>CM076668.1:13361993-13495057 GCA_038496675.1 Rachycentron canadum
GAGAGAGAGAGAGAGAGAGAGAGAGAGAGAGAGAGAGAGAGAGAGAGAGAGAGAGAGACTAAATTTGAAGAAGCGGTAAACATTTTTTAAATGTCTGCAAATAATGATTTTAAACAAATTTCAACTATATCCCAGTTGTGGTTGGGACCTGCTTCGCATTTAAATAAAGTTATTTAAATGACCTAGTCGGCCTCTATTAATTTAGCTGTTTCGTGTTGTAAGTAAATTGGTGCCTACTGGGACCCTGTGAAGGCTAATTTCTAATGAAACTGGTGAGATTTTTTTGAAGCCAGAGGATTCAGCACCCTGCATCGTGGCTAATCCCTCCCCAGGCTGCGGCAAAAACAAGGAGATATTGTGTTGTCGTCCTGCAGCATCACATGGTCTAGTGCTGGGCTGTCAAGACCGGTGAGCTGATCGCCCCCGGGCATTGGAGCTGTGGCGCGGACAAGTGCAAGGCGAAGGAGCTGCTTTAGATTTTCCCAGTGGAGGACTCGAGTGCTGCTAACATACCATGAGGTCTGAATGTGCAGCATCAGCAGGATTGTGGAGGACACTTAAGGATCAAAGCTCTGCAGAACGTCTTTGAATTCTGGAGGTGCATGAGCCAGAAATGAAAGTTTAAAAGTCAGGAAAAGCTGTAATGACAGAAATTTTCAAGCGACTGTGTGATTGTATTCATCACTGCCCCCCTCCCCCACATATCCCACCCCTTGTGAGAGATTTGATTTGAGTCCCACACATTCACTCACATGTATAGGGAATGTCACACACTTTGTCATGTTTTGACAAGCTGAGGAAGAGACTCAGTTGTCATTTGCATGTCAAACGCTCTTGTAATCATTTTTCAATGTGTGTTCCTTCCCACCTACCATGTGTCAAGAGAGATTGCTTTTAAGAAAATGGCATATAGCTTTTAATTAGCAAGCATCACTCTGATTGTGCTTCTGTCTGCTGCAGATGTCACTGCTCATTTAATGTCCTACACAGCCAGAAAGCTCAGCTGCTGAAGTTAGTCCACTTCTGTAAGAAATTATGATACCGTACAGTGAAAAAAAACAAAATCCTCCACCCTGAAAGTGTTGTGGATGTGGAAATAAAGGACCAACCAGCCTCAGTTCATTTACTGTCTTTGACCAAAACACCAGATCAATCCACAGTCATTAATTCCACCGCACTTAAATGACTAGGTTTATGAAATGAAATTTGACACCCCTCATTAGTAATTAATTAGCTCAGACATCGAACAGGAACAACATTGCTGATTCATTACACCTCTGCCTGATGATGAGAGGAGAGCCCTTTCGCCCTTGGGCAGCTTTTTTTTTTTTTTTTTACAGTGTTGCACCATTAACAATTCCGGCGCAGCACATTATTGCACCACCTTAATGTAGCTTTGACAGCTTCCATCATGAAAGGCGTTGCCAAAATCTGCTGAAGTTGAAAAAAAAAAAAAAAAAAAGTGACATGTCATGTTTGCCAAACGCCGCTGTTCACAGAGAAGTCGTGCTGCATCAGACGGAGAGCGCCACAGCGATGCTTAGCGGCATGATTTATCCTTTATGACACTGAGAGCTTCTGTGGCAGCTTGCCCAACCCAACTGTGATACTTCAGGTTGCCAGTCTTCCTGGGAGGACTCCTCCTATCTCTGCTTTGCTACACACAGGAACATTTTCCTTTTGATTCACCACCTTGAATCTGAGATACACACAGCGCAGCACACTCCGTTCCATTGTTGAAGGAACAACCACTGTATGTATGGGGCCAATTTAGCCTTCACCTCTACCCACCTCCCTTTTCTTTCTCCTTTTCCCCCAGGTGTCATACAGCTTCTCCTTTGTTGTGTAAACTGAATCTTCTCTTAGGATGTGCAGAATGACCATGTTTTTAAGCCTGAGACTTGAATTCCTGTGGGCACCATTATGGTGCCATTTCCCCTGGTCATTTTTTTTTTCCTCCAGCAATGGAAGCTGAGACCCACATCTCTCCCACTCGTCCTCCTTCTCCTTCCTGTTACCTCCTCCTCTTCCCTAACCTCAGCCATGAACTCTGTAAACACTGAGGCTTTGTCTGCAGCTGTTGTGGCGAGTCTGCAGCATTAAGCCAAGTCCTCATGGAGCATCAGTTTGTGTATGTCCTCGACTGAGTCAGCCGACTGCTACTTTGGTTGACCTGAAGGGCGGGAAAAAAGCAAAGCCATGGTGACTGGTGCTTTCTGTGGCTTATGCACCCTCCAACTAGCCGGAGGCGTATTTTATAGCCACAAGTACCAGCATGTGCTCATTTTATTGTGTTCTCAGTGTCGTGGCTGCCACATGTGAACCTTTTACATCCTACTGGAATTTTAGCTGCTCTGTAAACTGACTGAATGATCAATGGAAATTTCAACTCCAATCACTTCAGTGTTGTACGTCCTGGGACAAAGTTTAGAATAAATCATATTTGACCTAAAATCAGTTTATGTAATCGCATCACATTTAAAGTTGCAATTGTTGGTTTCGTTTTGCTTTTTTTGACCCATTAAGGGGCAGAAGAACCCCTTTAGGTTCACCCCAACAGGAAAGGAAAGATGGAAAAAAAAAAAAAAAAAGACGCATGGCTGGAACTAGTATTTTGCAAGTCTCACATTTAACAGCACCTCCAGATTTTCTCAGACTCAATAAAAACTCTTTGCAGGACCTGCAGTGACTTAATTATTTAGAATCATGATAAAACTCAAATGTGCTCAGACATTGTTTTCTGCAGGGAACTCATTTTGAACCCATTTTGCTCTGTCTATCACAGAGACCCAGCCACCTGTAAGTTAAGTCACCAGACTTTAATTTGGAGTTTTAACATTAGGTAAAAAAAGTGCTGATTTTAATCCAAGTTTGTGGAATAAAGAGTTTACAGCCATGCTAACATCTCTGTGAGGCCAATCTTTGGCTGATGTTAGCATTGAGCTAAAAGCTCAGAGTGATAATGTTAACATGTTTGGAGTAGAAGGTATTATTAACATGTTCACCATTTTAGTTTAGTGTTAATATTTGCCGAGCAGTGAATAAAAGCAATGGACCAGTTAAAATTTTTACTTAATGGTGGCACTAGATGGGAAGAACATCACAAAGTTTGTGCCAATTCATCAAATAGATGTTGATGCTTAACCCTGAGCACCGAGTTGCAAACAATACTGAATAAAACAGACAACAGTTCCAGTCCCAAATCTCATTTGTGCTCTCTACCACTAGTTTGATTCTCGCCCAAAATTACATCATGTTCCTGTCCAAAGTGTTTGAGGAGATAGTGGAGGAAAAATGCTCTGAATGTGCTCTCATGCAATGAAGCAATTCTGTTAATTGAAGTAGAAAAACATTTTTTCACTGGTGATGGTCATGGATCTGATATTCGCAAATTCTGATTGTGAGGGAGAATATCTGCCTTTAGGGGATGACGATCGGTCGTGTAATCGCAGTGATGGTGACGATGCGTCCGGTGTGACGGTGCATCAAAAGATTGAGTATGTTGAATCAAGTCGCAGCCTTTTGAAATCTTGATGTCAAAATCTGGGCTGAAATAGCCGACCAACCAGCTATCCCTGTCGCCAGACAGCTAGCAAGGCTACAAATCCAGCCATATGACTATGCTGGAGAACAGGAAACCCCTATGACAAGTTCCCACGATACCCCAATTCATGTCAAGCAAAATGCAGAGCTGCGGTTACAGTCAGGGTTTTTTCAGGCTCCTGTTATGTGTGATATAAATCTGTCGAGACTCTGGCTCTGCTGACATTCACTCGATTCAGGTGTCTCTCTTGTTATAGTCGGTTATACGCATATTTAATTTTCCTTACAACCTTTTTGAAATGCTGATAGTGCTGGCTCACATGAATTCGAAAGTCAGTTGAATGAATCACACTCTGGCAACAGACTCTCATCACCTAGGGTCTTGGTTTTAACCATCACTTACCTCTGCTGTGAACCTTTCCTCATTCATTATGCTGAAGCAAAGCTCAACCAGTGGCAGTCCATTGACTGTAATTATGAGTTTCCAGTCAAAAACACGGACGGCTATGTTCCCAGCTGCGGATAACGCAATTAAACAAATTGGTAATTGAGTTTATTTTCTAATGGAAAGTGAAGCAAGGATGTTCAGAGACACGGACAATGGATAGATGACTCATCCCCCTCTTGTGCTACAGCCAAACATTTCACATTCAATACCGCAGGGTCCAGAGATGCACACGGAGACGTAATGCGTCACTCTTCAGTGTGATTCAGACAATTTCCTGTATGATCAATTCAGTTTCATATAGATCTTAATGTCTTTGTCTGGGGACACATCTGTAAAACATCACTGCAATTTAAAATTTGTTTTCAAAGTAGCTTCATGTTTTAAGCAAAAATACTGAAATCTTGATTTTAAAAGAATCAGAAGTAGAATCACTCTGGTCTGTACCATGTTATTCTGCCTCTCATGATTTACATGTGAATAATGAATTTCCTATATGTGGTTTTGTTGCTCTGTTATTCTACATAAATACTTACCAAAGATGAATCATTAGGGGAATGTTTTTTTTTTTTTGTATATGGCCCACATGATGTGTAGTTTGCACGTGTCATGTATCATGTAAAAATGGTGAAAATCTGATGAGGCTGTGGCCACGTCATGTTTGCCTTTGTACTTTACACGTGTCTACAACTCAGAAAATAAATCAGGTGAGGGGGTGTGAGCATTAAAAACGACTGGTCTGAGAGTCACATTTGCCAAGTGCACCTCAGATCTGCAGGGAGGAACACGTCCTTCTGAGGACCTTGCTGTACCTGATCAATATATATATCCCCTCTGGTGCAAACTGAAAAAGCCACGTGGAGGAAGAGTAAAATGGTCAGTGCACATTACTCTTTAAGGAATAGGTGTCGTTTGCCCTTTAAGATGCACATGTATTTTATCAGTGCACTCAGATGTCATAAACTTAATGCAAAAGGCCCGTTAATATGAGCACTGGCAGGCGAGCCCAGCGTTTCTCTGATTTATCTGTGGTGGTACAGGAAAAAATTAATAGCTTATCCTACTCCACCACTGCATCAGTCATAATTCTCAAGCTGGCACCTTATTCTCAACACGTTTAATGGATACAGAGCTTTATAATTTATCCTCTTCTTAACTGGAACTTTACCTGAGTTAAATTTCAGGCACAGTACTTTGATTACATCCTTGCTAAGTACCACAATCTGATTTCTCTATTATGTAAGGGATGAATACAAATGGGCCGGCTGAGAGAGGGACAAAGGAAGAGAGAGGGGACACAGGGAGAGATAACAAATTTTTAAAAAAAAAAGTGAGGCTGAGAGGCAGAGAAAAGACAAAGAGGAGGAGAGGAACAAAGGGCTGAAAGAGTGGGACAAGAGCAGCTATCCAGTCTGGATGAGCCCCTCTTGACCTTCTGGATCCGAGGAATTGTGGTGGAACACACACCAAGTCTTTGAAGCCAGCCCTGCACCACATGCTTGAATAGACCAGGCTCTGACTGTTGGCGCTGAGCGTGTGGCGGTGAAAATCAAGTAGCTTTACGGGAGCGTCTTTAGGTTTGGCTGAGGCTGTCAAAGCCCTACGGGAGCCTGGACCTCGGTGTTCCCAGATCTGTTCACAGAGCCCGTGGCCTGTCACTTCCCTGCCAAAACTGGAGCTCATTTGTGGAATATGGTGCGCTTTCCTGCCGTGGCAGAGTGGGATGCAGGTCTCTGCAGAGTGTGGGATCAAAGTCTGTGCAGGACACAAGCACATTGCTCCATGTCACCCAGTGATAACCCTCATTTCTCCTGCCAGACTGGATTCCACTCATAGTTCACGAGCAAACTCTGAGCTCATCTCTCTACTTCGCCTCATATGAAATAATGACCTGCTGCACATTGTAGGCTGTGAGCACTTTCACCCTGAACCACAAGCCCCAATGAGAAAACAAAAATCTGATCATTAGGCCTGAATGGCCTGAAGATTAGAGAAACTAATGGTGTAAAGAATATTTATCTTTGTACATGTTATTTTTTTTTGCTCCACTATGCATTTATTTGACAATAATCATTATTGGCTGCATTAAACCTGCAATAATTCATACAACCCTTGGCAAGTTTTATGTAGCTGGAATAAGCTCTGAGCACATAACTGACCTTTTCCGTTGATACTAGCAAACTTGCATGCTCCATTGTTTACAGCCAATCACTCAATTTATCTCTGAGCAAACAGACTCGCTAATAATTCCCTGCACCTTGAAAATGCTTAAATGTCTTCATATTTTTTTTGATAAATTCTTGAAAAAATGTACTGATTCGTTCAGGAGCTTTCACCAGTCTCACAGGTCCACCTGTTATTGTAAACTCACTGACCTGTAGTTAGCTGAGTAGACCTTGTGCTAAAAATGTTTTCTCCATTGAAGGTTCAATCCCTGATTTGGCTCCGTAAATTTGACACTGCTGCTCAGTGACCAGTAGATCCGTGTCCAGTCAGTGACCCTGGATGAATTGTAAGTGCCAAAAATGCACTCAATACAAAGTCTTTAAAGAGGACTTGGCCAGGCATATGCCATTAAAAGTGCAAAGCACTAAAGTAATTAGAGTGGATGGTATTGATCTTCAACAGTATGCAATATGTCTTGTGGTGCACCTGTTTCAAAATGAAACCTGCTCTCTCTCGCATAACTTTTTCTCAGAAACTTTGCTGCTATGAGATAAGCAGAGTGAGAAAATGGGAGACCATGTGGTTTGTTAATTACTGCTGACTAATGAGAACCTGTCAGGCTCTGTTGATCTCACAGTTTGAGTTTGTTCTCCCACAATGATTCAATGAGGGTTTGCCAGCGAGTCCTTATTTCACATCAAAATTCTCATCTGAAATTAGTTTTTTTTTTTTTTTTTACATTATCACATTTTGCCTGATGCCATATTTCCGACCTGTATTGCAATACTAATCCTGCTACTGCTGCAGTTTGTATTGTCGGTGTTGTCTGACGAATGCTTTGTCGACAGTCTGTGGTTGTTGCCGCAAGATGCAGTTTGTTTCTTGGGTGTGATGAGTGTCAAATATGTCAAATGTCTGTCAATGTCCCAGTGTACTGTTGGTCTGCAGGATGGTGAGTCAGACCTGACAGATGCATCATCCAGGTTGTGGCTCATGCAACACGCAGAGACCTTCCACCATGATTTGTCCTGAAGTCTTGAATTGTATCTTCAGTTCAGCTTCAGCATCTTATCCCTTCCTTTCTTCTTGTTGCTTTAAGCTTTGCATCGAAGACCTCCCCACTGTTTGTTTACTCTACTGCATTGCTTCAGATGCTTAGTTCCAGTTCAGTGAGAGCACAGCGCCATCTAGTGTTACATCTACAATTATTGCACAGACACTATTTTACAATGTGGCACTGCATGGTTTTCCATGAGGAGTAATGACGTCAAAGTAGAACACAGGCATGTTTAAAAAGTCAAATGTGAAACACAATCTGGTGTTAAGTGACTTGTTTTGATTTTATCTCAGTAACCTCAGGTTTTAGACAAAGCAAAAGATTTTTGGCTCCAAATCCTGAAAGGCTCTGTTTACATCAAGCTCCAGATTTTAATCATTAGTTACTCACTTCCTTCTGACATTTGTTTGGTTTATACACACACAAGACACAAGAGTGTCAACCGCAAAACAGTTTATTTGAGGAACAATGGGTGATGCAACAACTTCAAGGTAATACAGCCTTTGAAATGATACTTTACGGTTAAACTAAACTTGCCTTAGCTAGCAGCAGGAGTCCACCCAACACTCATTCACACACGCCCTGTCCCTTGTCAAAATAAAATATACCAAATAATACAACATTAAGAGCAAAACAACTTTTCTGATTTGTATCAGCATTTATGTTAAAGGTATTCAGTCCCCATAAAGTCATTCTTCCACAGTAACAGTCAATAAATTATGATAAATTAAAATTCATTTAATGGGCTCAGAATTTGTACTGGAAATTAAAACTGCTTTCAGCACTAGGTGTACTAAGTATGTAACATTAAGTGCAATTCATTAATTTCTTTAATGAAATTCTGAAAACCTGGAATTTGAAGACTTCGTGTTGATTTGACCTGTGATTTCAAAGATGTGTGCATGAACCCCAGCAGATGGCAGGAGCTGTGTAGACTGTAACTAAGCTGTAACTGTAAACTCATTTATACTACACTAGTAAACTATATGTGTCTAAAGATTTTTGATTTTTGAGAAGATTTCACCTGAGAAGGCTGTCTTTCCCTATGTATTGTAAGCTTGTAGCAGACGTTAAATACAAAAGTCTGTCAGATGTAACTGTTTGGTGAGAAATTGAAAAGAATAAAATATTATAAAATGATTTTTTTTTTTTTAAACGAAAAAAGGTTTCTTTCAGGACAATTATTTACATCACTTAATACCAGCATAACCCTGAATTAACCAAACTCATCTATTTAGATGAATTCAGTGTAATATTTAGAACATGTAAAACAAACCACTGATGTTATCCACCTGTGTTGCGGTCTTTCCTGTGGCAGCCTAACAGAACTCTTGCCTTTACATCAGTTTCATCTGTACAAAAGTGTCGGTGTATCCTCATAGAAGCACACTCCATACACAGTCCCTATATACTGTATTTCTACAGTAAGGCCCTTCAAAGAGCTCCCTATCTTAAAAACATAAAAATAAAACATAAGTGATAAATGTTAAGAGTGACTTTGACAGGCCATAACTTCAGCTAATGCAGATTACCAGCTCAAGGATGTGTGTGTGTTGCTGAGTAGTTGAATTGCAGTTGTTTAGATGGACAGGATAGTTCTCTGGATGATATCAATACATTCACGCAGCTCATGCTCTTTGATGATGAGGGGAGGGGCCAGGCGGATGATGTCACCGTGGGTGGGCTTGGCTAGCAGGCCGTTGTCACGGAGACGTAAACACACCTTCCAGGCGTCGTAGTCTGAGGGAGATTTAGTACAAGTGTTGAGGCGAGGTGCAAATAAAGTCTTAACAGACTTTACTCACTTAACTCACTTTTAACTTATTAATTTGAACCAGTATGTCCTGAAGATCAGTAACACAAAAATATCTATTATATCGAGAAATTTGGAAATACTCAATCAAACAACAAATCCAAATTAAAGGATTTATGGGAGCGACACCTACTGTAGTGGGAACTACCACAGACGCAGATTTTGTTGCCACGACAGCATCACAACTGTGCAAGATACTTTACAAGGTGTGTGGTTGAGATCAAAATGAAGGTTGTGTTTGAAGATGGGAATGGTCCAACTCAGTACAGCTGTAATGACTGCTGGAGTGCTCGTGGGTAAAAATTTTAACACACATCGCCGCTGCTGTGATCCCATCACAGTAAGGTTTCTATTTACATTAGTTACCAGATAAGGTTTGCTATTGGGGGGGTGCTGTTGTAGAAATGTAACGTCACTGTACCTTTGGTCTCTTTGATGACCACTGCATTGAGGAGGCCTTTTCCTCTGACTGTTGTCACAATGTCTTTGGGCAGTTTTCTCAACTCAGCCCGCAGCAGCTTTCCCATCCTCTGGGCGTTCTCTGCCAGCTTCTCCTCCTCAAGCACCTGCAAATGAGAGCATTTAGAGTTACAAACTACAAAAGAAAGAACTTGTTTCAACTTTTTGGTGCAGGGTTACATTGACATTCTTTCCATTTTATCAGTTCAAAACAAAATAGGAAGAACTGATAAGTTGTTAAAGGGAAGGTAAACAAGAAAAAGATCATTAAAGTGCACTTTAACACTGACCTGAAGTGCGGCTATCGCAACCTGACAGGCCACAGGGTTTCCTCCATATGTGGACCCGTGTTCCCCAGGCTTGATGGTCAGCATTATTTCATCATCACACAGCACAGCAGATACCTGACACACATCAGTTAATGCAAAGGTCAGTTACATCACTGCTCTGACCTATACTCCTGTCCTACAAAACAGTCCACAAAGTTTGAGTCTAAAAATCTATGATGTGATATGAAGGACGTTTCTGAACAGCAACAAAAAAATACTTACAGGGTAAACACCTCCAGAAAGAGCTTTGCCCAGCAACACTATATCTGGACGGACTTCCTCGTGGTCCACAGCCAGTCGCCGGCCGGTACGCGCCAAGCCCGTCTGCACCTCATCAGCAATCCACAACACCTGAACAAAACACAGACAACTTTAGTGTACATCTCCGAAACACGGTGTCTTAACTGCAGTTGCCACCACAGCCCTGGGATTCCTGTGGGATTGGGATTGTAGTGCTCCAAAGTGATAGCTCGGGTTATTTGACATGAGGATGTGTGAGGTACTTATCTGTAGTTTGTGTATTACCCTCCAGGAGATTCAGGTCAGCTCACTGCGAGTCTAAAGAAGTAGCCGGGAGCGCCACACAGAAGCTGAGCAACGTCTTGCTGTAGACATGCATTTCAGGTACTTAAAAGTATGCCCACAGAAAAAGGCTAATACACTATGTTTGGAAATATTTGGAATATTTTTATTGCTTTCTTGGCATCAAATTGCCCTCTCCTTTGGAACTCCTTTTTTTTTTTTTTTTTTTTAAACCATCTAACCACTGTATTATTGCATGAGTGCACCTGCACTTTGCTCTGTCTGATTCAAACAGCTGTAGAATAATGCTGTGCATTGAAATACACTCATTCACAAACTGTAGTTCCAAAGGAAAGGGTTGTTGAAGATAAACTGGTGGAAAACATTCAAAATTATGGCACGCACTTAAACTGATTTCAGCCTTTTCTGTGTGTTTTTTTTGTGGCTAAAACAGGTTTTTGCAGATGTCCCTGTCCACAGAAGGACATCACTCAGCTTCTGTGTGGTGCTATCTGCTGCTTCTCTAAACTGGGAGTGCGCTAATCTGAATTGCCTGTACTGACTATAGATAAGTGCCTCACACAACCTCACTGCAAATAACTTGACACAGCTGCAGCAAGTTCCCATACACCACAAATTGTCAGCATGGAAGATTGCGTGAATGATGTGCAAACATTAGCTGAACAGACTGGACCAATCCGTCTGCCATGGAGCAGTTTAACATTGCTGCCTTTCATTACACCTAATTGACTGAAACCATTGCTGAGCACAGTGCTTTTGTAGCCATCATACCAGATAAGAAAACTTAAATAAATGGGTAAAAATTTGTTTTCTCCCAATGAATTTGGTGGACAGAAAGAGAGTCTGGAAGAGCTGGCTGATATGCATTTAAATGTTTTTTTTTTTTTTTTTTTGCACCACTATTATTTGGGCCAAGGTATAATATGCTTATATTATATGCCAAGGTATAATATTTCCCATATGCTGTGCATATGGGAAATATATATCATGAACTCCAGGCAATAAGACAAGTAGATCAGTGCAATGTACACTCATAAGAGAAAACGATGATGATTTTTAAATTGTAGTAGTGTTGCAACAACACAGTGTTTAGAGGTGGCAGTTTTGAATTCAGGGTTGTCTCAATCCACCCTCTACCACTCTGCTCAAGCACCTGGAAAAAGTTCCAGTTCTTCATTTGTTGTGAGCTCGGCCTGCAGAATCAAACCTGGATGCCTGCTGGCTGTTTGGCGTCTACACCACATTGTAACAGGCATAAAACAGAACGGAACAAGCTTTAGGCATAATGAGCCGTCAGTTAGAGAAGACGTTTGCTTTGTTTGTTGTTTTTACTACTAAAAAAACAGTTGTTCAGGCCAATGGCACTGCATGTTTTCATTCATAGGCTATGTTTTTACTTAAAGGTTTATTTCATTTATTCTCATCTGTGTGTTTGACGTGAAATACAGTGATATTTAATATCTTCAGACCAATAACAGGATTGAGAGATGAAGACTGTGAAGCCCTTTGAAGCAAATTTGTGACTGTGGTGTAGGTTTTACAAGTAGAAGTTTCTTCACTCACGTTGTGTTTGGTGCAAAGTTCTCTGACTTTTGTCAGGTAGCCCTGGTCAGGCACCACCACCCCAGCCTCGCCCTGAATGGGCTCCACCATGAACGCTGCCACATTTGGGTCTTGAAAGGCTTTCTGGAGACAAGAAGTGAAAGGGAATAGTTAGACATTTCTATCTGTGCCCAAGATAAACCATGTCAATGAATACATACTACTTCAGTCAATCATCAGGTTCCTGTGTTTACACAGAATAGCAGCAGTTGACAAGATAACCTTATCAGTTGTGACATGAAACTTGAGTCAGCCTTTTGTTTACATAGACAAAGAGAGTGTCAAGTCAGCTAATTTTAGAAGATCTCATGAAATAAACATTTTTTTGTTGAACATCATAGCATCATGAAGTTAAAATAGCATCTTCAACTAAAAGACAGGTTTAAGTATAAGCCTTTTTTCTTCATTGGGAAAAAAAAAGCATGTCAGATGTAGCCTTCATAACAGCTGATGTAGTCTTTGTTTGTCCTCAAGTAAAGAAAACCACTGTGAATGCAATGTAATTTCACTGCAGACTTTGTGGTGATGTGCTTGGTAGACAAGTCCAACATGCAAGATCTGAGACTGCAAATATGAATACAAATACTTTTGTTGCCTTTGATATCATGCATAATCATGAATTTTGCAAATGAGATTACAATGTGTACATTAAGTGCATTTAAGTATGTTTTATATAAAAGACAAGGTGCTTTAACAATGACAAAACTTTTCTATACAGCTCAAATGTCAGTGCACTGTCCCGCCTCTCTGTGACTCAAACAAATGTAAAGATATGGTGTGTGTGTTGAGAACAGACTGAAAACCTGTACCTCCAGTGCAGGAATGTCATTGTATGGAATGAGCTCAAACCCTGGCATGTAGGGACCGAAACCTTCATAACTGCTGGGATCAGTGGAGCTGGAAATGGCTGCCATGGTGCGGCCCCAGAAGTTACCATCTGATCAAGAGTGAATGAAATCACATTTTCATCATACTGTTGTCAGCGTACATCTTTACATAAACTAAAAAAAAAAAAAAAAATGTAATTTGTTATTCTAAGATAAGTAACTAGTTTGGACTTTGGCCTAAAAGTCACCTTGCCCTGTAGCAGCTGGGAAAATATCAATGCGTGATAATGCTAGGAATATTAGTTCACAGTGGAACTAAGCAAATTCTAGTTCTCTGCTCAACTTCGCTAATTTCCTATATAAACAGAACCAGTTGTACTGTTTTAACAGAAAAGGCTATGAGCTCCAACAGGAAGATCAAATAAAGACATATGATGGTGCCAATTTTCCTAGAATTTGTTGCATAAGGTGACAAATGTGGCTAATTCTAAAACTGATGCAGTCTTTTAAAAAATAAGGTGGTTCCTTACTTGCAAAGATGATTTTGGCCTTGTTGTTGGGGACCCCTTTTACAGTGTAAGCCCACTTACGGGCAAGCTTGCAGGCAGTCTCACCAGCTTCAACACCTAATTTATGGCAAAAGAAAACAAATGTCAATGGATGCACTCATGAAAATGTCTAAAGATGCTCCCTCCTGTGACCGTCTGGTGCTTCCCCTACCTGTATTCATAGGCAAAACTTTGTCATAGCCAAACATGGTTGTGATGTACTCCTCATAGGCTCCCAGCACATTGTTGTAGAATGCTCTGGAGGTCAGGGTGAGTTTGGAGGCCTGGGTACTGAGTGCAGCTATGATCTTTGGGTGGCAGTGTCCCTGGTTGACGGCACTGTAAGCACTTAGGAAGTCATAATACCGGTTACCCTCCACATCCCACACATAGATGCCTAAAGTGAATAAAAAAAACAAAACAAGGCCTTTGGAATTGTTGGTAATGTTTAATGAGTTACTTATAACAGACTTATGACTGGAACACTTCTTAGTTAAGTCAAATGTTATTTTTAATCGGTAAAAGGACACTCTGATCTTACCCTCCCCTCTCTCTAAGGCCACAGGCAGGGGATGGTAGTTGTGCGCTCCATACTTGTCCTCACGGGCATAGATTTGCTCTGCCGTGAGTGGGTGTTCAGCCCTCTGTTTGGAGGCGGCGGTAGAGGCGGGACGTGTGCCAGAGTGTACACTGCGATGGAGAACAGGGGCAGCACGGCTTAGGCTGCGGCTGAGATGGAGAATCAATCCATTCATGGTTGTATGCTGCTATGACTATATGATTAAGCACAAAAAAGAAATTCAATTGGTATTTATGATAGAAAGTTCCTATGTTTCAAGTAGAAAGTGATGATTTACAAAACTGTCACAATTGGTTAAAAGGTTCCAAATACAGACTATTGAATGTTTTTATCCTTGATAAAAACACAATATCCTTAATAATTTAACAACTTCAATGGTTTAATATAGGATTTAAGTAACTGTAACTGTCAGAAAGTATATACATAGTCTGGTCAGCAACATGTAGCAACAACACAAATCAGACAGGTCAGCATAAACAACAGATCAAAGACATGCTGCCACATCACCAGCAGTGACACTAACATATGGCTGACAGATATTCACAGCAGAGAGTAAAGTAGCTCAGAAACTTTCCTAAATACTCGGCTGAGGTCGGGTTTTAACTCTCGTCCTGGTTCTTTTCTGCAAAACTGAAGAAATTATAAAACAGCCTTCAATTTCTGGAACCTGGCGGTGACACTTTTACCAACATACAGAAGCATAAAACTAATGAGTGCCTCTCAAAAGCTGCACAGTAACTCAGACCCAACATGCTAATACACTGCTATATGAGATTCTACAGGACCACATGGGCTTTACAGGTCTGCTGAACAACGCTTCTCTTTCACTTTAACACAATACAGGAACAGACAGGACGACAATAGATAATCCCTATTGGCAACTCAACTGTGATGTTCCAGACTTTTCTATTCACCACGATCAAAGCAGACTCATCTTTTAATTGTCCCTCATATAGTTCTCTAACAGCTGTCACTTTTCTTACTTTTATAAAGTTATAGAAGCCATTGTCACTTTATAAATGTTTAAATACTGAGGAGGTTGGTCTGATTGCTCTGAATACTTTAATGGTGACTCAACTTATTCAGCAGTGCTTGCTGTATGTCTGCTGTCATGAGCATTGGACTACTGTTTCATAACTGTGAAGCAAAAAAAACCCCAACAGTTTTGGAAGACTGAATGAAAAGGGGGAAAAAAAGAGGGGGTATTACAAGAGCAGTGGACCTGTTGAACTGATTCCCAGTTATTCTAACCCTGCTCTGGGGACCTGATAGGCTGCCGGGGAGCTGCCCCCGAGCACACCTACCAACATTACAGCTAAATAAAGACCAAGGGGGCGGTAGAAATGTGGTATTAGCAAGTGTAGCAGCTCTTACAAATTGCATATAAAGTTACATGGTGTAACATCACTGTTAAGCTTGCTCTGGCTGTCAGTGACAGGAATAAAGTGACTGTAACAAACAAAAGCCCGTGTCTTCTCGGCCAAAGAGTGTGAGCGCATTTAACATCAATGCTAACCACAGACGAGAGCTTCGCTTCCTCCAGGCAACAAATAGCAGCAGCAGCTAACAAGCTAACAGTCGCGTATCCTTAACGTCACAAAGAAAACGGTTTTTTTTTTCTAAAGATAAAAAAAAACCAAACAAACAAACAAACAAACAAAAAAAAATAAACACACAAGGCAAATGAGTCACAGGTTAATGTCAAACTGTACCAGAAAGGAGTGAAGCTGAGTTTAAAGCCCTCTCGGAGTCCTCTTGACTGTTTCCTGTCCGGTCTGATATTTGAAGCCGCTTATGTGTGTGGTCTCGTGCATGGCGTGTCCTCTGACGCGGGGTCGCGTCAGAGGACACGCCCCCGTATGATGCAAAGCCAAACCTTCATTTATTATCATGGATTCAATCAATAAGGTCGAAGTAAATCAGAAATATCAACCTAAAAAAAATACAAAGCAAAAGTGCTCAATGCGGAGAAATAGTTTACCCAACATTAGATTATATAATAATCGTATATCATTGGATTATTATCACTTTTGAGCAGCAATCGATGTGGCAATTATCATTTTCATGCTGGGTTCACTTTGGAAGTGTGTAAAAGCTTAATTTTAATAGTCCGACTGAGTGTAGTAGAGGTTCATGTATAAGATGTCATGAAATGGACCCTCCTCCTATTTCCAAATATCTGATCTCAAAGGTCGTGACTGTTGAAAATCTTGGACACTATGTCAATGGAAGGAATTTGGATTTAAATAGATAACATGACGGATAAATGCATTGGGAACAAAGGCCATGGACTTGATTCATTTATTACTTATTGTTGTGTTTCACTATATAAAACCAAATTACCTCACTGCCTTATTAATGTCACAATTTTGTGTCACCAGTCTTGCAGCACCTTTCTAACAATTGTTCGTTTATTGCGTGTTTGATTGATTTTTAAAATTGAACAGAAGCTTAAACACAGCCCGTTTCCAGTTTTGCGCATGCGCTCTTCGTCTCCCCGCGGCGTCATGGCTGACACGAGCTGGCCGGGCTGCGCGAAGAGCTTGAGAGGCGTTGTGTTGGACATGTGCGGCGTTTTGTATGACAGCGGTGAGGGCGACGGGGTTGCCATTGCTGGCTCCATTGAAGCTGTGAAGAAGTGAGTGAATAATTATATAGAAATATATATAATAGCGAGTGGTTTCAGACATTGCTGGGGATATTGGCTGCCTGCGTGTTAAGCCTGCGCAGCAAAGTGCGCAGAGTTCTGAAGAAGTTGCATTAGATCTCAGTGTTGACATAAGCTTGTCTGCACCTCCAATCTGACCCCCTGACCCCTTTTCATAGGCTCAAGGCGTCTGACCTGCAGCTGCGCTTCTGCACCAATGAGACTCAGGCCACCAGAGAGAAGTTCGTAGCCAAGTTGCAGAGACTGGGCTTTGACATCTGTGTGTCTGAGGTCTTCTCTCCCGCTCCTGCAGCAGTAGCAGCCCTCAAGGAGAGGGGTTTAAAACCACACCTGCTGGTGTATGATGGTGATGCTTCTTATCTCAGGGTTGTGCTCAACATCTCATCCTATTCATACATACACGTCCACAAACTTTGTTGTATTAGTGTTAGATAATGAATTGTGTGTTTACTTTTCTGCAGGAGTTCTCCCCGAATTTGACAGTGTTGACAAGACCAACCCGAACTGCGTGGTCATTGGAGATGCAGCTGAAAATTTCTCCTACCAGAACTTGAATGAGGCATTCAGGGTCCTCATAGGCCTGGAGAAACCAGTGCTGTTCTCTCTGGGCCAAGGGTAAATATATATTCAGTTAGTAGTATATAGCTAATACTATACTATAGCTTAGAACTAGAATAATCATTTGAGCTGTTTCACTGTCTTCTTAGGAGGTACTACAAGGAGACGGATGGTCTGAAACTGGATGTCGGGGTTTACATGAAAGCTCTGGAGGTACAGTACTGTAGGTGCATCGATATATTCATTAGGAACAAAAACAATGATTTATAATTATGAACTCTTTGTTCCCCCCAGTATGCCTGTGATTTAAAGGCTGAAGTCATTGGAAAGCCATCCCCAATGTTCTTCCAGAGTGTCCTCAATGACATGGGGCTTCAACCTCATGAGGTGAGTGATTGGAGTGGTTGGCTCTCAACAGAGATGGACATTATGACGCTATTCTTAGAAGCTATGCCGAGTTGCAAACATGCAGCATCCTCAGCTGACTATTCACAAGGGAAAAAAAACCCACTAAAATTATAAATGGCTGTGCAATTGACTGCACAAATAGTTTGATGAAGAGTTTTCTTGAGTGAGTTCAGACTGTTGAAGGCTAAAGAGAAGCAACAAGCATTAGTATTTTCTACAGGCTTGTGTTGTAATGTGTTAACTAAACAAAGTTTTGGTAATAAATTGGAAATTTGGTAGTTTCTAAGAGATGCTTTACAATTCTTTCTGCAGAAATGCAGCTCTTCTCAGCCATAGCAGCCAGATGTGGCTATGTTTTTGCCACCTCAGATATGGGTTGTGTAACGACTGTTGTACCTTTTATCAAAGGGACATACCAGTTTCACCATTTCACAAACTGTCTGCTTGTCCACAGTTAATAACTTGCTCTATTTAACCACTGGCAGCAGGAACAGAAAGACTTATAACAATATCCACATGCTGGAAGCTGTCATAGAGAAAAGCCAAGGCACCACGTGTTTGGTCACACGCTCTTGTGTTTTCACTTTTTTTCTCAGCAGGTGTCTGAACATGTGTCCCTAGTGTCTCCTAATCTCAACAGAAACTAACGCTAAGGAAACTGCGCCATTGCCACGATCTTGTTAAGCGTATCCATTTTCCGACCTGGCATTCTGCGCTTGTTCTAAACCTCACTCCAGTCTCTGGATTTCCTTTCTTTCATAGAGACATTGAAGTATTCGTAGCTATATCTTCTGCTCTCTCCAAAAACCTTCAGTTACTCACTCTGGCTTTCATGCAGAGAGGGTAGTGCAAGGGTTTATTTTCTGAGCATTCCTTGTTTGTTGAGTCACTCTCACAAAAATCTAAATGAATCCGCCCCCTCTCTGCACAACAGTGTCATTCCTTTCATATCTCTGCAAAACTTAAGAATCCATCTCAAATCAGAAGTCTGATCGCAGAACAAACATCTACTTTAGTTTAGTTAGATTCAATCTGACACACTCAATTGAGACAGCACTCCTCCTGTGAGTTTTTTATACCAACTCAGGTTTTCTCCCTGACCCTGATCCTCTGAATTAATAAAACCATCCTTCTGATCCAGCATTTCTCTTACTACATGACCAAGTTAGGTTGTCTTTGATTACAGCATGTCCTCTATGCTGGGTTTCCACAGCAGTCAGTTTACTGCTCCTCTCCTATTTACCTCACACACTCACACCGAGATAAATCTCACACCCGTTCCGCAATGCAACAACACTTAAAACTAAAAATTTTTTATTATTTTTTTTTTTTTATCTCAGCAATGGTATGTGTTAAAACCTGCTCAGTTTAACTTTTTACTTCCATTAGCATGCCTCACCTCACTAACCTCCATGTATTCAGTCTCGCACCTTATCCAGAATCATGCAACTTTCATCTCACAATGCTTTATACCTCATATTTTCTAGGCTGATCTGTTGAGCCACTGTGGAACTTTTTTCCTATTATCCAAATCTTTACAGTATTTAAGAAACAAATAAAAGATTTCACACTGGGCAATGGTGAAAACTCATGCTTATTCAACAAGAAGCGCCTGGTCAGTGGTGAGGATAGCTGAGCAGTTTTAGTAAAAAACATGAGGAGAAGGGTAGGCAGGCTGAAGTAGGTCTGCCATGTGTAATGATCCTTAGGAAGGAGGCAGGTACAGAGATACCTACTGACACTATTGGCAAAATAAAAGTATTTTTATTATATAAGGAATAAGGAAAACAATGCAGTCTTGTCTCATACTTGTGTTGCTAACTGATAAAGATGGTAAACAAGTGCTCTCTTCATGAGAGTACAAAATTATAATGTCTCTTTCTTCTTCTCCTCTTCCAGGCATTGATGATTGGGGATGATCTGGTGAACGACGTAGGTGGGGCCCAGCACTGTGGAATGAAAGGCGTACAAGTCAGGACAGGCAAATACAGGTTAGTAGTGTCCAGAAACCACCAATAGAGTGGTTTCCCTGACACGATCCAAACTCCCCATTGGCCACCACTGAGCAACAGGTGTCCCCATTTGTCAGTCAAACTAGCCTTTGACCAGACTGCGCCCTGCTCAGGTACACCTGACCAACCTGTTCTCTGGATTAAACTGGTCTCTTCTTGGCTTGTAGGTAAAAATGCAAAGATTAAATCTATGTATGATTTATGTGCTAAATAAAATTCCACATAAATCACATATTTATCCTGTAATATAAAGTACCCCATAAATCATATATCCACATTTTGAGTCTTTCAGCTTTTGAACAACATTTGAAGAGATAAATAAAGATAAAAAAAAATAATGGATAAAAAGTAGTCTAGTCTGACCATATTACTAAATTGGAAAAAAAGTCTATTCCTCTAGTTGTCAGCAGAGGGCACCCTCACACCAGGATTGAGAGTGAAAGTTTCCTCTGTTACACACAGGCTTCCTGTGAACCAGCCACTTCATTCTTCAGTACTGCAGATTTGTTTATTTGATTGAGAATTCACCAAAAATAGCTTTATTCTCTCCACATGTTGGTTGCTCGTCAACCACAAGGTCGAAGTCACCGAAGGATTTATGATCCCCAATCTGGAGATTACTGGGGCGCCTTTCTTACGATGTAATTACAGAAACATATGGTTGATTATTTTAGAAGATATATGTGCTACTTATGGCATGAAGGAAAAGAGAAAAGTAACTGGGACACTGTTGGAAACTACACATTATATCACATACATGCTCCACCTTTATAATGTATGTTTCAAGTCATATGGTAATTCTTATTTTGAATGGTTTTTCTGTGTGTGATACTGCTTCAGCCTGAGGTTTTATGTGCCTACTTAGGAAATATTTATAGAATTAGAGTGGTAATGCAGATCTTACCGTGAAACAGTGGTGGAGAATTTATATTCTTTACTTAAGTAAGACCAACAATAACACAACATAAAAAACCCTCACCTAAAATCAGCCCTTTCAGAATAGAGCACTCATTAATACTTGTATGCAGCCTTTCAGTGCTGTGGTTTAGGTTAAACTACTATTCTTCTTCAATAACTGGCAACTACAGCTGTCAAATACACAAAATGTGCACAATTTCCTTAAATTTTGTGGGATAGACATATGAAGTTGCATAAAATAGAAACTCTTCAGTGAAGTGAATATTCCTTAAAATTGGTGATCAAGAACAGGGCTGAACAGATCAAGATAAATGCACTTTGTCACTTTCCTCCCATGCTGGAGAGGACATCTAACCTCTTTGCCAGCATCATTAGGATTTTATTTTTGGATATAAACCACCGATTAGTTTGAAGAGTATCATGCTTGCTGACCTGCTCCACTGCTTTGCTCTTGCATGTAGGTCTTGGTCATGTGACCAGAGAACGCTGAGTAATCTGCTTGAGCATCAGTCAGCTTTAATCCTATATTAAAGCCTCAGTCACTCGCTGTACAACCTGTGCTCTTTGTGTGTGGCAGTTATTTTTGTGTGCATGATGGTACATGTGGGTGTGTTTTTACACTTTTTCTGTGTGTGTGTAGCACTTATATGCATGAGTGTGCATATCTGTGCCATGTGTATGTGTGTTCAGAAGCCAACATTATGGACTGTTTTGGTCATCACAGGTATAGGAAATGTTTCTCAGGCTCCATCTGATTTATATGATTTCACAATCTCCTTCCAGCAGCTCAGTGTGCTGACAGTCACTGTGTATTTGAGATACTCTACTAAACAGGATGAAGCACATGAAAGGATTTCACTGCTGAACCAGGTTTCATTTTGTTTAGAGTAAAGGGAACTGGGCCCACAGAAGAACATATGTGGGAAGAGTATTGTGTTACATGACGTGTTGTGTTTCAGCTGTGGTGGTCTAGATTTATGGACTGATTGGTGAATGGAGTTTAGATGGAGAAACATATGCATACTCAGACGTACTACAGCATGGATTGATGGTGGATTGATAGTTATTATATAACAGGCTCTTTTTTTTTTTTTTTTACAGTACATTAAAATCCAAAGTGTTATATTTAGGACTGCAGTCAAGGTTTTGAAGTTTAAGTTTCAGTTTTTGTTTGTCTTATTGCACCATAAGATGTTGCATCATGTTTATGTGTGAGCAGTAACAGAAGGCACTTTTTGTGATTTTTGTATTTATTTTATGTTTATTTATTTAGTTTTTTCTGAACCAATAATAGGAAATATAAATGTGCATCAAATTAGAATGTGTGGCTATAAAATGAGCTGTCAGTTGTTCAACAAACATAGACACCTCATCATATCACACATCCTTACCACAGTATCTGCATCCCACAGACTTGTGAGACTATTTACACGTCCTGAGAAAGAGAAACGGTGACATTAGCAGTGTTTCTGTGGGACCATGAGTGATGGGGAGACGTGAGATTTAACATTGTTTAGCCAAACAGGCCCAGTGAACCCAGGCTTGCTGGGAGCAGCTATAAACCCTCAGTCAGATCTATGAAAACACAGCTGTTTCCAAGTCAACCAGATGCTGCACAGGCCTCCAGTTCCCATCACGCTTGGAGAAAAGACTGCTTCAAATACCTCAGGCCCGGTGACAAGACAGGAAGGGAAAAAGATACAAATCACAGACAAATCTAATCATATCAGCTTACTTTAAAAAGCTTTTGACTTGACATACTCTGTCTCAGCAAAGACTGCACAAGACCTAAAGTTCTTTAAGCCTTATCGAGATCTGCAAGATGCTGAAGCTTTGTGTTGTATTTCACTGTCTGCCACGTTTACTAAACTCTCATGAAATGGATCACTTGTTAATCAAGGTAAATGCTTTGAAGTAAATTCATTCATTATTTAAATTTGCTTTGAATATCTAAAAATGTGCCGTACATAATCTGACTTAATTTCCACAATATTTCAGGATGTCAGGTTTGAGTAAATGGACATATTTTAAGACTCACTGTACCCTTTAATATGAAACACAATACATCAATGTGCTTATTATGTCATTGTGATGGCTGCTGCAGATTTAGTTCAGGAGCACAGGCCAAGAAAAGTGATATTACAGTGCCCACAAATAACGGCTGTTAGGACTATAGGTGTAATATAGGGGTAATTTTAATAGTAGTATCAGGGGAGTGTTCTGCTAGCAGTCCACTTTCCCCTGTTTTTAAGTAATGAGCGAAGGTTAGCGTACTTCCCTCAGGGGAGCCAGAGAACCCTTTGCTCTTTAATGTAGAACAGGTTTACAAAGAGGGGCCTACCACCAAAAAATGGTTGGAAATTAGACTGGGAGTAGGGAAATTTGACTGCTGATGTTAATCAGCTGCATGGGAACAATCTACCGACACTGCGCTCTTGTCCAACCCCCTTCTCAGCCCCTCAGCTCTGTAGTTATGCACTGAATATAATCACAACATTAAAGCAGCATGTATCAAATCTCAGTACCTGAATTCCAAAGTCTGTCCATACCACAGAGTATTTGCAACCACTGCATTTTGAAAATCCACCTTGGTATCAGTATCCGACAATGTAGAAATGATACTCAGGGCTCTGTCTTCTTCTTCTTCCACCTCATGAGTATGTTGTCCTTGCTGAGTTGTCATTTTTACTTGTCTTCTTCCATCGTATGTGGCCTCAACTAGTCCTCTGTTCTTTGTTTCTGTTCTCTTATCGTCAAGCAAGTGCATCAGCACTGAACTGGGGATCTTTGAGGCTTCTTAAAAGCAGGTTCGTGATTAGTAAACCAGTATTATTAGTGTCTGAATAATACTTTAGTCTTGCGGTGCTGTCTGTTTCCCTGTGTATCGGTGATGAATAAATCTGTGGCTTTCGATTTAAACATACATCCATACATCATGACATTTGTAATTTTGCGGAGGAGAAAACAGGATTGAGGTGTCAAATACCAACACGGTATTGATAAATGTATTTTGAATGAGGGCGAGAGATTTAGAGGAAGCCCTTAAGGGATTCCCGTTGGAATCTGGCAGAGAGAGCACAGCAAACATTTTCACACAGCAGCAGCCATCTTCAAAATGGTTTACATTGTAAACCTCTCCCTGTGGCCAACGCTTGACTGCTAAAGTTGAGTGTTTGGAAACTGTTTTCCAAGCAGGCTGGGCCGGATTAAACCTCTCTTGAGAAAACTAGTCCCTGATGATACAAACTATGAACCTCATAGCAGAAACCACACCCTGGTTTTTGCACTCTGTCTGCGGCCGTCATAGAGGGACGCAACAGGAAGCAAGCGCTGCAGGAGTTCAGTGACCATGCAATTACCACAGAGGGTTTTCATTCAGTATTTTCTTTTTGCTATGTGTGTGTTACACTTGCACAGCTACTCCAAGCTCACACTCCATTTACAAAAAACAAACATGCTAAAATTAACATAGCAGCAAACATGCTAACATTAGCATGATTGTGAAAGACCACGCCAAAGAAAAATGTTTAAAATAATTTTACTGTGGCATACATGCTGAATTTAAGGTAGGAAAAAACTTTAGATTATTCATTGTACTCGTGAGCTTTTACACCAGGTAAATGTAAGCTAATGCTAAATGTAGGCTAAAGCTAATAGCCGTTTTGTATCATGTTACATGTTTATAGCTGTTTGTTAGCAAGTGAAACTCAAACCAACAAATAGAAACTATTTTATATAATTTCCTTAATCGACTGTATTTGTAGCAATAATGGATTTTCCTCCGATATAAGTGCCAGTGTTTGCTGCCATTTTGTTACTGGTTTGTTGACTCTTCTGTTGTTCATTTTGCTAACTGGGAGGTATCACAGCTGTCGGATATGTGTTGATATATTTAACTTGACTAACATGAAAGTTTGTCCCACCATGGTTCCCATTATTATGGACTGATAGTTTGCCATGAGCCCCCATGAGCGGGAAGGATCTAAGAAGACAAGTACAATACAGCCTCATGGTGTCACTAAGGCAGAACCTCCATATACCGCATTATGACTGTTGGTAACTGTGGAACGTGCAGCATGAAGTGCATGGTTAACCCACTGCTTATCAACAAAGCTGTTATTCTCATGCAAAAAAAAAAAAAAAAAAAAAAAACATGCACACATGCCATTTTATGCGCCTTGGTGAATAACATCAGTTAGAACACCCAGTTCTCACCAGATGGTCGGTATGCAAATACTCATAGCTATCGCTGTAACTGCTGCTCTAATAATCAGAGTCAACAGAACCAGCAGGTCTGAGATGGATGTAGAATGAGTATGAAAAGTGTGTGGCTTGATGCCATAGTCTTCTAATGTGACCTCTTAAGTCTTTTTCATAGACATCAGGTAGTGATATTGAATGCTATAGTCCATTTCTGAGAAAGAGGGCACTTGAAGCTTTTAACAGCTTAAGAAAGACTTCCCTCTTAACATCCCTTGGCACCAATAAACTCACCCCAATCATCAGATTCAGTTCAGGTCAGGTCCAGAACAATTAGTCACCAGTGTCCAGCACTGGCCGAGTTCCTGTCTCCCATCCAGCAGCCCTGACTGAACTGAGTGCAGATATACAGTACAGATTTCCACTGATACCTGTTATGAAGTCATGCGAATGAAGCCATTTTCAGTGCAGCAAATAGAAGGAATGACTCCTCATTTGGAAAGCAAATGGCCCATCAGCCTGAGCAAACGGATTATAAGCGTGAGGCACCGCTCCCACAGTCGAAACTTTGCTATCACCTTAATATAATATAGCGGTCGCACAATATCTCATTCTAATATGATGCGCTGCACATTCTTGCTTTAACATAACTTCTACAGTACAGGAAATCAAATTACTTCACAAGATCTGAACCTTAATTTGTTCAAAATCGTGGTAATATAGCTGGGGTGTCTTACAGATATTCTGCCTTTAAATCGTTCAACCCCTGCCCCATAAATTGATTTTTCATTGCTAGTTTGATGTTTTTTAATCATCTATTCCAGTATCTGCCTTGTATATGTTGATCTAAGCTTTCTTATCTTGTTTGCGCTTACTACATATGTATATACTGCATATATATATATTTGCAATATATAATAGGTCTTTTTTTTATTGTGCCAAGTAAAACTGCTTATGCAAAAGTGAGTTAACGGCTCTTCACCATGAATAAACATCCAGATTGAATGACTGATATAATGAAAGGCTTCCTGGAAAAGTGTGAACATTTCACTGCATAATGTCTGTCTGCAGAAAGGTAATGCTCTCCCCCTTTGACATAAACAACCTATCAGATCTCCGTTCTTATGAACCAACCAGACATTGAAGTGAACAGAGCACAGCAGTGTTAGGTTTATGGACGGGCTTTGTCCTTTGGCAGATCTGTGACACTGAACCTTGACAGGGCAGCCATGTATTCTGTGGACAGCTGTGGTTGCAGCTTAATCTCCCTCATAAGATGAGCACTGCCCCAGGGATGGCTCTCAGGTACATACTGTATTTCAGCAAAGCTTATCTTTCAGTCCTCCACTGGTGTCCTGTAGCCTCAGTGACTATGCTAATGTACATGGTTTCAGGTGTGTGCCCGTCAGACAGGGAGCGATCTGGAATGTATGTAACTTACTATATTTCAAGGCATTGTTTGTATGTATCACTCAGATAGTTGTGAAATCTCAAACTCCTGACAGTGCCTTTAATTTTCATCTTTAGACAACACTTTTTTTTTTTGAGCTGGATTTAATATGCCAGACTAGGTTATGCTTGAGTTGCAATTTTGTCTCCACTTCTGCTCTGTCCTGACCTTTTCTAACTGTTTTTCTCTGCAGACAAGAGTGTAGGCATTTTACAAGTAGAACAGCACCGTCCCACACCCTGTCCTGTTAACCACTGTTAGCACATTAGTTTTGTCTGTGTGGGAAGGAAGTGAAGTTATCTTGTAATTCTTCTCTGCTGAGGCTGTGAACTTAAAAGCCTCTCAACGCAACATCTACGGTATTTCTGAATGTGTCATTGAGGTCTGTTTGCCTCACAGAGACCAATCCAGTGAATCATACTATGTGCACGATATGGCCTTTGAACAGAAGCAGAATCCACAGGGACGCTCTTTTGTGTCTAGATCCCCCCGTACCATCAGAGGAACTGAAATCAAGAGCAGTGTGACCCATTGGGTTTTGTTTGTTCTGTGGCAAACAGCCAGATTTAGGAAACAGTGTTTAGTTTGTTACTATCCCCAAGGTAAAACACTGGGGGCCTAGAGCAATAGAAGACATGCAGTAGATCATCATATCACAGCGTTTAAATAATGCCATGTACAAGGCTTTATTCGGTAAATAGACAACAAATGTCCATAATGTCAAAACACAGTTGATGGCAAGAAATTCAAGAATGCTGATAATATTCATTATGATAAATATAGACATAAGCAGAGTGTCTGAGCAGCATCTCCTTTGTCAGTCGGTGGCAGGGCCTTGTCAGGACATTTGCATGGTAAAATAGGAAAATACATGTTGCATAAGGTTTCCATTTCCACTGCTGGATTTCCCTTGTTTTTAACAGATAACACATGAAAGGCGGGTTTTGTTGGTTGCATCGCTTTCCTGGCTGCACTCACCCACCTTATCCATTTGTGTCCAGAAGAAGGTGGGTTGGTTGTTTCAGCGTCTTTTGTAGTGCCTTGGAATTGCAGCAAAGCACAAATGTGCAAATTTCTGAGGTGCATTTCTGTGTTAAAATTAAGAATTTGTGTTTTACTAGATTGTCTCTATACACATAGGCTGGATTACATCATATTTGTAGTCAAGGACGGCATTTACCACAATGACATACAGTCTTGCTAATTAACTTAGTGTCTAATCTGTGTTTTCATCCCATTGCCATGGATTGGAATCGGCAGCTTTGTGGGGAACGTAAACACAATCAATTCTGGGAATGAGTTCCTCATCCAGCCAGCACTTTTGCTGCTGGCATGAGACCCCAACACAGCTTTGTCTATTTATTTTATTTGATCTTCCTGTTCCTAACATTTACATTAATACTTCTGTGGATTTAATAGAATATTCCACTGAAAAAATTAGTTTTGAAGACAGCAGATGTGATCAGCATGGGTTCATTTCTTTGCAGTAGATTCCAGTGGTGACCAAGATTTATGGCAAAAATATCCACATAAACATCTAAAACCAGCACTGCAGCATAATCCGCTTCTCCACTGTCCATTTCTACACATTATACACACATTATATTTCAAACACTCTCAGCTAAACACAGCTATATTTAGCCAAAGCATGGCTATGTATAGGTTTCCATATGGTTTGTGGCTTGCATGGTTTGCCATTAACTTTCTTTACAAACAATTAACTTTAGAAAACATAATTATATGCAACAAAAATCATAATAACAATGGAAACAGTTTATTTTACAGTGTTTTGGCAGAAATATTTGGCAATAAAACTAGAATTCAAATGTACATTGGAGAATACACCCACACTATTGACATCTAATAAAACTGCTGCAAATACAAGCTGATCCATTGTGATGGAGCAACCTACAACACCTTTTAATCCTACAAGCAGGTGGTATGTGCCAGGTTTTCAGTGGAAAATGCTGTTATCTTGTCCCTTATCCCTGTCTGTTTTAACAGCCAAGAGGTCATTTTAGGTCACTATGATCAGTTTCCCACCGATACATGTGTGCAAGGTACTTTACTGGTACGGGTAAAGTCAGATTCGTCCCAATGTCACTCCAAACTTCTTGTGTCTGTCAATCGAGCTGTGTTTTGAACCTTTTGGTTTCAATCAGATATGAGATGTGAGATTATAATAACAGGAAACCACAGATTAAGTACAGATCCTAGATGGAGGTGGCAGGAGCTGCACAAAGAGGTTAAAGAGCTTGAAGAGACTCCACTGGGTGTCCGAGCCTGGCCTACCATCCCTCACCACCCTGGGGTGACAGCTTCCCCTGCCTGCAGGCTCCTCTAAAGCCTGCCGTGCGTTATAAGTCAATGAGATATTAATAATTAACCGAAGCTTTTTTCACAGTGAGACTATACTCCCACAGCAAGACAAAGGAGCCGGTCGGGCCTCGGCCACTGAGCCCCTCAACGGTACTTTTCCACCCGTGAGAGAGAAAGAGAAAGAAAGAAAAGGAGTGAGAGTGGGAGAGAATCGGAGAGCTAAAGCCCACAGATGGCGGGCTGAAACATAGCACTGCCTCTTAAATACATGAACACAGGCCCTTAGCTGTTTCAATGGGGATACAATCCTTCTCGCAATTACCAATAGACAGGCTGCTTGGCTGGGGGGACTTGGGCCATTGCCTGGTTTTTTCTGGAGCCATTTTTCCTCCAAACAGTTTTTGTGGTTGCACATGAGTGTTTTCATCTTCTGTATTAGAAGCAGGTGACTCAGCAGTCCTGTATCACTGGCACAACACTCATACACAGTGAGATACAGAGATATACACTCCCAAATGAAGGCTCAGCAAGTCATCAGTGGTTCGGCTAATTATAACATGCTGAAGAAAGGAGTGTGCTGAGATCTAGGTCACATGAAGCTCTGCATATTGAGCACAACACTGATAGGGCAGCTGTGAAGAGTGAGTTTACTTTTATGAGAATTTGGTCAAATAAACAAGAGCCCTCCTTATCAAGTGAAACTGTTTAAAGCTCTGTGATGACTTTAATAGTCAAATAGGAACTTGGGGACTTTTAGAGGACGTCACAAAACTTGACACAAGAAAGAAGTCCACTTATTTAGCAATTAGCTCCTATAACATTGCGAGACTCACAATAGACAAGTCAAAAATGAAGACGAAATCAAAATCAATGCAGCAAAACCATCTCTTTTGAACGTGGTATGCTAGTAGCAACTGAACAGATGTAGTGTAAAGTTACACTTTTAAAGAGTCAGATTAGTGGTTGTGCAAGTTTCTCATACTCAATACAAACTTGATTGAGCTGTTGTGTAATCTGCAGTTATGTTTTTGTTTTGTTTTGTTTTGTTTTTTTGCCAAAATGCTGTCATGGTTGCAACAATTTAAATTAGTCCTCACTGTGCTAAATTTTGACCAAAAAAATTATAGTTATTCCCAGCCATGGACGTCTGCACTGCAGGGGGGTACTACTGCATTTTCCTCTGTGTACATGCAAAGTTAAGTAAAGTAAAAAAATGGATCAAAATATATTTACAATAAAGGCTTCCAGTAACCAGTAATCTGCCCATTAGCCTGAGTAAGTTGTTGGACCATACTGTTTATTACAATTAGGTGTGAAAAACAGTTGGCAAGAGAAGTCAAAATATTTCACTAAACATACTGGATAAACATTTGAAGTAGCTAAAAGTATTAATATTTGATATAGCTGAAAATAATGAACAGTCGAAACAAATACCTAAAGCTAATGACTGTTGAAATAGTTGGCTAGGAGCTATGAATTAACAGTCGAATTGTCCAGCTAATAGTAGTATTATTCATTAAATTGTATAACAAAAATATTGTAACAATATAATAAAAAATGGGAACAACTGGTCTAGAGGATTTTGTTACTGATTCATTTATGGAAATGGATGGAAATCAATGTAGTACTAAATGTAACACTACCCAGCGGGCTTTTGGAATTGTTTTTAAATTAAGCTGTGGTGTGTACAAGATTTAAACCTGGAAAAACATGAGTGTAGTCCCTTTAATGTCTTGTGACACAGAATGTGAAGGTCTGTGATTTACATGCTCTTGGTTGAGCCTCAGATGTGTTTGTGGTTGGGGAAGACAGAAAGTTTCCAGTGGGTGGTCATAACAATTCAGGATACTCTTTTTCTGTGTGTGTATGTGTGTCTCTCTCTCACATGCACACACAGAAAGACATCACTCAGAGGCTTTCGTAGAGCAACAAGATGGGGAAAAAAATCAAGTGGCTCTTCATTCTGCAACCAGTGAATCCCCTTTGTGTCCTGCTCGATGGAAAGAATCGTTGAATGTGTAAAGTGTGAAAAAGCCATACTGCAGCTGTTTGCTGATCATGACTCAACGTTATACAGCCTTTGCACAGTAAAGTGATAACGGCTGCTACATGGCCACAAACTCAGCAGAGGATGTGAGGACTCCAGCTTCGCATCTGTCAATTGTGTTGCCATAACACACAAGCAACATGGTGGTTTCCCCAGTTCCGTTATACTGCCTTTATAAGAGGCTACAGCTGTATTACCTCAAGGGTGTTATGTGTCTCTTACAGCTACCAGGTAGAGAAAAGAGAGAGCAAAAGTAAAGCTTAAGTGGTTGGTGATGATGATGATGATGAAACCAGGAGCATCTTAACTAGCTGCAGTCTCTTCCACTCTTTCTGATTCTCCCATCAATCTCTTGCACGATCTCCACATTCTCACCCCCAAGGCCAAGACTCCTGCAACATCACTGAGCTTCAGAAAAAAGCCACACACCTTCTCCTCCCCCATTTGCCTTGTGTTCGTATCTCATGTCACCCACAGGGCTTGTCTGAACATAAAGGCTGTAGTTATAGTCAGGCTGTGTTTTCCTTCAGGTTACAGTGGTACAGTCTGCTTTCAGTGTGAGAAAAGGCAGTGTTTTGGCTGATGTTGCCTTCACTAGTCTGGTATGAAAAACACACTTCTACACAATGAACTGGGCTGAGTGTTTTTCCGTCTCTCACTGGCAGGCCGTCTCTTTTCCTCTCAGCGTTTTTGTAGCACTCATAAATGTCATTCCACACTGTAAAGCCAGGTGACGGCACACTTTACAAAATACAGAGGGTATTACAGTTTTATGTATTTAGGGCAGATGATTTTACAGAGGAAATAACATAGGGAGAACTTGGTGCAATTATAATTTTAATGTTTCAGGTGTTTAGTTACATGCCTATTTGCACTGAATTGTCTTGTTTGATGTACTGTGTCTGATTGTGTCCTATTTGAAGCTGTTACTTATTCCTTTCAAATGAATGCTGATTACCAGAGCTGTAATTTCCATGATTTTCAGTATTATGTCTACACCCAGTGGAAGTTCTACTATCTCAACAACAGGAATTCAAAGTTTCCTTAAAAACAAGATATTTCTGTGTGTAGAAATCCAGCTGCTGGGAAACGGACTGTTTCCAGCAACATTTCCCTAAAGTTGTGCTGCCTGCTCTCTCTGTCACTGCCTTCAGACCAAAATGCTGCTCTGAGTGTCATGAATTGTTTGCTCAGGTTAAAGTCTTCGTCTCTGCCTTCATGCCATGCCTTATCTGCTTTATCTGCATCATGTCAGGCAATGAGCACACTCAGCATAGGTGAAGAGGTTAAGAGAGAAGTGTAAATCCAAATCAAGCGCGTGTGACAGCTTTGCTTCCTTCTGTGTGCATGAGTGTGTCTTTGTATATGTGCCAGTGTGTTAAGTATTAACATGATAGGAAGGTTGACGTACCTTTCACCCTGCGGTCAGCTACCTTGACAATGAACTGTGTGCAAAACAAAGAATCCCAACAATAAATAACCACCTTTACCTACATTTCTGGGTAAATTTCCTTATCTGAGCCTATCTTTACCTTTTATGCACAACTGACTTTCACACACAAGTGGACTCTGTGTATGAGTCATTCATATCCACTTTCATTTCACAGAGACATGGCCTATCCTTATAAAATCTATCTCCACGGTTTATAGAGCCAAGTATCATGTTATATATCTCTTCATATGACACTCCAGGCCTCTATAATCTTATATTGCTGCAGCAGAATATACATGATACCCATGTTCTTGCACAGCTGTTTAATCCGCTGTCATGTCACAGCAGTTTCGGGGGATTAGAGGTCAATGTACCTGTTTTTATAGCATGTAGGAATTCAGATTATAGATTGACAGAAATGTTTTTTGGAATTAGACTGTTTTAGTTTTAGAGTGGATTCATCAGAATTCATAATTTGAAAAATGTCCAGATTCCCAAAGTGATAACTTCACCTTAGCATCTTTAAATCCATCCATAGCTCTATACACTTTCTGTACTTCTTTGAGCACTCGCAACTCAAACCTTACTAACTTACTGGTGAAGTTTTTTAATCTTTCAACATGGTAGCAGCTGTGTTGAAGTAAATTCTTGGCTGCCTTTCACCTCCTACCTCATAGCTGACCTCATCCTTGCATGAAGGCTGTGCACTGTCCATCAAGCTCAGGGACCAAACCTATCTCTTCACATGTATTGATATTGCATTGACTTGAAGGCCATGCAACGGGCTGCAGATTACCTCATCAGTAACACTAGCTGCATTGTGCTGAATTTTGCATGGTCACATTGACCTGGTTACTCTTACATTATTCATGGCAACGGGAGGAAAGCAGCAAAATGAATACACACACGCATGCATGCATGCATATCTAACGGGCATAAGCTGGGGCAGATTTAAAGGAGCATCAGGTTGGCGAGACAGTGTGGTCAATGCTGTTGGCCTCACTGTTTGAAACATAAGAGCCATGTGACCAAATTGCTTGTGTGTTCGTGCCTGTGTGTGCATTTGTGAACTCAATCAGTCCTCGGGCAGAAAGGGTTCGGGAGTAATCCAGCACAGGAGACATAACACCTCGACCATTAGCAGACCATCTCACATAACCTAAGCACTGGTGGCTGACAGACATGCGTAAACACATGGCACTACTTCACTGTGGCTTCAGTATTCAACACCTCTTTTCACCCTTGCCCACCCCCTCAGCCCGTAGGCCTCTTCTTTCTGTCTCTACACTTGGGCAGCTCACAAATATTTGCAATGGTCCTCTGTGAGCTCTCAAAGGGCAGGATTAATGGTGGTGTGTGCCGCACACCCAGGGCCAGACAAAGCCTCCCCATCTGGAGCTCCAACCCGTGACTGGGGAACAGAGGCAGCACACAGAGCCTGGTCGAGGCAGCCTGTGGAGGGTGGATCTATAGGCACCACTTCATAAATGAGCCGGAGTCTTGGGTAGTCCTGCAAATGAATGGAGTGGGCTTCGTCTCTCTTTTGATGTGATGGGGAGGAAAAGGGTCCTGCATGCTGCCCTGGGCCTGGTGCCATGCCTAATGGATCACATTTCCCCTGCCAGCTGATTAAACAGCCATATCTGCATCCAGCATTGGGCACTGAGCCAAACAATGGCAAAAGTAAAGGAGGGTGTAGGCAAGGCCACCCCATACCTCCTACAGACTTTCCACTATTTAGGAAACCAGGTGGGAACAAAACCATGATAACAGCCTTGGTCAGTGGTTCCTGTCATTTTTGACTTGTAAAAGGAAAGGAAAAAGGTAAAACTACTCAATATACTATCATATATCCACTTATTGAGATTTCCATAGAGCCCATGTTGCATATCTTACCATTAGGTCCTAACTACTATTGTTGGAAATAATTGACCAAAGTCACCAAGTTTTTCTCTTGCTTTTATTTTAAGAATCAAGTATTTTTCGAATTAGCAGTTCTCATTAAAGTCCCCAGTTGGTCTATTTTAGTTGCCTACAGATGTAGCAGAAAGGTCTGGAACACTGTGTGACGGCTGGTGATAGACAGAGAACAGAAAGCACTACCCTGCAGGGGCTTTTTGCAACCTTAGACCCAGCCACCTTGAAGTGTGGAGATGGCAACACAGCAAAAACTGAACAGCATAATATTTATAAGATTGCCATTGATCATAAGTCATAAGTGAGCTCTTATGATCTTTCAGAGAGGACATAGACCCTCTTTATTACCAAAACTTCTCCCCTCAAGCTTAACAAGACAGCCTGTAGAGTAATTCTGCTCAGTTCTGTGCCTGTCCTGAATCTTCATATCCGATCATGTCCTGCTCTTTCCCAGTTTATATACTCAGTATTGTTGTTGTGGCTGATAGCATCAAACGGCTGGTCCTTGTTTACTGAGTGTTGTGCAGCAATTTGTTTGTTCCTGTTTCTTCCTGTTTTGCATGTTCCTAAGTGTGTGCTTTTGCCTCTCCTCCCTCAGGCCCAGCGATGAGAGGCACCCGACGGTGACAGCAGACGGCACCGTGGACAACCTGGCCCAGGCTGTGGACTTGATCCTCAGTCAGAGGGGCCACTGAGTATGAGACAGTGGACACTGGGAAACTCCTCCATTTACTGTGGCCCTGGATGATGCAGGCTGGTTTGCAGTAGTATTTTCATATGGCTCTTCAGTGTTGTTTCTGATGGGAAAGCTGTATCAAGGTATTTCAACAAACAGTGCTGAACTATACCATACAATACTCAACAACATATCCTGTAACCGTCACAACTCCTTGTACTGTCAAATATGGGAAACACCCACCCATCTGGTGGTGTATGTAGTGTGAACTAGACTGAAACTTGCAAAAGTATTTCCCAGATCTGCAAGAAGTAGTCTTTAGAGCTGCACTATGCATTTGGCAGTACATGAGTGACATAGATAAGATATTTCAAGTTGATATGAATGTGCCTGTAACCAGCTGCTGACTGACAGTTAGAAGGGAGAGTAAAAGCCTCGACTCTCTGCTAATGTGACACAGTCCTATCCACAGATTATTTTTGTTGCTGCAGTGCGTGGAGGCAGTTTGTAGTCATACTGGAAATGCACAACAGAAAGCTAGGGGCTGTTCATTTTAACATGCACTGTTTAATTTAAGAACCCTGTTACATGTAGGGGATGTTGGTGTCACTCACACCCTTAAAACAAAGCATGCACAATATTAATAAAGAGGATGGGAGTTGTCAGTAATGTAAGTATTTGGCTTTGAGTGTTATAAATAAAGCTATTTTAGTCTATGAGCTGTTATAAACATTTGTCCCCCCGAATTTGCAAATTTGTCTCGGCTATTGTCACAGAACCTTTGAAAAAAAAAAAAAAAAAAAAAAGGCTCAAGGTCTCAAAGCACTGGGGAAATTTTAGCCTTGGCTCTGGTTTAAACTGGAATCCATATCGGAGCGGCTTTTGTTCTACAAAAACAAATTGCTGAAAATGGGAAGTGAGCTGGTCTGAGAGATGATAAATGCAGAACTCAGTCGAGTGTGATGAATTGCGCTGCTGCTCGAGCTCGTGTTTCTCCCTCTGTAAACAAAAATGAAATGAGCCCTCCATCATCAGTGAAGAATCGCATATCTACAATCGCTTATCTTTATTTACTTGACTGCTGAGCCACCACTGAAAGGGACTGTCCTGTCCTTGTTACGCTGATCATTCCTACCCATTAGACGTAGTGCATTCACTTCAATGTGTAACTATGAGGTCAAATAAAATGATTTGGGGGGGGATTGGTTATTGGGCTCCTGTGTGCCAGCTGGATCATTGAGGTCTCTGGAAGTGGGGCGTAAAACAAACGATTCTCCATCGCTGCCCCCAAGGTTTCAATGTACCAAATAGATTCATCAAGAACAAAAGCCTTTTGCCAAGTGATTCATTGAGGTCTTTCTGGTTCACTTCACCATTAGCTGACACAAGCTTGAATGTTATTGAGCAATTAGAGGTAATGAAATGCTACGAAGTATTATGAAACAGTGTTTGAGCTGAGCGCACCACTCCTATTTCAGATTTGGAAATACATATTGATATACATGGCAAAGTACTAGCAGCTGGACACATTGTTTTACGCCATGTTTTGTCCATTGTGTTACCGCCCGTCGGCCTTGTATGGAGCTATTAAACATGTATTTGACTGCTCTCGTATGAATTCACTTGGCTTTAACTGGGTTATTTTTCTCTCCAGTCGAATCCAAGTGGAGCAATGCGGCCACAGTTTTTCAGCAGCTCCTCTTGGCAGGTTCATCGTCACTAGGTGCTAAACACAAACACGCACATGTACACAAACACACATGGCCCGGAGCTAGCTGATTGTTTGCTACCCCTCTCAGGCCAGGCGGAGGTCACCCACCCATTTCACACGAGTTACCAGTTAGCAACAGTTTACCTCTGCAGGCTGCCACGATGGGTAAACACTGATCTATTCCTCCTGGACTGCAGCATATTGATTCCTTCACTGTGAGCTCAGACCGCGGAGCAAGATTACCTTTCAAATAATAGAGATGACCTCTTTTTTTAGAGACATGTCTGGGCATGTATGACCTCACTGCCACAGGACAATATGGACAGACCCAACCCACTGTCAAATCCTCTACTGACTGAAGCTGTTGTTGTGGTGATTTTCCAGTTGGTACATTGAATTCTCACCTTTGTACTTTGTGTCCAATTTAGGTGTTTTGTGATAAAGTATTACGTGACTGCAGTTAAACTCATTGTTGACATGCATTAAGTGTAATTACTCTCAAGTAAACACAGTTAGCCCTGAAGGGATAAGCCTTTCGATCACTCCAGTCAATCAACGGGAAAATGAACAAAGAACAAATTTAATTTAATAGTTTGAAGTAAATTCTGAAATATAAAATGCTTTATATATAAAAATGTTTTTAAATATAAAAAGCACTTTGTTGTGATGCAGTCACTGCAAAAGCACAAAGTAGTTCAGACTCATTTTATGTCTTTGGCCGATGTGTATGTGGCACAGACCATCGTCATCATCATCATCATCATCATCAAAACAGCTTTTGTCTCAGATCATTATCAACCAATCTCTTTGGCTTTTTCAGACAGAATACGCTTGAAACTGGCATTTATCCTTATTTTAGCTGATATTTTAAAGACAAACAATATTTTTCAATCACATCTCATCATTTGTCAACCTTTTTTTCCACACTTCCCTATTAAGATGATTTGATTCATAGCACCCTTGGGCTAGATGTACTAGTCTTAGTATCGGCTTCCAGTCATAGCAGAACACAGTTATGACTGTCTGCAAGAGTGTCCCCCACCCATCCCCTCCCTCTTCTGCTTCTACACCTACAGGTCATTAAGCTGATGATCTCATTTTCATCTTATGTTGACTGACACCTCGGGGACACAAAGCCCTGCAGCATGTCTGTCAGGAGGAAAAGGGAGAATGTGAATCTCTGTGCAATGTGTCCTGGTTAATCTCCAGCATCCAGCCCTAACACACACTCTCCTTGCCGCACAAAGTTGTGTTTATTTTTATAACAATGTCATGTAACAGAGTCAGTGAGTTGCAACGACTCTTTCTTGTGTTCACGTGGTGAAGTAAAACTTCAGTATGATTATAAAATACAATCTTAGGGGCCTTGAGATCATCTTAACAGAGTCGGCTGTACACACACTGCTGGAGTGTGTCTCTGAGCAAACATTCATATAGGTTATGATGTCATCTGTTTGGGTTAGGTTCCTCTTACATGGCACACACACACTGCTGCTCTTGTAACACACCTGCATTAACCCACCTTAACAACTGCCAGCTGTGTGTTACCTTGAACTTTCATCTCTGCTCATTTTGCGCTTCCTGTTTGACAGGAAATGGAGCGTCAGCTGACCAGACAACGCCACACACCTGCAGACCCTAAATGCACCATTATCCGTGGAAACACGCTCTTGTTTTGACAGCAGCCAGTTATTTGTCCACTCCCTTATGTGCGTGGAGCGCTGGTCTATGCGGTGGCCTCTTTGCTCGTACTCACCAAGCCACGTGGTTTCCCCACATTTCATCACTCTCCTTCCCTCGTGGCCAGCAGTGCCGACAGCACTTGGTGGCATGGAAGGGCACTGAAACTTCAGAACTGGTCAGCTTTTGGAAGCCTAGGCCTGAATTTCCACCTCGACCCCACCTCACTCCACCCCATTCCTCCCTCAGAGTCTACACAAGCTATCTGAGAAGTGTCTCAGTTCATACACAGAGGAGTCTGTGCTCTGCTGACACAGTCACAGCCGTCACTGGCCCCTCCAGGGGCCTGACCCCTGCTCAACTGTCCACTAAAGCCTCAGAGGCTTGGCTCCCCAGACACAAAGCATGACCTCATGATGTCATACCCAAGCGTGTGCGTATGTACGAAAGGCTGCTTGTGTGTCACCATGCAGTGTAAACTAACTATCTTGGTCTGCAAAAGGTCTGAAGGCTTAAAGCTGACCTCAATTTTTAAAGCTGTCTGTCCCTGCTGGGGGGCTCTCCTGTTAGGGTGTCCAGTTGCCTCTTTGTAAAAGGCAAAGGACTCAGTTTGAGTGTTTTAGATCTTAGTCATTTTGCTGAGGAGACTCCTGGACTGAATTCTAAATCTATTAAGGACTATTTCGTGGGCCTGTGTGACCTCAATGCTTCTCCTCTGTGTGGGTGCAGGCTGTTCCTCATCAGACATAACACTGGCTGAACTTAAAAAGACAGTTGCACCTCACACAAAGTTTGTGGTTTGGACTTGCATAAATCTAACAAAGTGTATGGGTGACACACAACAACTTAAATTGCATATACAGGGGTGTAGTGATTCAATGCATATGGGCAAAAAATTAAAAAAGGAGTTTTGTGGTTTGACTTCTTTTAGATATCTAGGTGAAGTTTGTGCTTCCCTGTAATTCACATCACACTTGCTTAACTGGAAATGTTTTGTGGCTGGGTGGCACTGCTAAATTGCTTTTCACCCTGACCACACTTGAGCTGCCAAGCGGAGGTAGGCAGCAAACCCCAACAGCTCATGCCAACATTTAGTTTCATGTCACTTTCTGTTTGGTTTTGCTTATATGAAAAGTGTCATTTTCAAAAATTCTATTTGCTTTGTTTTTGATGTGGGACTTTCTTCTAAAGTAAATTAAAATACAAATATAAATACAATTATGATACATTTTTAAGAATAATTATAGTGTTATCCCAGTGGCTTGTTTGTATTGGGGTGTTGACATCAAGCTGCAGCTAATTTTAGTGATATTAAATATAACTCTTATGATAAGAATGCTTCTGAAACTTCGTCATCTACTGTGGGACATCTGCTGCCCTAAACACAGAATGAAGTGTGATGTGAATGATCATTAGTGCAGATAAGACCGTGCATAACCTCCAGTGACAGTTCAAGAATGACCCACCACCCTGTTGTGTCAGGGCCGGAGGGGGTTGTGGACGAGTGCTGCGCGGAGCGTTGGCATGGTTCGCCCCTCCTGTTGTACTCTCTATCTCCTCTCAGAACACAGCCTCCTTTCACTTCTGGCAGTCCACTGATTAAAGGCCGGGGGCCCTCCGTGTGTCAGTCTGCCACACAGCACGTTTACAAAGTTTCTGTTTAGCCATTCCCTTCTTGACTCATTACCCGAAAAGGGCTTAACTGGTGAAAAGAGGCGGCTTGCATGCACCACAGGCACAGTGTAAATATGACCTCACTGTGCAAGCACACAGATTCTCATGCAGCTGCATAATAATTCAATCTATCATAAGAATATGCTTTGGCCTTGCAGACAAGTTTAAACCCAGTTATGCGTCGTATGGTATTTGGGCTTGTAAGCATGTCAAGCAATCTTCAAATTACTCAATTGTCTTTAATGAGGTGACTTACAACACCTCAGTGCTACCTTGCACTTTCAAAGAATGACAAACATCGTCGCAAGTCTGAACAAACATGCAGAGGTGGTTTGTATTCTTGAGCTGTGAAGCAGTCAAAAAGTTAATGATGGCATGCACAGGCACCAGAATTGGACAGAGGAAGCAGACAAACAGAGCAGCAGCAACAGCAGCAGCAGGCCTGACACATGGCCCACATTCACAGCCGCCTCCCACGTCACCGTGCTCCTCAGAGAAAAAGCCCCTTTTGTTTCCCAGCGCGGGGAGGGAGGGAGGTCTCTGGGGTGAACCGCTACTCAGCTCCACCATCAAAAAAAACCAAAAAAAAAAATAAGGACCGGACTTCCCACCCCTGCCTTACGTCCTCCCTACTCACTCCCCGCTTCAGCACACAAACACAGGCGCATCAGTAGTACCATTACTACGGTTGTGATTGTCTTTTCCTGCTACTTAATTGGGTCAGTCTACATTGTTGCTTTAAAGACGTCTCAAACAATGACCGTGCTGTTAATGAATGTGCTCCGCTAGAAACATTTGTGCAAGAATTCATTCATTCAGATTCTTTACTTAGGGAAAGTAGAAAAACTGTGTAAAACATTCATTCATGCACATGTAGTTTCATCGGCAAGGTGTACTTAAATATGTGTTTTGTGTATATATTTAGCTCGTCATATATATAATATATATAATCTGTAAGAAATTGCACTGACTCACATCTGTTTCATTTTAAATGCAGTTTTCACCACACGCCATTCACTTCATATTCTCAACACATTAAGATATACACTGGAGCTGGGAATTTGTGAGTAAAGGTACTGAAATAAAATATTTACAGGAGACACATTTAAAACTGTGTTTATTTGTATAGAAATATGCTCATGTTTTACATAACTTTGTAGTTACAAATCGTAAAAAGAAAGAATATTAACGCTATTAGCATCACAAAGTTTCTCTCAAACAAACGGGAGCATAGATCTCACAGAGAAGCCTGATGTTACTGTGTGAAATGTTAAGCTCATCAATATACTTTACAGGTGGTGTGTGCGTGCAGCTTGCTGCTCGGTAAGAGTGAAAGGGGTTTTACTGAGAGTAGTTCTCAAAGTAGTCTCCATTTCTGTCCATCATGTACCCGTGTACTACTGAAGAACGTCAGAGGAAAGGACAATCTTTCTAGTGCAGAGAATTTGTACAAACCTGTTTTGAATTCTCTCCAAACATAGCACAGTAAAGGCAATCAGGGTTAAAGAGAAATGTTAGAGACCCCAGTCTCTGAGCCAACATTAATACATCATTTTTATATTCATCAGATCGATTTTCTCCACCTGAACCCATCCTCCTGACTTTCTTGTTCTCCTGAGACACAGTTGAGATACCGCACAGTGGGGAAGTAGCTTCTTACTACACAAAGTCCCCCAAAAATGGGCCTTATGCCCACAAAGCTCCTGCTCAATCTCTCCTTGAGAAAAAAAAGACAAGTGCTGGAACTGCATTAGCTCTCCACTTGCTTTGTCTTTAAGACTATCAGTACTGTTTATTGTACCACCTGGTGATAAAACTTTCAGTCCACTAAATTAGCTTCCCCCAAGAGGAAGGCATTTCAGCTCAGTTCCTCTCAATTTGCTCAATGTCGAGCTCTCCTCCAAGCTGGTATGCGTCCTTCCTCATGCTACACAGCCCCGCCCACAGAGGCTGATTGTCCTTCCAATTTGTCGTCCCTGGTGCCACATCGCCGCAGTCCGTGGAGTTCCAGTCCACCTCCTCAATCGTGGGGTCCGAAGACACGTTCCCAGGGATCTCGCCCTCTTTGGTCTGAGGCTGGGCGTCCTCCAAGCCCTGTTCGTTTGCCGATGAGTCGTCAGTGTCGCACTGAGTGCTGCTCGTGAAAGTGTCGAGGGCCTGGCTGGACTCGCAGCTGTCTTCGCCTGTGATTCCAGGGCAGCTAAGGCTGTGGAAATTCCTAAGTTTCTGTGGAAAAAAAAGAGTTTTTTTTTTTTTAGAAGCAGAAAAATTATGTTTTCAAGAGGAATACACTTAAAAAATATGCCAAATCTTTGGTCTGGTAGGAGTTCATAGTCTCCATGGTGACAGCATATTTGGTGCGGAAATCAAAAACATTTCTTTCATCCTGGACTATGACCCATGTCCTTACTAGTGCACAAACAAAACTAAACCCATACAGCCATCTTAGGAAAACAATTGCTCTTCTGTACTCATACTGTGTGGGTGAGTCAGTGAGGTCAGAGCTGGACACTGGGAAACAACCACTATAATATAAAAAGTCAAAAATTCGAAGGGTATAAATTTAGCCTACATTACATACTGGAGCAACTGGTGGTTGGATGAGCGAGGCTGTGCAATCTGAGGTCCAACAGGAGCCAAGGCAGCAAGTGGCCAGATACCCAGAGGGCAGACATCACTAATGTCGGCCTTGTGACTCCGCTGGCCTTTCGTTGGCATTACACAATGAACACATACATCTGGAAAACCCAGAAGCTTCCATAGGCAAATCCACATGTGCCAACACTGCTGCAGGCATGTCCTGTGACAGCTGTGTGTGCTGGAGCAGGAGGCTTTATGACAGAGGCTTATCCAATTTTGTACAGCTAATGTGAAGAAGGCAGGACAGCTGCCTCATGCCTGACCACTACGGTGTTAGGCCAGAAGGACACAGGAGAATGGAGCCTCTGTGAAACCTCTTGTCACTTGTGAGCTTATGTAATACTTGACAAGCATGGGACTGTTGGGGATGCAGCTTACAGCCAAGTGTCCGAGCAATGGCTGCAACTAACTGATAGTTTAAAGATTCATCCATACTTCTTTTGTATGATTCAGTAAATTGGTTCATTTATGGAATAACTGTAAAAGAGAACAAATGTTCATCACGCAGGCACATCTTCTATCAGTTTAAAATTATGAGGTAGGGAGATGGCAAATATTTGGGATTTTTATTTCCCCAATTCCTTATGACAATGAATCAATTACGAAAGCTGTGGAAAGCTGAAAATCCCTAATAACAAAACTTTGACGTGTGCAACAAATACAAAGAAATAAGTTGTGGCCATACTACTTATTGATGCAATGACATGCAGCTCAGCAGTGCTTTAATTGAAATGCTAACATGCTCAGTACTTGTGTTTATCAGGTATAATGTTAACCACCTTAACCGTCTTCCTTGAGTGTAATTGCAGGCTAATATTTGCACACATTGAACCAACTGAAATGATTCATCCTGTGAGAACCATGACTGTACCAAATATGGTTATCTATCCAAATGCTCATCACATGGTGGAGCTACAAGGTTCAAACAAGTAGAGATCCACAAATGTCTATGCCAAAAGTCACAGCAGTCCATTCAGAAGTTAAGCACATAGCACAGCTAAAAACTAGCATGGCTAAATAGAGACAAGCTTAAAATCTTCACTTCAGAAAAGCTAGCATTAAATATTTAGTGTTTTATTTGATAAATAACTTCGAATGCTAAATTGATTATCCTCTGGTCCTAATCATTTCAGTATGATTGCATAGGATTTATCACCTCTCAAAAGCTCTGATCTGCTCATAGAGGGGCAGAGGCAGTCAAAGTTATGGATGAGGTTGGAGGAGGAGGGAAGTGAACAGGTAAAGTTATGATCCACATTTTCAAGCAACCAGCAGTGAGACAGGTCTCTGCACCAGCAGCCGTAGATCTAAAGAGGCCCTGCCGTTTTTCTTGGCTCTGGTCAAACGAGTACATTTGTCAGCACCAGGCTGGTGTCACATTGCTGCCCTGTGCATCTGCACTCCACTCTCAACAGTCAGATTTCTGGCCCAGACCATGGGACCAGACTGATAAGGCTGTGAGTAATCTGGGATATAGAAACAGAGGCATCAACAATGACTAAACCAAGTAAATCTCAGACTTAGAACACAGGTGGTGTTCTTCAGAGGAAGTGTTTTAGATGGACAAAATCTTAAACACAGTGTCTTCACACAACTTTCTGCTCCACATTACAAAGAGGGGTCATAGAGAAGTGCTGCTGGTGTACCCCCCCATCCCAATGAAATGGATAGAAGAGCAGAAAGTCCCCTCATCCATACTGACCTTGACTCTCCGTCAATATAAGCTGATCAATAGCTCATGAGGCCCCGGTTGTGGCAGCGATCCACCCACTGAGCTGAATTTACAGGAATCAATATCTCTTTACCCAACACGCATCTCTCCTGCGCGACGATCTATAACCTCTGCCACAGCTGCTCTATTTCCTGACATTCACGGAGCTGCAGTGAGCCACGCAGAGGGTAGCAATTTCTCCCTGGGTAAACTACACCACTGTGGTGTGTGGGTGAGAGGACACTTTACAGACACACTCAGCACTGCGGCCAATCTTTGAGTAGTAAGGTGACTTTGAATACTGATAGGGTGATGCATGTGAAGCCCTTGATTTGAGTGCCAAGCAGGTGAATAACTCCGCCGCAAAGATTTCCTGAACCTTCACTACACACTGCAGGCTTCCCCAAGGTGACAACTTCAAATAACTTGTTTATATTGTTTATTTTTGTCCCACAAAACAGTCAATAAATAATATCCAAAGTACAATTGTATAAAACAAAGAAAAGCTGCAAATTCTCACATTTGAAATGTTGAAACTGGTTTGGTACTTCTTTAAACAACCATTGCCAGTTAATTACTCTGACTGACTTATTAGCACTGTTTAAGGGTTTAGTTGCATAATCAAAATGTCAGAGCTCATTTTCTTCAGGATTTGCCTCTAAACCAGAGTCACTTGATCTTTAAAAGGATCTTAAACAAACTAATTGAAGCTAATATCTACTGCTGAAAACCAGCATCGCAGCAGAACATGGACCACAATCCACAAACAGCAGGAAAAATCCAATGCTATCAATCTCAGCAGCCTAACATCCCTCTGTAAAAATATTGTCTCTTGCCTCGCCTAAGGCTCTTTTCTCCACCCTGTCCATGTTTGGAGCGTGTGTGGTGTCTTCTTGTTGTGTCACAGCAGCCCTGTTGTTAAGACACAGCTGAACTCTCAGTGACTTTCTCATAGGGGCCAAGTCCAGCTCTGTGTTTACAATTCAGCCAGAGTACGTGTGAAACTTTACTATGTGTGTCTGTGTGCTTGTGGGGCAAATATACAAATGGCTGCTTGGGACGTGCAGATAAAACAGACAGTCTGTTGAGACACGGTCAACATCAGAAGTGAATCAGCTCAAGTCAGTGGTTTCATCAGATCATTTCTTTGAGTACAAAGTCGTCCGATCCACTGGCTGACCTCTCACTTCCTTTTTTTTTTTTTTTTTTTAACTTTTATCCAGTAACACATTAAAAAGTACATACTTGGCTTCATGCTCCACAAGTGAAAAGACAAACCCATGTGAAGGAATGTGACCCAGAACAGGCCTGCATGAATGAACGATCACCATCATTTCATGACAATGCCTGCAGAAACACTTTGAGGTGTGCTGAGGGAGAACAGACACAATGGCGGGACCTTAGCTGGAAGTGTTTGTTTATCCAACATGGAAGGAGCAAATTACCCCAACAACAAAGTGTAACCAGCTAATGTTAGTGAGACTGATGGAACTAGCAGAGCTTCCAGCTGCCATGACCATTTCCTGTGGGTCTTGTCTCAAGCTCTAGACAGCAATCTTTTAGAGAGCATGGGAGGACTGTGGTTCTAACAATAAAAAATGCCACATAAAATCCAACTAGCAGTTGTTTCTGTTTTGATAAATTATTTGACACGCTCAGGTGCAACATTAAATGTACCATAAACACTGTACATGAGAGATCAAGTGATATTAAAGAGAATATACACTACTTGTATTTTAAATGAAACTAGCATAGATTGCAGTATTTAATCTGTGTATATTGTCCTGATTAAATAAAGCAGTTTCTTGCTGTTTAACACTTTTAAGCACCAACCTGGGTCATCTTTGCCAGATCCAGTGAAGGCCTCTGTTTGTGTGTGTCAGCTGGTCTCCTGCGTTTTACGCCGATCTTCTTGTCGTTAAGGACGCACGGCTGTGAGCGACTGCGGGCGAGACCCCCCTTTCCACCACGACGCTCCAGCTCTGGAGTGGAGTCAGGGGAGCTGGGTGGAGAGGGTCCACGGGGCTCAGGGAGGCAGATCTGTTCATGAGAGAGGTAGAGGGGCTGCGCTGAGGCCTCGCAGGACAGGGGCATCGAGGAGGAGGGTGTCAGACCTGTGAAAGCGGAGGGGTAGGGGAGACGCTGGGTGAAGCAGGGCAGCTCCAGGGTGTTGGAGCGAGCAGGCAGGCTGAAGCTGGAGCTGCGCTGCATGGCAGGAAAGCCGAGCTGTGCGTTTCCAACACTGCTGCGCTGGACGCTGCCTCCACTGTGGCACCTCCTCTTCTCCACCGCTGTCCACACACGGGAGCCCTGAGGGCGCCAGGTGGAACGGCAACCACTGAGCTCGTCTGAGCAAGACAGAGACCGGCACTGCCTCTTGCTCGGTGGTGCAGTTGAGTGCGAGGACGCAGCCTCAGTCAGGCTGAGGTCCTGCAACAAGCTGGTGATTGTGCTTGAAGTCGAGCCAACATCCCAATCCCAGTGAGCTGAACTCTTGTGCACCTCAGGCAGAACGTCCCACAGGCTCTCCAGGCTGGTCCCAACTGGCCTCTGCTGTATGGCAAAGCTATGACCAACCTCATGCCACCGACTTCTCTCTGCAACAAAGGACCAGATTTATTTTACTAAACTAAAAATTTCACTTATTTTTTTACAAAAAAATTGAAAATATAGGAAATAATTAATGGGATTCTTTCTACATTTTACACCAAAACAGTTAAGTTGTTTATGGTCAGAAGTCTTGATTTAATATTCAAAAGATATTAACTTTATTTGTGTTCTTTTTTTCATGTACGCTTTCAGCTTTTTTGTTAATGTACCAAACGAGACTCCCAGCCAGCACATCTTGAAGTAACTCCAGCTTGTTCAATTCTCCCTTCTTCACTTTTTTCATTAGCAATGACATCACCATCACTGCTTGAGGGCTTAATTTTATTTCTTTGTGTCAAATTTACACCATTTAAGAAACAAAACAACACATCAGACTCGGGGTCTGCTAACTCCCTCAGTAGAGCAAAACACAATTCAGATTCATTTGTGGCATGAATGTCCATGACACTGCTCCAGTCTCGGTCAGTGTGTTGGTCCCAGCATGTGTACTTTGTATTGGCACTACTCGCTGCTTTGTATAATTGGGACTAAAAATAAATCCTGTCCTCCAGGCTCTGTCACAGTCTGTGAGCTGATTGGGGAAGTGAGCAGAGCTCAATGTCTAACTGACTCGATATCAAAGCTCATCTGCCAGAGCAAGCCTTGATAAAATGTCAATAACCCATCATAAACATTTGGACTTCAGTTCATCATCATGTTTCTTGTTGTTCCATAGGAGTTCTGTATCTGACCAGCTGACTGCCTGCAGTTACTGATCATCTCTGTGCCAGTGCTGTAGTTACTATGCCAGGAAAGCACCTGTTATTGCCACAACAGAACGTCGCTTGAATTGCTGAATGGGTCAGCCACCTGAACTGGTCAGTCAACTCTGAGTTAAATACTAAACATCGAGGCCACTGCCCACCACTGTTCTTCTCCACTGGAGAGAAAATCCTCAAAATACCGTCTACATTACATGGGCAGGACGAAGAACAAAGGGCAGTGACAACACCTACTGGTACTTCAGTGTTGTGTGCCAGGGCTTTGACAATCTCACACACTCAATGCCAAGTTACTGTGAGGACAGAATACATTTTAATCTTATAATAGTGACTATAAAGGCTGCTCCTCCTACAGCAAGAGAAATATAGGAAGGATATGGGTCTTTGTAGCCATAACCCAATATTTAACTTCCAAGGTATTCAGGAGTGGCAGAGGATCCCTGACAAAGATAAGCTGTTGGCACATAATCATTAACACACCTTGGTAGAAACACCTGCCAGTCCTGCTTCACACACTTCCATGTGACCATTAACCAGATTCAGCAACAACTTGACTTCTGCCAGTAATAATTTCTCTGAAATGTTGCAAAACAACAAAGCCCTGCAAACCACTGCTGTACTAAACGCCTGACAATCTCTGGAAACTCCAAGCTGCTGTAGACCGGTCGAGTACATAATTAAAGGTTATGTTCGGTGTGTGATGGGATGTAAGGCGCAGTGGCTAAGGCAGTGGCCCAGAAAAAGACGAAGGAAGAAAATGTTCACCCCCTCAGAGACAATCCTGTACTGTATGAGTTATATTAATGTAACTACTACACTCTGGTGCTGTAACGACATTTTATGGCACTTTTAACATTAACGCGAGAATTGGCATCAGTGTGATGAAATACCTTGTTTTATAGGTATTTAAAGCTGACAATTTCATATTCCATTTATTTACAGTTACTTGACTAAATTTCCATTACTAAACTTACATTAATTATATCATCCTCACATGTAGGAATGTGTTTATATGGATGAGAAAGATTAGAGCTAGGTTGTGACAATTCAACGACCACATCGATGTATCGATTTATATTCCTACGATCCAACTACATTGATAGGCTTATATCGATTGATAGGGACGTATATCAATCTAAAATCGACTTGCAAGGTAAATAATCAATTGTATTGATACTAAGAATTTGTACATTGTAAACAAACTTTATATGGATGTATTTACAGCACTTTTAATAGTGAAAGAAAGTTAAATGTTACTCCAATTCACTCTTCCTGTGAATGATGTCACCAGCAGCGCCAAAGAGACAAAACAAAGCAGAACAAGAGATTTTCAAGCTGCATTTGAGGTCCGGCACGTGAGAATAGAAGTAGCAGTTTAATCTACTGTTCATTCAACCTGATCTTCACCTTCACTGTCCAGTATCCAGGTATTTACATTTATTCACAGTCACACTGGTTAAATTTTTCAGCAAAAAAAAAATGATTTCAAATCATTGGATCATATCATTCTAGATGAGCCAAATATTGTTTTTTAATCAAATAGGAACCATGGAAAACTATATGTATCGTATCAATGTAAAAATGTATCGTTACACTCCGAATTGCAGCCTCTTACCCATGAGTCCACAAGAGAAAAGTGCAGTCCCCTGGCTCATGGTCTGTGCCTGGAACTGCAGAAATGTAGAAAAAGATACTGCATCAGCTTCCCAAAAAACCAGACACTCACAGAAAAATCTTTAATCTTTAAAAATTAATAAATTAAATGTAAAAATCATCAACATCAAGTCAAGCTGGTCCTAAGGGTTTATGGTGTAGCACATTTTTTGCTGCTGAGCAATGAAACTACGCCATCAACAAAGAGGGAGTTCCACCATAAATGCCTCTGATTGATGTTCAGCCCCAGAGCATGATGATTTCATTTCACGTGGCTGAGAGGGCAAACTCGGCCCATCTTAGTGGGGAAATTTTCTCACTGTGTGCTGGCAGAAAGAAAGCTGCACTGATGCTGATTAAAATGAGTCAGAGTTGCAAAAAAAAAAAAAAAACATTATTGTTGTTTTGATTGAAGTAAATGGAACACGGAGGATTCAAAACCAGATGACAAACACGCTGGTGACAACGACTGGCTGTAATTATGATGCAATTATCAGTAATTCTTACAAAAACATCCCTAATTCCCCTCACCTTCAACATCCATATAGTTCTTTTGAAAACACTTCCTGAGATTCAGTAAGGCAACCCTTAGGAAATTTCCTACAAATTTGTCTCAATGGAAGCTAAAAGTCAAATTTAAACTCAGATTAAAGTTGACAAAATAGGAAAATATAACATAGAGCCATAAAGCTGCTGTGGAGCGATCAGTGGCCAGCAACAATTTCCTGTTTTAAAGCAGGATCTTGTCGTCTTCCCTCTTGACAACCGCAGTAGAGGCCCGTTTGGCAGAGCTACATATAAACATAAAATGACACATTTCACACAGGAAAAAAAAATGCTTGTACAAGTAGAAAATAAATTCTCACCGGTCCCAAATCTGTGCTTTTGGATGTTACATCGTCGGCACCCTTCTTTTCCAGTGTTTTCTTGAAAATGATTACCATGGCAACACACATCCTTGTCCCAAATCGTTCCAGTGAGGGCAAGAAAAGCTGGAGGCCATCTTGACGGGCATGGTGTGAGCAGGCTGGTTTCTCATGAGTTTAAGACAGCAGCCCTCAGCTCCTCGAGGAATGTGCTTCACTCCTCAGCCCAATCCTGATCAGACACACCAAGATGAGCACAAGATTAAAATTCAGTACATTTCTGACATTCTGTTGACCATATAAGAAGAGAACAGTCCAGTTTGATTGGGGAAACAGATCCCCTGGGTGGACGCTCTGAAACGTGTGATGATTTGAAAGGTTATTCTCCTCTGTGGAAGATGGAAGCTGGATTCAAAGCAGAAAAAATTATGTGCCTGTGCCTTGGGGTCGCCATTATAACTGTTGTGAATTTAAACTGACCACAGCTGCGGACCTTTTATTGCTATCTTTTGCCCCAACAGCATTTGATGCTGAAAAAAAAACAAAACAAAAAAAACCAAGCTCACAAAAAAACACAGCTTTCAATCTTCTCTGAATCTCCCCACATCAGCAACCCCTTCAACACCTACCAAAGTGAAAGATAGTTGGTCAATGGTTTCAAAAACCCCTTTAATTCTCAAGTGAGCGAACAAACACTCCCAGCAAACACTCGCAAACTGCCCATACTTCAGTCTGTACATTGAAGTGACGCTGCATTTTCACTTCCACTTGGTCTCTCCAATGTGTCACCAAAAGTGGAACTCTATACCTTGTTTTGTTCTTGCCCGTCCATGTGGAGGATTATCAGTCATCTGAGAGAATGAGTTTCCTCAAAGTGTTCCACACTGGAGCACACGGAGAGGAATAGAGCAAAGTCAAAGTTGTGTAATTGAATCCTCAGGGGCTGGCTGGGAATAGCTGACCTTGCGGTTATCAAAACAACCCTCTTCACATTAGAGCTGCACCACAATTACAGTAAAACAGCTGATTAATCACAGATGAAAATCTATATGGTTATCACAGAGGATTTTTACAACCACCAGGTCAGGTTGACTTAAATAAATAATGCTTTATTTATATAGCACTTTTTTAAAACACAGTTACAAGTATAAAAAAAATATGAAACAGAAAGTGATAAATTACAATATAAAACTTGGTACAGTAAGATGAAAAAGACCAAAGTAAGACAAACCAAAGCCAAAACATAGAACGGGAATGGTGGTCTATAAAAAGGCTTGCTTATAAAGATGTTTGGGAGGTTTGGGGCAGGATCAACTTTTGTTTGGCAGTTGGAGCAGCAAGGTTAAGATTTGAGGCCAAGAAGTGGAATGAGGAGCAATTCAGAAATGTAACTGGGGGCAAGGTCATTCAGTGCTTTATATGCAGTGGGGTCTGTTGATCAAGATGTTGCTCATTAAATACTTTGGAAGCCAATGAAGGGAAGCAAGAACACGGGTCCTACATCCTAGTTAGTATCGTCGTAGCTTGAGTGAGGCTTAGAAACTTTATAGTCACTAGATATATACTGATCAAAGATGATACCAAAATTCTTAGCAGTAGATTTGATAATTAAGGAAAATTGACCAATAGTCTGATGAACTCAACCCACAGGGATTTCTGTTGAATTTAAATGAAGGAATACATAGTGTTTGGTGGCAGTTGATTCAGGTTATTGGCTTTAACAAAAACAAATCTATGTATCATCAGCACAACAGTGATGTGACATCACATATCTGGCTGAACAAATGATGCAAAGGAAGCATGTTCAATGAGAAGGTGATTGTTCCTAGGACTGACCCCGAGGGATTCCACACATATATATTTCAATATGTTTTACTTAAATAAGAATGAAGCTACTTTAAAACAGCTCTACCAAATATGCCTTCCTCTGTGTCAGGTAGGGAACTGAGACAAGTGCGGTGGATGGTCATAAGATGCCTACAAGGTCAGAGAGTGTGTTTGAATGACAGAACAACTGCATGCAGAAAGAAAGAGGGAAACAGAAAGAGATGGTGTATGTGAAACAAAAGAGCACTCTGTGCAGAAGATGAGACACCGTGGGAAACAAAAGAGGCGACATCAGAGGTTGCGGTGGTGGAGTAAAGTGTGTGTGTCAGTGTGTGTAAGCAAGGGGCATCACAAGACAAGAGGGAACTGACATACAGGAGGTGGCGTTTGCATTCACCATATGATTTCCATTACTAACATTTATCACGTCAGGAAAACAAGCTTCCACACAAGGATGTTTTCAGCTGAATTCTACAAGGAGATCAACGCAGTTCAAGGACGTCTGGCAACTTTAATTTATGTCCTCTGTGAATACAAAAGAACAAATCAAAGCTTGGGGCTGGACAAGGGCAGGCCAGCTTACACTGTGCGTGACCATTAACCACACAGATCTGTGTTTCACAGCAGAGATAACTTGGGACGTGCTAGAGTAGAGGAAACAGTTGTTTACATATCGCCCTTAATGGCTCAGTGATGGATGCAGATGGCATTGACACAGAAAGAAAAAACCTCGCCCATAGAAATTAAACTGGCAAAGACAAGAAAGCTGTTTAACACGATGTTTACCCAAACAAATAGAACACTAAATTATGTTTTTCTTCCAAAGAAAAATGGGAAAAGTCAACTGTAGCCTGACATTTGAACTTTAAACAGTAAACATCATCCATTACATTTAGTTACAGGGAATTGCAATAATTTATCATCTTTCTCATGCTCAGGCATTACGTTTTGATGCCATAAATCTGAGCTGAGCACTTTAAATGGGCGAGGATTACACCATAATTATAAACATTCCTTGGCAACATGACATAAGTTGTACACACAATTATAGAAGCCTAACATTGCCCCACAGCCTTTGAAAAGCATTCAACCTTGTGGTAGTTTGTGAAAAGAAAACATGTTGAGAAGCGCTGGCAAAAGACTGCTTGTTTTTTCTTGTACAGACAAACCTGTAAACCATACGCAAAAAGCCATTCCCAGGCATCGTTTCCAATGAATAGTGCATACACCCAATGCACAATTCATACTGCATGACCTGCTGTGTACAAATAAAGCAAAACTCTGTCAAATGAGGGTTTCTAGAATTTGTGGATGAGGAGTGCCGTTCCCCCTTCTGACGTCACAACCTGAATCACCTTCATAATGATGCCACTATTATCTAGAATCAGTGGGAGTCTCTATGCTTCTGCAGCCTGATAGCTCTTTATCTGGGTTGAAGCAGCAACCACCATGATAGCTGAGAAGTCTAATCGCTGAGAAGGGGAAGAAGGTTGCAGGACGTTTCCATCACATGCAAAAAAAAAAAAAAGAAAAAAAAAAAAAGAAAGAAAAGACTGCTGAGTGACTGCAACAAACTGACAGAGGCCTTCCTAAAAGACAACAATAATGCTGCCTTGGGCAAGCTGATGGGACGCCACGCTTCCTTTGTGGTAACCAAAAGCCTTTCAATCATCACTACTTTGGGGTGTCAGAAGTAGCAAGCTATCACATGGCCTAAATGAGTGCTAGATAGGATGAGAGAGGAAACCACAGGGATGACTGGGTCAAGTATAAAGAGGCGCCTGGTTTGGCGTTTTAAGTTTTCAGAAGCTTGAACAGACCCTGCTGTATTTTCTCTACTAGTTCAGACACCAGAATGCTATTATGACACTTTTCTAAGAGTCTTAAATCGCAGCCCAGTCCAAAAAAGACTACAAACTGTCAGCTTAGTCATTACAATAGGCGTCTAAACTGTGGTCACCCATGAAAGCTCTGTTTCCCAATTAGAGCAGCTTTTCCATACATTGCTCAGACTGTAATCCCACGGGTTAGGTCAACTTTACATAAGGATTTGGCAGCTTTGTGTCTGACAATTAGAGTTAATGCTAATCTATTTTATAGCACTGGTGCGACAGCTGGTGGAAAACACTATTTGATATCATTGCTGCAACACCTATAGGCTACTGAATAACAACTTTGTTCACTACTTTTAAGACTTTGGGATCTATTTGTAGCATCATCAAACATGCTTTAAAGTTTTTATAAATCTTTTATCTGTGTAAATTGATACAAAACTTAAACGTTGAGTTGAATTCTCAGACATCCTCCTCTGACATTCCTGCATGCATGGCAGTTGGATCTGCGTCCTGCTTTCAACAATCCCAGGGTTGTGGCCGTTTTAGTAATCCGAGCATCTGCTGAGCACCTGAGACAGCCCGATTTGAAAGCTAACTAAGGGATTTGTGCTGCTCTTCATCACCATACAGATTGTGAAAGGAATGCTGGGTAGAAAATGTTGCTATCCCTTTCCAAAGACAGATTCCTTGGGAGAAAATATGCATGTTCCTAAAAAGCTTGTTTCCCCAGTCTGTTGGCTCTGGTGGCCTACTTCTGTGAGTTGCGTGGCTTGTGCAGAATCCATATTTGGACTCAGGCACATTTGAGCAGTTTCCCATGTCATAATGGCAGTTGTGTTGACAGAACATGTCATAAAAGGCAGGCAGACACGCAGGGAACATGAAGACAAGATAATTGAATGACGAACTTGCAAACCAGTTCTGCTTATTTTGCACCACCATTGCATCATATTCACAGTGAAAATTCAAGATGTTTGAATCCCAAATAGGTCATTGTTATTGTTGTCATTAATTAAGTGCCACACAGGGCAGGTGACACCAAGTTTTGCTAAGGCTGAGGGACTGAAAGGAAATTTATGAAACTCAATGTAGGGTGCAGGCTAGCCCACAGCTGTCCACATGCTCACAGAAATTAGGCAATGTCAAATAGGAGGCACACTCTACATTTAAAGCAGCGAGTGAATAGTCAGAAATGAGCATGGCCAGGAGGCTTCAATAGTAGTTATCAGGCTCATTTGAGGGCCTGGGGTACAGCCAAGGTCTCACAAGCATGCAGCTGCCCACTTACCATAAACACAAAGGCTCAGCATGGCTATGCATGGCAGCCAAGGAGGCCTACGTTTTAAAGCAGGCCTGCTGTTTAATTATCTCATACATAATCACTTGCACTGTATACATTTGTTCAGAACAAGAGCTTTGTCGAGCTCTGTAATCGAGGCTTTCAACAAACCTGTCCAAGTTGGAGAGAAATGTTGTCCACTTGAATGCTAAATCTAACAAAGTCTCTTAATTACAAAGGGTTGAAGACACAACATCCGTCTACTTCCACGGCAGAATAACATTGCATGTTAATGGACCCAAAGAAGAGTAAGTCACATCCATGGGACACAGCCCTATTAACTTTCAATCAAAATTAAGAGAGGAGGGGAAAAGGCACTCTTGAGTCTCACATGCAGGAATTTATCCATCCCCCGTGCTGCATTTTCACTGGTCATATATACATGACACAGCAAGAGATAGCCTGGAAGAACCTTTTCCACCTAAGTGTGTCTAAACAATTTCATAACTGTGGCATTAGACTACACAGGATCTTAGATAACCTTAAAATGTTTTGAGTGATATCAACAAGGAGAGAGGAATCATCTGCGAGCTCTGATAGCCAGTCTCTTTTGTACTTGAGCTAAAACTGTTCAACAGTTTTTCAGATGAGCTTGCCAGCCCTCCAGGTGGATGCCTCTCAGTTTCAGAAGAAAAGGCCCTGAAAACTGAGCTTGTCCAAGTAACCAGCACAAACAGTCCCTTAAACCCCTTTTCCAAAATCCCTCATGAAAGGGAAATGAGTTTGGCAAAGAAATTGGTGTGACGGGAGCTCACAGAATGTTACACGCAGGCTACAGAGCAAACAGGATTTTGAACTTGAGAGAAAGGCCACAAGCTCCTGATGATAAAATATGAAATGTACATGCTCAAAAAGCAAAATGATACACTTGTACTTTAGCAGTAAGCCTTACATTTTGTCTGTCTAACTTATAATTTATGCGTGTTCAAGGCGTTCATGAACTTTAGCAGTCATAACTATGGCCATGGGACACTCTGAGGAGTTCAGGTTTAACAAGCTCTTGTGTTTATGATACCAGTGAGCAACTGAATTGCAGGATCAGTTGGGTTGTGTGTCAGCCAGCCCCGTCTTCATACCTGAGGGGAAGGTTTGCTAGATAGAGATAAGACAACAGCATTCCACTGCATTGGCCTGAACGTGACACACAAGATAGAGGGTCGAAGAAATTAAATTACAAATTACCTTGCCGCCAAGTCGCATCAGGCGGCAATGTAAGGCTGGTCCTGCCTCGTGCCTGTTGATAAATGTATCAAAAAGACCGGCCTGTCTTGTCATGTGTACCATGCATGGTTGAAAACCCAGTTTGCACTTCAAAAGCCTGCCAAATCGCATAAAATGTTTTGATCCAAGGAGGGTAGTAACTTCTTGTGAATTTCAAAGGACACTTGGTTCCTTACTTGATTGACTTTTACACTTATTGTCAGATGTCAAACAAGCCAAGCACTTTTTCTGTGGTTACACCGAGATGAATGGATAATACTGACATGAAAAGTGGTTATAACCAGGGATCGATTTAAGACTTAGTGTTTGATGTTCCTCAACATTAACCTGTTGACACTTGTTTTATTAACCTTCCTAACAAATTTTCAACTTGTTGTGTCTTAATAAAAATCTGTAGTGTGGTAATACAGATGTAATATAGGATGGAAATCGACTTAAGAAGCATTTATTTAAGTAATAACCCAGACAAGACAAAAGAGACATAGCTAATCCAGTACACATGAGGGAAAAAGTTGCTAAGCTAACAAACTGGAGCTATGTTTAGTGTCCACACAAGTGCTCAACTTTGTTGCTGGGCATTTATAATATATGTCAGCATTAAAATCACCATTCATACGAATCACTCACTTTCAAAACACAAGGGAGCATCACACTTCATATGAACTAGCTGCAGCTACCCAAGTTAGCACAGCACAGAAAACTTACTCCTTGGCTAAAATTAAAAAAAAAAAAAAACTCACGAGCATCACGGTGAGCGCCTCGGGTCTCCAACAGCGCGGCGCTTAGTTTCGCTGGACCATGTTTTAGTTTTGTTTTTAAGCAGAAAGAAGGAGCGAAAGGCGGCAGGCAGGAAACGGGGCGAGCAGTTGACTCCACGTCCTGCTCCGAAAGCAGCTTCTGCAAAACTACAACATTGCCCCAGTGCACTACTGTCCAAGATTGCACGCTAATGAGCCTGTGACAACATACACGAGCAGCACCACCTCCGACAGGGGTGGAGACTTCCCGTCGACTCATTTGTGCCGCTAAATATTTCAGTTTGACGTGGCTTATTTGCATGACACGTTTATATATATATATATATATGTGTGTGTATATCTTAGTCATTTGCAGTTTTTTTTCTGGTGTGGAAAGTAAATTATTGATCTCGTTTACGACTTTTTGTAGCAGGCACCACCCCTGCGCTTGTAACTAGTGGTCTGAGCCACCCTGCAGTAATGAAAAGTAATCACAGTTTTGAGCTGTGCATATAGACAAGGCACTTTCACAATATACAGTGGTGTAACACGATAACCTGGCAACTGTGTGTGATTTGGAGACTCACATAGAAGGAGAAAGAAAGAGATGTGTGTTATATGTACACTGCTAGGTCCCCCCCCCCCCCCTTTTTTTTTTTTTCACAGTCAGTCCCAGTATGACAAGTTTAGTCCTAAATAAATTCATACCTTCATTACAAACAGATGTTCTCCTTCCAGGAAGTAAATTATGCCCTTATCATAACCTACATCAGCATGCAATATGATATTATTTAATATATTATTTAATTTTAGTGCTGATGTGGTTGTGTGTATATAGATGTGCACACGTGAAATGAGTGTACCTACAGTGTAATAACTGGGATATAATGTTAATGTCACGTAAGATGGTGGTTTCAGACCATTTTACCGTCCAAACACTTAAAATCTATCCACTGATATCCATTAAAGACAGATCTGTCCTCTTAATCCTGTGGGAAAAAAATGTATTTGACTACCTTTTGCAAGCCTGAGCAGGAAATCATGGTATTTCAAAAGAAAATAAACAGACCTTAGAGACATGTTAGACAATACTCTTTTCTGTCATGTTAATCATAGTCTTTGGCTTTCTGTATGTTCATGTATTGTGTGCATATTGTAAGACAATAACAACAGTGTTGTAAACCCTCTATTTCACATGGCTACAGTGCTATATCATAAGCATGATTATGATGATTATGATAAAGTTATTGAATATAAATAACATTCAGCAATATCATGTAGAGTAAGCTGATTTATCTTGTGGGGGCTGAAGTTAACACAGTGGGGCTCAGAAGGGTGGGGAGCTGAGGCTCACCCCTGGCAGACACTATTGTTAATCAAGGAGTAACATCTGTTGTGTGCTACTAATCTCCCCCAGACTGTCAGACTGTCGTACTGTCCTCCTCGGTTTTAGACTGTCTGCCTTTTGTGTTAAAGGGCACAGAGGATTTGTCTCCTCCACTATGTAGGCTACAGTGTGGGAGTGACAAGTTGTTTTTACTAAAACCCCATCAGAAGTCAGCAGAGTGAGTGGCATAGGAAAGTTTATATGGTGTGTTTTTTTGCCCTAAAAGGCACAATTGACTCTTCGGGGGAAGATGATCAAAACAGCTTATAATAAAGAAGTAGGAGTCAATAATTTCAATAACTTTGGCAGTGTGTGTTGCAACTGTCAAAACCATAGGGGGCAGTATCCACCAATCTCATTGATACAAAATTTAACTGAAGCATTATTGTTTGTATAGTAATTTTTCTCTGACTTTCTTAATGTAACTGTAGTTACCATATGGTAAACAGTAAATAGGAGGTGAGCTTCCAGCTCCCAGTACTGAGACCCCATGCAGAACACTGAAAGCCATCTGTGTTTCACACTGGCTGCAGACAGATGGCTGAAGCACTCCTGTTACAGGAGCCATCTCTTCGTAACTTTAATGAACAGTTAATCCTCTACATCCCCAACAGAACTCCCCATTTATGATTTAAGATTTCACAATTTGTTTTATATTTATAATTTTAAACAAATCCAATCTGTCCACAAATGACTTCCAAAGCTGAATGAAGACTACAGCTATTCTATATGTAGTATTTCTGTTTGTTAGTCATTCTTCGGTTCAGAAACTTTCTGTAAGTGGGCACAAATCCCAGATACAGTCAACTCTAAAAGTTTACATTTGCCAAGAGGGTGACACTTGAGTAAAAGAAAAACACTGACACCACTTGTCAAAAAGCAGAAGTACATGTATTTGCACACTGATTTTTGGAGGCTTGTGGTTGAAATTATTCTCCGACGTTACTCAATGGGATACTGTAACTACAGTCAGGACATAAAAAGAGCATATGGCTTTCATGGAATGCCATCTAAATTTCACTGCTTCTCATCTATCCCACTAATCCTTGCCTATAATGTTTATAGCCAAGTTAATTGAACTGGCACATCTCTGTGGGTTTGAAGATCCCTTCTAAGAGGCTCTAAAGCCATGTTTTTGCCAAAGCATGCACATTGCTAAAACCTCCACAGCATCTGAAAGAGGTGCAGCTGTTCTCCCAGCAACAGTTCATGAGTGACTGAATGTGTGAGATATTTAGAAAAAATGTCAGCTTAGCTCAGAACAGTCATTATAATGTTTATATGATAAGTAAATTAATAAAAAATAACCAATGATCCTAGATCAGACCACCATTTGCAATTTAAATAGTGTAGGGGTAAAAATCTATCTAATATTTAGTGAGGTCTTTGACAGAGTTAATGATAAAGTGGTCACCATCTCCTAAATATATGAACAAGATGACTATATTTTAAGAAAAGAAAAGCAGCAATACCGCAGCATAAAAAGAAGCATTGCAAGAATTAAAAGCTCTACAAAAGTACAGTACTATCAGCAAATCTATATTTTAAAATTGCAATATTTAGAAGTTCCCCTTCAGACTATTATGCTTTATATATCAATGAACTATTAATATTTCAGTATCAACATGGAAACAGCCTTTCAGTCTTTAGCAGCTTGAGCTTGAGCTAACTTTACTTTTTAATGGTGTTCAATCTGTAACAAAGCATTAATAATAGAAAAGTGCAGATTATTTACTGAAGTAAAAGTCCTGCATTCAAATTCAAAAAAGTAAAAGTATGTCATTATTACCATATCAAAACTATAACATATCAAAAGTTAAAGTACTCATTAAAAGGACAAATTGCTTCTGTGCGGTGTATCACTTTATATGATACCTTATCTGATCTCTGGCAAAGTTTAGAACTAAATTAGTAAATGAACTAGTGCTAAGGTTTGTAAAAATAGTAAATATTAGAAACTATAAATGTATTACAGTATTTCTTTCTCAAATTTTGTAGAGAAAGTAGCATAGAATAGAAATACTCCAGGAATGTACCAACACCACTGGCAATGTTTACCTAAGATGACCTATGAGGTTTTGAGAGCTCTTATTGTGAAGTTTGGCCCACACACATTCGAAGAAACACCAAGCACATTATTTTGAGGACAGTAATTGGTTTTCACGGTCTGCTGCGAGTTACAGATTTACTGAGGAGCAGTTGCTCTGGAGTCGTTTGACAGCAAAAACAAAGACATTATTTTACTGCTACAGCAAGTGCATTTGTGTTGTCACATTTCAAGCGTAGAATATAACATCTGTTTTGAACCACTTTGTCCACGGTGTTTTAATCTGTTCAGTCATGTTAAATGTTAAATATTAATACATTATATAATTTATACTTTGTTATAAGTGCAACAGTAACATTATGTTTAGCACAAAATCCACTACTGAAACAGAGTCATTTCGTCTATAAATATTTTACATCTTTTTTTTTTTTTTTAAACATTTACACATCATTGTTTCCTCAATGCCTACTCTCCCATTAATACATAAAAAAACATAAAATAACCTTAACTAAAGTGATTAATGCTGAGCAGTGTGAACAGTTTTGGGGGATCTGTGTCCTTGAGAGTCCCCCCTCTCTTTCTCCATGTAGGCCTGCACCGACCTCCACAGCGCTTTGATGTTTCCTTCACCAAAACCCGCCGCCCCTCTTCGCTCTATCAGCTCGAGGAAGAAGGTGTCCTCTGCAAAGATGGGCTTGGTGAACAACTGGAGAAGGTATCTGGAAAAGGACCATGACAAGGTAAGGATACTTGTTTGGTCTTATATCTCACATCTGTATTAACCTCTCATAGCTTTCATTACCGGATAGAATATCTCTCTTTGGTCATTTATTTCTAAAAAAAAAAAAAAAAATGTCCTGAGGTTTTCTCTCCATATTCTTTTTTTTATTTTTAATTTTAAATATTAAAATGTAATATTTAAAAAAGAACAAAAAAGAACAGCGAGGAAGTGGCTGCAAACCTCCACTAATGTTCTTTACAACTGCAAGAACCTCTATACAAGGAAAAAAACAAACACTGACATGTGTGAGACACGTTTATGGCTCTTTATTGCCTCTCACCTTCTGTTTTCACTGGATGCTTTCTGTGATAAGGGATCCTGGTGCAGGTCTGTGTCCAGGAGAATGCCATACTGCGCCAGCATCTGAGGGTTGTGTCCCGCTGCCTCTATTTCCTGCTGTTTTCCCACCTGTCACAGTACACACAGCATAGGTAGTGTTTACAAACATCATAGAAGATAATACCTTCGCAAATACAACCTGCATATGTTATATTCCATGACCTAATGTAATAATCAGCCACAGACATTGACTTGTTAAAAGACCATACCTCCATGGGTAGTGATAAAAAATTACAAAGAAAATCATAGAAAAGTAATTAATTATTTGCTATTATACCAAGTTGGTCATAAGCAGGTTTTCTATTGGACTTAAAAGACGTGAAGCTGGGTTTAAGACTGCAAGATATCTAAAATCTTTGCAAAACCTGATATCCTCTGATAGAAAGTGTGGTGTTGTCTGGTCCTCTCTGGCAGCTAGTGATTTACTGTAATTTGGACTGTGTGAGTGTCAAATTTACAGAGTGAAGGTACAAATTTACAGGCACAGAGCAGCTCATGCCATGTCCCCCATCAAAAGACAACCCTGATCTGTCTTGTGTGTCTGTTTATTTCCGCGTGCTGTTATATCTGGTTCAACTTGGCTGGATAAAACTAGGTTTGTATTTTGCAGTAATTCATTTGAGGTGTGAAAGAGCCAGACAAACCTTAGTGTAGTAGGTGGGAGGAGGCGAGAAAAACTGTACACCAGCTCCAGCCATTGCATGTGCAGTAGAAACTATGTTTTCCGTGTACAGCCCAATGTGCTGGATCCCCGGGGCCCTGTGCTCCTCCAAGAAGGTGTCAACCTGGTTGCTGCCTGAAATTAGAGCAAGTGCATTTTGACAGTGGTGAGAACATAAACTATGGTGTAAATTAAATACCTTAAAAGGAGGAGTTGCTGCTGTCACCTTGTTCGGGCAGTGATTCTGCAATGACAAACTTGCAGTCAGGCTCTTTTTTGTCGATAAAGGGAAGACTCATGCCTGCTTTGCTGCATTTCCAGTACTCCATGGCGGTAAGACGCAGTCCAATGCCCTCCTGGTTTATGACAAAACCTTCGTCTACATCTTCCTCACTACTCGGAAAGACAAACAGTCATCTGACATCACGTTGAACAAAATAGCAAGTATGTAAAAATTTGTTTCCTGAAATTCCAATAGTTTCTCACCTATCGATGAAAAACCTCTTGAAACCAAAGAGCTGCTCATACCAGCTCATGATCTGGTGGGTTGTTTTCCTGGGACAGGCATAAGTTATGTGGTCAAAATGTGTAATCGGACAAGACCTCTTCTTATCCTCTTCTTCTGAGCTGCAATCCTTTTCAACAACATCAAACCCAGGCAAGAAGTATCCCTCATACTTGGTCCTGTCGATCAGTGTGTGGCACACATTCCCCACGATGGATTTCACCACCGAGTAGATGACAACACCGCCCTCGTCCTGAACTATGGTGGGGGGCACCAGGAAGTCGCAGCCCAGATGGCGAAGAGCCTCGAATGACCTTTCCACATCCTCCACCTCGAAACACACGTTGTTTACAGTATCCACCAAGTGATGTGCGCTGACATCGTACAAATATTTCGGAGAATCATCCCGGTTACATTTCCCCACGTTAACCCGGCGGGTGCCATTTGAATACTTGTGTGTGGTGCCCAGCAGCTCTTCATTCAATCTCACACAACTCTGGCTTGGTCTCTCATTGACGAGGAAAACCGCCGCTCCCTTTCTGAAAGCCAGCTGCCTGGACCTGTCGGTCAGTCTGGTGGCAAATAAGTTGAATTTGAACTTAGAGACGAGGTCGTTCGCTATTTTCTCCACGTTAGAAACGTGGAGCGAAATGTGGTGTAACCTGGTCATGTAAGCTGCCATGTTTTCAGGTGTGACGTTTTGACAGGAGGCGTGTCCAAAAAAATGGTACCCTGCCACAATAAACGTATTTTTAATTGTTCTTTTGATATATTTATATATATTTTAAGTGTTACACTTACGGTATTCATTTAAAAAAAATGCAATAATAAAATAAAAATATTAAGATTTTTAAATACATACGGATGTAACCTTGAGGTCAATAACACGTCTTTCATAACCGAACAAAATATATTTTTTATTTTGGAAGACAAACATGTAGTTGTTTACTTCTGTATACGAAATCTCAAAATAGTGCTTCATTTTACTGTGTACAAGATAAATTACTAAAACTAGTTAAGATCATACATGTTTGTTCTAGTTTCCTGCGCATAAAATTTGATTTACTTTTAATTTACTTTGGAATAATATGCTACACGTCTACAACATTTAGATAACAATCTCATTTTATTTAGAAAAACAAGTGACAAAAGTTCATCCAGCAACCACTGAGTGATGAAGCGTCTTTTGTCCCTAAAAACCTCGGTTATTTCTGAATTGTGTGTTCAACTACCGCAGAAGTTTATATATATTTTTTTAAACACAAAGTTAAAAAATAAATTGTATGTTTTAGAATATAGAGTAAAAATTATGTGGCCAAAATATCGGCAAATAGGAAAATTATTTGACCAACACGTTGAAGACTCTTTCTCGCTCTGAAAAATCAGATTACTCAAATCTATTGAACGTTTTCGCTCATCTGAGATGGAAATCTTTCCGATAACACGCGAAGGCCTCACAGTACAGTCTTTCATCCAATCAGATTCAGCGCTGGGCCAGATGATTGGTGACGAAGGCAGTCTAGCGTTTATTTTGGCTCTGCTACTCATTTGTCTCACTGTCGCCGCCATTAAACAACAAGGAGGCAATGTAAACCATGGAGTGTCGCGGATTTATACCATGATTCGAGGTGTACAGAGGCTTTGCCAAGGTGTGGTTTACTCTGCGAGAGGTTAATGTGTCCACAAAGGTAAAAATGTGAGAGACCAAAGGGGTCGAAATAACTCGGATTGGGAAAGGTTTGATAGAGCAGGAGGAGGAGGAGGAGGAGGAGGAGGAGGACTGGACAAGAAGGGTTTGTTGTGGTTTTCAGCAGGACTTGAGAAACGAGCGCAGCCGCAAAAACGGTAAGAGTTTGGTTTTATTTCTTCAAATACCTCGGTTGATATAGTGTTACATGACAACACGTTACATGAAATGCTCGTTAACGGGGAAAATTGACGGTAGCTGTGAATGCTAGCTGTGTAGTTAGCCTGCCAGCTAGCAAGCTAACACTAAAGACTGAAACATTACTACACAGTAATGCAGCAAAAGCCACTCGTTCGTGTGAATTAAAGCCAGGATCTTTATCAGGCTCACATTGTGATCTTTAATGAACAGCTGACAGGCAATTTTAGTTTGTCTATAACGCCACAGTCTCGAGCTGCCAGTGTCATTGAAGATGCCCGGCCAGATGCAACTTAGTTTACAAACTGCTGGGACGCATACTTTAAATAACTCAATGTAATCTGTTTATTTGATTTGTTTATATATCAGATACACCTAGTTTGTCATTTTTGACTTTCGAGATGATTCACAAAAGTTTTGTTTATGACTCAAGTCTGACTTTATTTATCGCCACAGTTTGACCAACCAAAGCAAACCACAATGACGGAACAGAAGATAAAGTGGGCCTGTGACTACTGCACCTATGAAAACTGGCCATCTGCAGTCAAGTGCACTATGTGCCGTGCACAGAGGTCCATGGGTCCCATCATCACGGAGGAACCTTACAAGAACACCCCTGATCTGGATCCCAGTGTAGAGTGGGACCCTCCCAGAACTGAGAGCGGCAGCAGCCTCCTCATCTGCCCTGACTCCAGTGCTAGGCCAAGGGTTAGGTCCGCCAGCATGGCTGAGATTGCCAATAAGTGGTCCTGCCAGATGTGCACCTACCTGAACTGGCCTCGGGCAATTCGCTGCACGCAGTGTCTGTGTCAGCGTCCGAGGACCAGCAGCCCCACTGAGTCCCCCCAGACTTCAGGCTCCAATGCAGGCTGCCGTCCTGCTCTCCACTCACCTGTGGACACCTGTGAGGAGTACAATGACAGAAATAGACTCAACACCCACCAGCAGCACTGGACATGCACAGCCTGTACTTACCAGAACTGGCCCAAAACTACAAAGTGTGTGGTGTGTGACCACCCCAAACCTAACAACCAGGAAGCCATAGAGCTGGCAGAGTCTGCAGAGCCGTCACTGTTGATCAATGAGCAGGACAGGGCTCGGTGGAGGGGCAGTTGCAGTGGAGGCCAGGGGCAAAGGAGGTCACCTCCAATGCCTAAGAGGGAAGACAATGTTAAAATGGACTTCCAGAGGATAGAGCTTGCAGCTGCAGCCATGAGCAGTAAAGAGGAGCAAGAGATCGACTTCAAGAAGCTAAAGCAGATTAGAAACAGAATGAGGAAAACAGACTGGCTGTTCCTCAATGCATGTGCTGGTGAGTTTTAATGCCATTGCATGTCACTCCTGTGTGGGCTGAAGAGATTAAACGATTAGATGAGCCACTGAAAATTAATCAACATCAATTATGATAATAGATTAAGCCATTTCCACTACTTTATCATCATTGTAAATTATATATTTGTGGTTTTAGACAGTTGGTTGGCCATATAAAGATACTACCTTGGGTCCTGGTTTTCAAGATCAAATTATCTTTCAATACATGAAAAAAGTTTACTCAAAAAAGGAATATATCAAAATGAAAAAAGCAAATGGATGTGGCTTTCATTTTTATATTCTTGTATTGCATCCCATGCATTCCTCAGTAGTGACAGTAGTGAAAGTATTTATTAGTCTTGGGTTATGTGTGAGGATTCTTTTGCTCTCATTTCACTATGTAGCTCACCTGAATAGTTTTGCTGGAACAAAGATTCATGCTCGTGTCCTATTTTTCTTCACTGTAAAAACATATCTATTGTCACACCAGCTTTTTGTTTCCTCCCATGATGTCATGCTGAGTAATGCCAGAGTGAGTTGCTCCAGTCAGAGGCAACACTTTGATTGTTTTTGTCCCCAAGGCCAAACATTTAGTTTCCGCTTAGTTCTTTTTTATTACAGACCAGATGGTACTTCACCCTACGAGGGCCAAGGTTGCAGTGTTGTGTTATCCACTTGGTGTTTTATTAATGAATGACAAAATGTCTCATTGTTTAGATTCCAAATATTAGAGTACAACTGTTATTTTGGAAAATGTGGACTTGGCAAGCTTTGTGAGAAGGGTTTAATTTCACAAGGTGGTGCTCTCAGGTGGAAACTATCCACTGTAGTGAGATGATACTCATCATCAATAAAGCATAAATGATGCTAAATGGCAGCATAATAAAGATGTGTAGCTAAATGGTTAGAGGGAATTTGATCCAACTCATCACTGCACCCCTAGCTGTCCTTGTTGTGCCACTGAGAGGGAGTCTTTGAGAAACTGAGAGGGTGTGAGTGCTTCCCAGCCGGTGGGTATGAATGGGCCGTCTGGGCAGTGCAGGGAGAGTGGATCCTGCAGGCCAGAGGCTCTCCTGGCTGGCAGTCAACACGCCCTGTAAACAGTGGTGCTTATGTGCTGAGGAGGGGGCCCCAGGAGGCAAAAATAGCCTTGACAAGACATGAACACCAGTCAACAAAAAAAGCAAAAAAGCATGAAGGCAGCACATGATCAGCGTCCTAATGACCTTTGCACTGGTTGCCCTCTTCAGCTTGTTGTTGAGGAATAGAAAACTTTACTCTTAGGTGTCAGAAGGACAGTTTCTTTTCTTCCTCATGTCCTACATGTGCCTTTAGACATTTCCAGGCCTACATCTGCCTTATTCATTTTAATTTTTGCCCCTGCCATTCCTTTGATTCATTCTACGTCAGCTGACTTGTTCTAGTTACGTGGCCTGAGCTACAGTTGGGCTTTTCAAAGTGTTTGTTAATGGAGGAAGTTCTCGAGTTGAGCAGCACATTATGACCGAGCCAAGCACTTCCTCAGCTCTCACAACTTGATATCACTTTGCTCTAACATTTCCCCACATTTCTGGTCTGTTTTTTTTTCCAGCGTGCTGCCTTTGGGCCAAAATCAGATGATCCCACTGATTCTACTTTCCCACTAAAGGAAGCAGACTCTGTTTGTTTAATATTGTTCTTTTGTTTTACTCAGACTGTTACTGGCGAGTCTTGAAATTGCAGATACTGTTAGTTTGTTTAAATATATTATGTTCATAGTTTGATTTAGCTCTTGATGATCGTTTGTACAGTTTATGTGATTATGAAAAAACACTGTGGAGCAGCACTGTTTTGCCTTCAAGCACTTAAAAAGATCTGGTTGATCAGCTGAATTTTTATCTGATAGGCTAAAAAAAAAAAAACCTGCAGAAAAATCAGCAGTTCCCAAAGAAAATTATACCTAAAATGATTTATATCAGTTTGTACAGAGTGTGGTTGCACTGTTTTGCACTGGTTAAGTTTAGCTGTTTTTATGATGTGATGGTTTCAAACAACAACACGAGATTAATGTTTTTATTGATGCTCACTATGTAATATTACTGTAGTTTATTGTTGCCCTCGTCTTGACTTGGCCAAGAGACATTTCAGACCATGTGGTCAACTCACTGGACTAATATTAGCTTGCAGTCTTTCACAAACTGCATGACACGCAAAGGTAATTTTAACAAGAGGGGTTGATGACATAATACTGCGATCAGGAGCACTGTCTTGTGGTAGTCTTTGTTAAATGTAGGCTCCTTTGGTTCAGAATTGGTTGCCTGTTTTTGCTGTCATGCTTGATGGTCAGACAGCCCTATCTCCTGCTGGTTGGCTCATTTGGGGACTGATATTGTGTGGACTGATTCTAGCATAAGAGCTTGACACTATGTATTAATGTTGTAAATCCACATTATGTTATAATCTTCCCTCTACACAACTGTAGCAGTTAGTAAATGAGAAGTTAATGTAAAAAGGAAATGGATTCCATGCTTCACTGCAGCTTCTCATTCAGTAAGACCATGGAACTTTAACATGCTCGTGACAATTAAAATAATAGTCAAGAAATTGTCAAGATTTTTCTAATGAAATGAGACTGAAAATCAAATGTAAATCAAACTGTGTTTTTGGTGAATTAGCTATTTCATATTTTAAAATTTTGCAGAGGAAAATATTTTTCAATATATTCAATGTTTTGTTTGTGTTTTTTCCCACTTGTCATTTTTTTTTTTTTCCTTTCAGTTTTCAGGGCCAATGCTTGCTTTTGCTTTTCTTTTTTATGTTACATCAGTATAGAGGAAGACAGGAAACACAAAGGAAAAGAAAGCGAGGGTTGTATTACATGTATCACAGGCCCTTGTGTAGAACTGAACTGTGACATTGAAAGAATCTTTTTCATTTGACCAATGTGTTTTGGTGTAAGGCCTTGATCAGGGTGTTTTTTGCAATACGAATAAGCACACAAAAGCAGCATACTCGGGTGTATTTAATGTTGAATTTTATTTTTTTTATTTTCATAGTGGGAATGCTTTATGTATAAGGAGTCTTGTTTTTACCACCGCTACTATGGCTTAAAGGTCATAAAACAGGTCATTGTATTCTTTACCTTTTTTTACACAGCGTCCAACACGGCAGTAGCTGTAGTGTCGCCAAATCATTCGGCATCTATTTGTGGATGTGTGTTTGCAAAATACCACCCAGCATGTGTAAAAGGAGACCTGGCCTTCTTGGCATGTTCAATTCCAGGTGCTCTCAAGGTAACTTTCCTCTGCCCTGCCAGCGAGAACATCCTCACATAAGGCAGTATGGCAGTATGTTCAAATTAGCCGGCGCTTCACCATGATACCTAGCTGCCACTCATTTTACTCATGACAGATGTTGAGACCACAAGGTCTAAAAGGGGGGTGGGGACGCTAATCTGCACAGGCTGTCCTCTGTCTGACACAGCTCTGTGATAGCTCTGCATTATAAGCTACACTGCTCTGTCTGTTCTGCTGTGTAGTAGCCCGACAGTGTGATAACTGTTCTCATACTGGGTTAACTGGTGCCAACATCTATAGGTCATCTGAACTGTGGATTGACGTCAAGAGCTAGAAGGCTCTGCTCGCTTTGAATTCTTTTTATATTGAACTCTTCTTTTCTAGTTTAATTTACCATGCAAATCCCCCCCAGATTTAGATATTAATTGGTTGTGACTAAGAACGGTATGATGAGTTAGCACAGTTTGATGGATATTTCTGCACTTCCCTCATTGAACACGGCAAGCTGTCTGTTACATCTTGTTTCTATTACAAGCAAGGACATGGAGTTGGAGCTGCTCCAAGAACTGGGCTAATCCATTTACAAATCAAAGGCCTGTTTTAAAAGGATTCCCATGTCTTTCTACATTAATTTATTTTCTTTGCAGATGTGTTTGAAGGGGAAACACTAGTATTTGGCATCGTAGATTCACATGCACCCACTTGCAAGTTTATTAGCTATACTTAACTTGTCTTGTACAATAACCCTGGAATAAAAACTGCCTGCATGAAGGTTACTATGTTTACATAAGGGTTGATTCAACTCCATAGTCTATTCACATGTTGTTTTGGAGTGCTGTTGCATGCATTGTATATGTGACACCTTTCTAATATTTCCTTTTTCTTCATTGTTATAAGTGGTGTGCATAATAAACTGAGTGGATATGTCTTGTGATGACAGCAGGGGTTTTTATACAGACTTGCAGTTTAGGTTTAGACAGCTGTTGAGTATAGATTGCTTTTTTTCTGAACACCGACTGTTCTTTGTTCCTTAAAGATAGTGTCAGCTCCGTCTAACTTCAATAGCCTGTGTATGTGAATTCCTGGAAAAGCAACTGCACCAGTATATTGAGGCCCTGATCCATTTTTGTATTCCAGTGCCAACATTTGTTTCCTATTTTTTGACCTTCCTTCCTCCCTCTGCTGCAGGCGTCGTGGAGGGAGACCTGGCGGCAGTGGAAGCATACAAGTCGTCCGGAGGCGACATCGCCCGGCAGCTCACCGCTGACGAGGTGCAGCTCCTCAACCGGTCCTCAGCATTTGATGTGGGCTTCACCCTGGTCCATCTGTCTATTCGCTTCCAGAGGCAGGACATGTTAGCCATCTTGCTAACAGAGGTAAGCATCGAATAGATTTGGCTTGTCACTACCCTGCTTGAATTAAAGCTCTTTTAGTAAGTGAACCCAACATGTTTATTTCATTTGTCAGCTTGTCCCTTGTTTTAAACCACATTCAAAGTTATTATAGAGTATAAGCAGCAGAATCAGTGGACTACACCACCTTCTATAAAAGGCATCATTAAAAGTTTAACAATAAATTTGTCCATCTACACAAGTCGGGAGTGCTCCTGTAATTTCGATGCTATTCTGGACTTCTCCTTGTCAACCACGTCAACCTATAATTGTTCTGCGCCAGAGTAGACGATATATAGCAGATGCCTGTAATGCCTATAATTACAGCGGAAGTGCACTTTGAGGATTAGGTGGAGGATTAGCTTGGCTGCAGTCCTGTCACTAGTTCCTAATGGACGTGATGCCACAGAGCTGATGTGGTTTGCAAGGAGGGCAAGCAACGATTAGGAGAGTCACAAAGGGCCGCAGTGTGAAACAAGTCACTGGTTGGAAGAGAATGATGGTGTCTTTACGGTGAAGGCAGAATCCTTAATACAAAAAATACATACACTATTGTACATGTATATAAATGGTAATAGCAGGTGATCATTTCATATTTGCTATCATAGTTCATTGTCTCTATTCCCCCATAATCATGTCAAGAAATAGTTTGTAAAGGGAAACATGGTCGGTCACGTGGGAATAAATGAAAGCAAGTCATTTGTGTGTCTTTTTTTAAGGTGAGCCAGCAGGCAGCTAAGTGCATCCCCTCCATGGTGTGCCCCGAGCTGACGGAGCAGATCCGGAGAGAAATTGCAGCTTCACTACATCAACGCAAAGGAGACTTCCCCTGTTACTTCCTCACTGACCTGGTCACCTTCACCCTGCCTGCAGGTACCTGGACGTCATATAACTTCACTTATTGGCCTTCCTTGCAGACTGTATGAATAATCTGACACACCTGTTTGTCCCTGCATATATTTGGCTTTATTGGCTTGTGCTGCCGGAAGAAAAATATATATATATTTTTTTTTCTCCACTACAAATAAACAACCCTCCCCCATCCCAACAACAAGGCTGAGCATTTGGTGGTATTACAATATTACAAACTATATTCGTTCTGCCAGGGTAAAATCTATTTTGCAATTCTTAGTACTGTACTTGTTCTTATATTTCATGCTTATTTCAAGAATTTTCATCGAAATAGTTTAAATGTGCAGCATTTCAGTGTGAGATCTTGAGTGTTTTCCCCTTCACCGGAGAATTGGAAGAATGACGCCCAGCCTTGTTGTGCAGCATAGCTCAGAGAAACAGCGGTTCAGTGTCCCGTCCCTGTGGCGTAATGTCTTCGCTGATATGACATGCACTTTGCTTTTCAGAACTACCAGTTGTATTGTGATTCAGGGCTGCCAGTGCCGCTGGGATGAAAGATTATGCAGGCTTCACTGATAGATATGATTTTTTTTACATTTTTTTTATTTTTTATCCCCTATGCTATGCCAAATATTCCTTTGCAGTCTGAATTTGGCCGGGGGCCAGCTGTAAGGCACTCTCCCTCTATTTCTGCGTCTCTCTCTTTCAGACAAAGCCAGTGCCATTCACTATTGAGCCAGAGAATGGCCACCAGTGTTCTGGCTTTGTGTGTGCACAGTTCAATACACACACAGAAACACAACATGCTGCACAGAGCTTGTGTTTACAGTGTGCCATTGACAAAATGTCAGCCAGTGAATGTAATTGCAAAGAACATCCCCTCTGTGTGTCATTACTATAGCATTTCTCTTGCCCTTGGTGCAGTGTACCATTAGCTTATAATGAGCATGAAAACGTTAGATCTTTCCCATGTGTCTTTGCAGATATAGAGGACCTGCCACCTGCTGTCCAGGAGAAGCTGTTTGATGAGGTGTTGGACCGAGATGTGCAGAAAGGTACCCAAGATTTATTCATGTTCATATCTGTTATCTGCATGTGTCCCACTTTTGTATTCATGTTAGTCCAGTCGCATGTGTTCAGACATGCCGGGGTTTGGATGCCTGTGATTCACGATCTGGCCTCTTTGTGAAAGAGGCTTGTGTCTAAAAACCAACATCTGCTCTCGCGCTCTTCTTCTTCCAACCAGCTCACCACCTCCTGCCTCGTCTTCTGTCCTCTTCTTATTAGGTTAATTGAGCTCACTGGTTTTCCTCCCACACACTTAACCAATGACATTCCCAGGACTGTGTGTGAATGTTTGTAAGCATACAAGTATGTTTCTATGTTGTACTGAAGGTACCAGAGGAGTCTGGTGACCTATTTAAGCCTCCATAAATTGGATTGCCGAGGATAGGTGCCCTGGGGTTTTGGTTTTGCATTGAAAGTAGTTGAGGAATTAGTAAAGGTGTGTTTAATTAAACAAACAAAGAAAAATGTGGAAAAGCAAGTTTTGTGATGCTCAATTTGTCACCATAACAACTAGCTGCAGCAGATGTATATCTTAAACTCTCAGCACAGTATCTATGCAGGTTTTTCATTTAATTCTGTTCGTTTGAAAATGTATAAACTTGAGGAATGATGTCCTGCTCTATTCTTTTCAGTGTAGAATTGGACAAACATCCAATGCATTTTGTCTTGTCTGTCTATAGAGTTGGAAGAGGAATCACCTGTTATCAACTGGTCTTTGGAGCTGGGCACACGCCTGGACAGTCGTCTGTATGCCTTATGGAACCGCACCGCCGGAGACTGTCTGTTGGACTCTGTTCTGCAGGCCACCTGGGGCATCTATGACAAGGACTCAGTCCTCCGCAAGACGCTCCATGACAGCCTGCATGACTGCTCCCATTGGTAAGACACCCAACCCTAAACAGAGTCCCAGTGGTTACACAAACGCAGGACACTTTGCTGTGTGTCACTTCTTTTATTATGAAGAATTTATAAAATATATGCAACTTTACACCTAAAAATCTCCACTGGCCCTATTGCATATTCAAAAAGAGCCGTGTGTCGTTGGCATAAAAACAACAGATTTTTTTTTTTTTTTAATGAAAATTAAGCCTGACAGAGGTGAAAGGTTTTAGTTTGCCCCAAAAAACAGCTCATTCCCAAATATGTTGCCAAATATGTTGCATTAATGCTTAGGTGACCATGCATTAAAGATAAAGATCTTTATCAATAAATAGTGATATAAGTCTGTAATTTGAGCAAAGTGTATGTTTCTGCATTATGCTAGTGGATGTCCTGCAGTCAGTACAGTAACATTGTATTGATAATTTGACCTGCAGGCTACAGAAGCATTTCCTCATAATATTTACATAACTTCTCTCACACATTCAAATACAGGACATTTGATTACTTAGTAACAGTAAGCAATGAAAGAGATGCCTTGACTTCCTTTTTGCTAAACATTGCAATAGCTATGTGGATGATTTTGATCAATATGCAAAACTAGTATTTCCAGAGTCTCTTCTCAGTGTTTCCCAGGTCTTTCATGTGGTTAGTTTTCTGAATGATAAATATTTGTTCTCCATGCAGGTACTTTCTCAACTTTACTGTTGGAGGATGAATAAACTGCTGTGTGCCACCACAGGAGAACTACAATATAAACAGGATAAACAGAAAAATTTTTTGAATGAAACAAACATTAAAAATAGTCTACTGTGTTTTCTAGGTTTTACACACGCTGGAAGGAGTGGGAGTCCTGGTACTCGCAGAGCTTTGGTTTGCATTTCTCCCTGAGAGAGGAACAGTGGCAGGAGGATTGGGCGTTCATCCTGTCTTTGGCCAGCCAGGTAATTATGAGGTTCCTTTTGGTTTACTCACTTCCTCCCTCTAGTCTGCTATCAATTGAAAGTGTCTGTAAAGTGTCTTTTAAACCTCTCAAAAATGTCTTATACATGTAATGAGGGGATAGACGTTAGAAAATATAGTATATGGATTGATAAATTCTCACAAATGAAATGGCAGCTCTTGTGTATTTTTGATGGTTGAAAGTTAAAATTTCATTTTATGATAATATTGACACAGTGTTAATTATTTTGTGAGTGTGACTTGGAGGAATGCAGGAACCTGCTCCTCATTTTTGGCACAGAGGAACAAATTGTAAACTGTCTCTGTTTAGTTTTCATTCACATACCAAGATTTAAAAAGATGAGGGCAGATAAAAGATTTTTCCTGTAAACAAGCACAGTAATGCATATTTGCAGTCAGTGTCACCAAAACACTATGGGCTCCTTGGGCCTAATACACATGTGTAATGCATTGTCTATCTCATAAATCATTTATAAAGCGTATAAAGATTTTTTTTTTTCTCTTACTCAATATTTCCTCATACACTTGCATTGTTTACATTGGCCAGTATATTAGTGAAATAGCTTTCCTGGCATGCACTACACATTTGCATTATATTATGTGTGTACTAGCAGAGCAGGACAGACAAACAAAACAGGGATCTGCTATAGCACCAAAGGTAAACTTCACAGGGTACTTTTCTTTTTTTAAAAAAAAAAACCAGTGGGATGAAATGAATGGGCATTGTTGGTGTCTTTGATTTCAAGTTACGTATTTATGTTTCCGTCACTTCTTTTGCATGAGCCTCAATCTTGTAGTGGCAGTCATAAAAATGTAATTTAATCAACAGACCTCCGTACAGTTGTGTCTATACAGAGCTGCAGTTCAACCAATTTTTTCTTTTTTTTTTTTGTTGAAAAAATGCAAAATCCAATTTGATTTGGAACAAATAAAGACCTTAGAGAAAGATGCACTGTGCAGTTTAAAAAAAATCTGAATGTGGAAACTACATTGTAACTGTATTGATCCCATGCTACCAGCATGCTCGCTCATTCATAAACACACAAAAAGGTGAAAGTAATTTATTACGCAGTATCAACACTGTCTTATCTTAATGCTCTTGATGTTGCTCATCAACCTTCATGTAAGAAAGTGAAATGAATTGCCACAAATTGAGTGGGACACAACTTTGAAGGTGGAGCGTGTGTGAATGACAGGGAGGACACGAGCAGTTATTATAGATGCCCTAAGATGGAGTTGTAGATTGACAGACGGCTCATCTGCTTGGCTGGCATGCCTGCTGAAGCAGCACTCCTTCCCAACATGTGACCTTGGGATTACAGGCATTTAGCACAGAGAGCCACTCCACCGGCAGTATAAACAAACACAGCAAAAAGCTACCATACGATAACCTCATCTGAGGCTTTGGCAGTGACGGAGAGATGAGAGCCAAAGGATAAGATCAGCTTTTATATATCCCATGCCTTAAGTGTGGATGACTTTGAAGCCCCTTTTTTAACATGAAATGTCATTGTCGCCGTGGTATATTTAAAAGCAGTTATGTAATCTGCTTTCTGCTTATTCAGATGGTACAACTGAGAGATGAGAAGGAAAAAGAGAGAGCAAATGGCATGTAGACGTACTCAGAGCTGCAGCGTTGCAGGTTCACACTGTACAGGACACTCTGTTTTGCAATATGATCACAGTGCTTTGCATTCTAACCCCACGCCACTATATTTATATATATGCATATTATATGTACAGCTGGGGGAAGTTTGTATGATTACAACTACTGTATGATGTGTCGTCTTTTTTGTGTGCGTCTATTTTCCCCCCACGCAGCCCGGGGCCAGCCTGGAGCAGACCCACATTTTCGTTCTCGCACACATTCTTCGCAGACCCATCATAGTCTACGGAGTGAAATACTACAAAAGTTTCCGTGGGGAAACGTTAGGATACACTCGTTTTCAAGGTAAGAAAAACTGGAAGATGTCAACTGCAGTTTACATAAGAATAGATAAATTACTTTTTGAGTGACGGGTTCGACTGATTTCCAAAAAGACACCTCCTGCGGCATCTCATCATGCAGATAGTTTTGGTTTTATTTACTGTTCACCATGTTTAACGGGAGCCACTTTCTCCTGAAGAAATAGTCCCTATAAAAAAAAACAAACAAGACAAGTCATTTTTCAGTGCTGTCAGCCCTGCAAACGAACATCCAGTGACGTGTGAAGTGTTGTAGAGGAGGCATCTCCTCTGCTCCTAAATCCTGGACAAAAAAAACAAAACAAAATTGGCTACAGGTCAACCAAATGTTGCACTTATTGTACTGACCATGTATTTCATCATGGGGCCCTTTTGATTCTACCTCTGTACACAGAGCATGAGATAAGGTCTTTTGGTCATAGCCTCTTTGTAAATTAGTGGATAAATAAAGTAACCTCTCATGACTCATGCATAGCCATTCAAATCAGAGGGCAGTCTGGCAGCTTGTAAATTAGAGAAGAACTGGAGCTGTAGCTTTAGTCTACAGTGTGTGTCTGCTGATTGTGTGTGTGTGTGTGGCAAGAAGTGTTCAGGCACAAGTCAGAGCGGAGAAGGGAGGGTGAGCTCCTGGAGAATCAGGGCACCAGGCTGCACCACAGAGCTGCTCTCTGCTCACAAAGACCCAGTTGTTTCCAGTCAGCTGAAACGCAGCCACTTCTGATGTCAGGTCAGACGCGATGGTGCTTGGCCCCGGCTGACATTCACCTGTTCCCTCCAGGTGGCTCTAGTATCGTGGTGTGTATCAGCGCTCTGCTGGTCTGACTCGCCTCGTGTGTGCGTTTTCAGGTGTGTACCTGCCTCTGTTATGGGAGCAAAGTTTCTGCTGGAAGAGCCCTATCGCCCTGGGCTACACGCGGGGCCACTTCTCGGCCCTGGTGGCCATGGAGAACGATGGCTATGACAATCGCGGTGCGGGCGCCAACCTCAATACTGACGATGATGTTACAGTCACTTTCTTACCACTGGTGGACAGCGAGAGGAAGCTGCTGCACATTCACTTCCTGTCTGCACAAGAGGTAGGGTCTGAAACTGATGAACAGCCAGAGACATTTTTTTTCTGGTTTTACTATTTTTTATATATATTATATTATTTCTATTATTCAGGTTGAAATTGAACTTTAATTTACTTTAATACTAACAGGGACTCATTCATACAGTATTTACCTATTTATTATGTAGAATAGTTTCTGAGCTGTGTGAGTTGTATGTGCAACTCACCTTTACCTAAACATACCTGGGGACATGAAAACATATTAAACAAAAATCGAAAACAATGTAAACAATGAGGCTTATGATGTCAGGTTAGCTTCCAGCATGCAGTAGTGAATTGGATGTTTTAGATTTGTGATGCACGACTCTGCCACCGGTGGTTTAATGTCCTAAATATTCCCCCAATTGTCCTCAGATGGGCAACGAGGAGCAGCAGGAAAAGCTGCTGCGGGAATGGCTGGACTGCTGCGTGACAGAAGGAGGAATGCTGGCAGCCATGCAGAAGAGCTCTCGCCGCCGCAACCACCCCCTGGTCACCCAGATGGTGGAGAAGTGGTTGGACAGATACCGCCAGATCCGCCCCTGTGCCTCTCTCTCTGACGGCGAGGAAGAGGAGGACGAAGATGAGTGAGTGAGGGGGAAGTAAAGAAGAAAGTGCAAGCTCTTAAATAGACTGGACACTGTAAGCTCTTGGAGAGAACCTTACTATCTACATTTTTTTTTTCTTTTTTTTCTTTCTCCAAAATGTAAATCTTTAACTTGTAATAATGCATGTGTTCTGTGAGCTCTGTGATAGAAAAAAAAGATACCAGCACCAACAAACAGAATCCTGATTACTGCTCCTTTGAAAGCACATCAAGTCCACTTAGTTTGCCTTCCTATGCCCAGATGTCTCCTTATTTGTTATAAGTAATTATCTCAACCTGAGAGAAATACTAGGACATATAGGAAAATATACTGTATTTAAGGAAATCCCGGAGCTGCACTAGATGAAAATTTCATTTACGGAATTGCCTGACAGAAATTTTGCTTAAAACTGAAAGGATGCCAATCCTTGTGTGTATGTTTAAAACTTAAAGAGCACCTGTTTTTCCTGATTGCTGATCCCTCTGCACACCCCTTCCGATGTTGGATTTATTTATTTGCCTAGGAGAGTTACCCACGGAGGCGATTCTTTTTTCTTTTCTTTTTTTTTTTTTTGGCCCTGTTTTATCTGTTTTGTTTGATCCACTCAGTCTTGAAGTATTTTATTTTGCACAGATAAAACCTACATTCTGTGAGGGGAGGGGGAAAAAATGACGTACAAGTTTACTGACATTTTTACGTGTGATTTAGTAGCTCATGTTGATGTTAGAGTGGGTGGTGGTGATGCTGGTGGGGAAAAGAGAAAACCAAACACTCTGCCTCTTTCTATGGAGTGCATTAATATTAAATTTGACTCACTTGCATCCTCCTTGTTGCCGTTTGCATTTGTTTTCCAATTTGTCTGTTTGAGAAACAACTTCCTCTCTTGCTGCAGCTAAAACAATTTAAAACTCACTGAGTGATAGTGGATGAGAATGTGTATCTAAATATAGTCACTGTTGAAGAGTTGTTTAAAATGAGTGACATTATTTTTGCAATCACCCTCTTGGGCGGAGCAGTTAATCTATGACTCACCCCCCACAAAATTACTTCCTCCATTTTTAACCAAGATAAAAGGAATAAGAAAGAAAGGGGGAGAAAAAAAAACACCCAGACTTTTTTTTTCTTTTACAAGCGCCTGCGTTTTTCTTCACAGGTTCAAAGTTCTGGAGGTGAATTTAAGTATTTTCCTGATTCAGGCCTGAATCACTATAACCACAGCAACAACAAATACCAAAGTGATTTTTTTTTTTTTTTAAACATCACCTTTCGTGTAGCTTTCATCAGGCCTTGTTGACTCTATAGCGCCCCCCTGTGACATCAGATAAAACCAAGAGGATGACAAAGATCATGCAAGACCACAGTGACGTGAAAATGAACATCTTGTATTAATGACACTGCACATTGATCAAATCAAGCAGTCGGTACAGACAGCTGCTTCTCAGAATCGTATCTTTTTATTCGAACTGCACTGAATGCTAAATGTTCACCTTGTACAAGAAACAAATACAAATACTCACACTAAAAACAAAAACATACTGCTGGCTGCCTCTTCTGCTATTGTTGGGACACTAAGTAGGAGTTTCTGCTATTGCTCTTACAGAGTACAGGATGCCCCAAAGAACCTGGCCTTCAATAGAACAAAGAAAATATAAGAAGGAGAGAAGAGAGGGTGGATCACATAGGACTATGGTTATAGGAACATTTAACTAGGCAATACAAATCTAACAGGACTCTTCAAAACTCTTTAACACCAAAAACGTGGGATGCGCCTTGTATATAAAAATACCACAATGGAGAGGATGAGGGAGGAGAGAAAATATCCAGACTAACCAGATTAGTCTTCTTTTTTTTTTTTCCTCAAAGACAAAATTCTGGGAATAAACAATATCTGCAAAAAAGTGTTTTCCTGAGTCATTAAGAAATGAAGTTTGCTTTAACCCTTTCCTGTCTTCAGAGTGTGAAATGTGCTCAAAGAAGGGAGGGAGTCCCTCGTCTGTGCGCCGCTGCCGCAAAAGATAAGGTCGCTCGTCCATCGTCACAAATGTCCGTTTGTCGGCACAGAAGAATCAGATTCAGTCACACCAGCCTCCTTTAGTTCAATGACTGTGGCAAATGTTCACTTCTTCACAGCCCGCGCTCACACAGACACAAAGAAAGAAAAGTTAAATACTTAGCAGGCAGCTCCCTCTGACACCATGTGGTTGAAATTCAGCTACAATCAAATGTATAAAGTGAATGTGTCATTTAGTGTTTACCACTGACAGCTTCAAAACAGAGCAGCCTTCTCACAGGTGAAGAAACCCCTCACACTATGTAGAAGTGCCCCCGAGTGGTGAGAATACATAACTGCAGCTGTCATATGCATTATTGCCAGGAAAGGGTTAAAATCCACTCTAGATTACTATAACTGATGAGCAATCTTTTCCTTTTGTTTGACGAATGATAAATATATTTAATTCAATAATCCATTTTTAGTCATTCACACTAAAGATCGAAAGAAAAAAAAATTCTCTTCTGAGGCTTAATGAGGGGCCTAAATAACACACATTAGTTACATAAGGAGGGTTGGAGGTGGGGAGGGTCAGGAGGGAGGAAAGGAAGGGAGGGGAGAGTAGAGAGGAGGGAGGGGGATAAGGTCCAGTAGCACATGATGCCAAAGTTTTTTCTCTTGTTCTTCTGTTGGTGTTTAGAGATGTGGGCCTACGTTTCCCATGAGCTCTGAGGTGTAAGGGGGGTGGGGGGGACGGGACAGAGTCTCATCAGGTTATCCCGGAGCGCTAAAAACACTGGACTCTGTGTCCACAATCATAGGCATGTCCCGAAGGGAAAAAAAAAAAAAAAAAAAAAAATCCATCATCATCAAAGAGTAAAGTCGGTACTGAACCCAAAGAGACAGAGAGTAAAAACTAAAACGTTAAAAGTACAAATTCCACGGAACACTTCTTTTGTTCCCAGTCGCTGACTGATTTTAACAGGCAGCCGCTTGTGTTGTTTCACTGTCTCTTGGTCCCAGTTGGTCGTTTGCTTTGTGATTGGTTGGTTCTGAGTGTCGACAGGTCGGGTGAGATGTTTGCCGTTTGTATCCCTTCTGCTGCTATTGCTCGGTGAGGTGCTCTCTGGTCTCGCCGTGTTTGGAGGGCTGGTTGGGCGACGGGGCCTGGGAGGGGTGTGTACCAGAGGGCAGGGTGTGGGCGATGGGCACCCCGCCTGGGACCATACCCTCTAACGCCCCCGGGATGCCACCTGGAGCCACTCCAACCACACCTGGCGGGTATCTGGGGAAGGAAGTTGGAGGTCAGTGTTGCAGACAGAGTGATTCCCAGAGCACCAGCCACTCCAAACATTCCTGACAGCTAGTGACACTACTCGCTCTTTTCCACCACAAGAACTTGAATGCAGCGAAACAGTTCCTGCTCTCAAGGTAGTGTCTGAAATTACTGGAATATCATGAATTATTATATTTTTTTTTTTTCAATATACCGGTGTCAGCACCACAAAATTATATCTGAAGCAAAGATACAATTTTTTTCTTTATTCTTGATTTAGTTTTTGGGACATTTGGTGGGAAAAGAGCATTTCTATTAGAATATTCTGGCCAAAAAAACTGAAGTGGTAAAGTTTAAAAAAAAAAAAAAAAAACCACACCATTCAACCAGAGAAGAAGAAAAGAACGATAGAGTTCAGAGATGTTTATTCCAACAGAACTCGCCCCAAAACCCATCAGAATGAAACCATAAAGCATGACTTCATCCATATAACTGCATGTAAATGGCCTCAGGTCATGCTTCCTGGGTGACATTCAAAACCCACATTCGCTTCCATCCATTTCTACTCTGTGTTCAGTCAAACAGGTGAGTGCTGGGAGGGGTGGGGGGTGGAGTCATAGAGGGGGACACACATCAGGTGAGCTTCAGGGGAGAGGGTCTTATCCGGGACCTCCAGGGGAAGAGGCTGTCGGCCCGGATGGTCGTATTTACCTGCTCCTGATCTAGGCATTAATTTTGTCTTGGGGGACGCCGGTTGTTACGGCCGGAAGAGTTTGGTTCACTTGGCTGCGTGAAAGAAGCACACGGAGGTGGACATGCTGAGATCAGGAAGGGCCCACAGTGGGACATGGTGGACAGAGTTACCTTTCTACCACTACAGAGGGCAGTTAGTGAGGGGAGTGGGGCACTAGGAACTATGGCAAAGAGGTGAGTCAATTGATTCTTTTATAATGCCAATTTAACAAAATACATATCAGAACACATCAATATAGAGAATTCTGAGGAAACGTGAATTAAGGAGTATTTTAATGATTTCTTTGTTAGCGTAGCAAGAAGCAATTTTAGCGATATACAGTTCTCTAGTTGGATCCAGTTTTAAAACTAGATACTCTTCGTTTGACAAAGGTAAACAATTAATTTGATACTAACAAAGAAAAAAATAAAACTAAATATTATTGCACCAGGAAGAACTCGTTGCGTGCGCGTTCAGTTCCTACCTGTAGGCGGCGCCGTTGAGCTCAGGGTGAACACCTGGTTGATCCATGACTGCCCACGGTGCCGTGGTGACAAAGAACTCCTTGTTGACGCAGTTTCTTAGGCTGTCGGGGATACGTCCTGTCACACGAGCACAACGCACAGGAGTTAAAGAGCAGTGGAGCTCACCGCCATAAATCACACACTCTAAAAGGCCGCGACTCGTTACAGGAGGTTGTCGACCAGACGCAGCTCAAGTGTTAATGAGTTCAGACTGACAAACATATCAGGCTTGGATATGCAAATGCAAATTAAGATCATTTAACAATCTGGATGTTTTGTGAGAGGCCAGCCCCCGGGCTCTGCTCCGCTCGGCATCAGGAAGCTAACGATGACATCTATTAAGATGTCCAGATTTAATAAAGGCTGCTCGGGGCCTATTGAAGTGGAAATGTGACATCTGGGAAAGAAAGCTGTGCAACAGGTCAAATAGCAGGCTGAGTCTGTGTGTGTGTGTGTGTGTGTGTGTGTGTGTGTGTGTGTGTGTGTGTCTGAACCTGACAATGAAGCTGCGGAGGCGAAGGAAAGGAAGGATTTAATGGTGGAGGACAAATTTTAAACATGCTGATGTGGCTGCGTACCGGTGATGGCTCTTCGGATCTCGGTGGCCGCCGCCTCCCTCATCTCCAGAGAGGCCTGCTCACTGTACCAGGCTGTGTGTGGTGTGCAGATCAGGTTGGGGGCGTCTTTCAGTGGGCCCTGAGCAAAACTACAACACACACATACGCACAGAGAAATAAATGTAGAGAACCGGAAATTTCTCAAATATGCTCACGTGATAATGGCGAGGTCAGATCAGAACTGAGAAGGTGAAGAGTGACTGGATGAATATGGATATGGAAAACATAGCAGATATTTATTATTGGAGTAATCGGAATAACACAGGAGAACATGTCAGATCAGTTATTCACAAATGCCACAATTTTCCTCCCCTTTCTCCAAAACTCCCTTGTTCTTATCTCCACCCTCATGTGGCTCTCAAAAACAGAAGAGGTCCAACTCCCCCTCCTTCCCTTCCTCTATCCTTGCATCTCCCCGCCCATTTGTGTGTGTGTCTTGCAATGCCTCAGCAGCGCCCTAAATCAGTGTTGTGTCGCGTTGAAGGGCCAAAGTTATGAAACACTCCGCTTTTGACATATTGGGTCAGTGGAGCACGAGTTTGGGCTGCGTTTCAGTCGTCTCCAGCAGCCAGTCAGCTGAGCAGCCGGCCAGAAATAAGCAGCCTCCAAACCCCCCCCACCCCCCTCTATCCCACTCCGCTCCTGATGCGTGAACGACACATCAACAACGGTTCGCTTCTGAGATGAGGAACATGGTTCTTAGAAAGCTGGAAAACTTGGAGGTCAGGCTGTTGGTTCTCCGGTCAGAACAGGAAGTGGAAACAGAAATCGGGTTCACTACATAATCACTCCGCAGATGTATGCATCATTTTGGAGACTGGACCATTGCTTTTCCCATTTTTTTTTTTTTTTTAGTGTTTCATTCTTTTATTATTCTATAAAAAGAGATAAATCTTATTGTATTTTTTCTGACTATTCCAAAGCTTTTTTTTACTTATTATGCACAATTCAGTTTCATGATTAAATGACTAAAAATGTTCGAATTAATAAATATTGCTAATGGTGATTGAAACAGAATTTCAAATCCAACATTTTAGTTTGTTATAGGCTAAAATGTTGGATAATAAAGTAAATAATCGTGTAAGTTTGACTATGATATGCATAAATTCTTGTAAAGTTTGTTTGATTTCTACATTTTGAGGGGGGAAAAAGACAGTAAAGTGGTTTCTTCAGGGTTGTGCGTAGTGAAGATTACCCAGACATTTTGGAGAAGGTCGCAGTTCTGAATTGATTTATCTCCAAATTTCAACTGAACTGTTTCCGTCAAAGCCCCACCCTCATTTCGAAAACTGTTGTGACAGAGGTGAGTCTGGGATTTGAAGCCTACAGAAGAAGAGAGTGGTTCAACTCCCTCCGCCAGCAGCTCTAACTGTATTTAGAAATAAAGTGAATTTTCCTATTCCTGAATTCCATTAGCTGCAGGGCGCTGAAGGAGCCTCTCAGAGGCGTCTTTAACTCGTCATATGTCTGTGGTAGTTTCTGCCTGCCTGTCTAACTGCCTGTCCTATCAGCTGTTTAAGATTCTCCGCCTTTGTCTCCTATTGTCGCTTTCTTTTCCTTCCTACACACCCATCTATTTTCTTGTCTGTATCTTTCTCCCTAAGTGAAGCGCGGCACTGTCTGGCTTTGAGAGAATTTTTTTTTTTTTTTTGTGTGTGTGTGCACTTACGTGAAGGGCTCCGTCTCATGGACATCCAAAGCGGCTCCACGTATCCTGCCCTCCTTTAACGCCTGGGCCAAGGCCTTCTCATCCACCAGGCCTCCCCGCGCGGTATTGACCAGGAATGCACCCTGACGCATCTGTGGCACACGGGACACATAAATACAAACACATCAGCGCAGAAGATATTGCCTCTTATTTACAGATGTCTGTCAATTTAATCTGCTTGATCTAAAGCAAAACATCCATCAGGATTGAATATGTGCAATTTAGTGTCTTAGAACATATTACACAGTACAGAAATTGAGAAGACACCTAAAAGATCTAGATGACAGGCAGCACCTGGGAGAAATACTGTCAGATGTGGGATAGAGAACAGTCTTTATCCAAAACCAAGAGATGAAATGAAGGATGAGGGATGAGCTGAAAGAAGAAGCGGTGCCACCACCCCTTGCTGCTTGTGCAGGGAAAAAAAAAAAGGCACAACAAAAAGTGTAAGAGGGAGGAAGGAAAAAAAAAATCAAATGAATATGCTCAGAAGAAAGTAATCCCTTAATCTTGACAAAAGCTAAAATCCAGGGGCATGAAAAGCCTTTATGCTGGCAGGCAGTCTTTTATTAGGCCTTGGTGGTTTTGACACACACAGAAACACACAAACATGCACACGCACGTCTCCACTTTAGAAGCCGAGAGCGACTGCCAAGATTTTTTTGGTGAGAAAAGAGAGGAAAAGTGTTCTTTCATTGCAGCACTTAAGAGGCAGCTGAGAATCTTAAGCTTTGGAAAAAGACACAGAGTTAACTAGGTTAGGCTATCACCCTACACCCACTTCTCCTCACACACTGGAAACTCACAAACTTCAGAGAGACAAGACAGACCAAAAAAAAAAAAAAAAAAACAGAGAGAGGCAACATGAGGAGATATGGACAGGAAGGGAGATGCTTCTTAAGCCTGTGCAGTTCCTCAGCGTCCCTGCAGGTGTCACCTGAGGCAGCGCCTGCGAGTGCAGTTATTGACTCAGAACAGCACTTTCCCCTCACTGTGCTCTCAGCCCCCTGCTGTGCAGCCTAGTCGATATATTTGCTGTAGCCGTGGGCTGGCGCTAATTGCATTTGACAGAGCAAAGGAATGAATTTGTGTCCAGCTTTGGTGGGGCTTAAGATAAAGAGCAGGGAATGTGCAGGCAGGAAGGCTGCTGCTGCTGTTTCCTCTCTTTGCTCTCCCTTTCTCTCTCTCTCTCTCTCTCGCTCCCTCTTTTTTTCTACCGACTATAATGCTCTTTAGGACAGCCTCCAGGCTGACAGAGTAATAATACACCAGCAGCTCTGCTTGTCTACCTGCTAGATAGCACTGCATTAAGCCCAGGTCAGGTCACAGCTGTTCAATGGGATGTTCAGCTGTGTCGGGATGACACGTCTGCGTGTGTGTGTGTGCATTTTACTAATGTTACCTGTTTGATGGTGAAGTCGTTGATGAGGTGGTGGTTGTGTTCGTTCAGGTTGCAGTGCAGGGAGACGCAGTCGCTCTGGTAAAGCAGGTCCTGCAGGGTGTAGACGCGCTGGACACCCAGCGAGCGCTCCAGGCCGTCCTGCAGGTAGGGGTCGTAGAAGATGACGTTGAAGCCGAAAACCTTTGCTCGCACTGCCACTGCCTGACCCGAACGACCTGAGTGCACATGCGCACACACACACACACACACACACACACACACACACACACACACACACGTAGACGTGGTCAAACACAGAAGCTTTTCCATTAAATTTATATTTAAAGTAGTAGAGAGGGGATTCTCTAGCTTTTTCTGAAACTTATGCCACAAATCACATTTATTCTGATTAAGACAAGTGAAATGGCCTCCTGCCAACACAATTTGGGGACAAGTGAACATGGACAGAATATTGTAATATATTGTATAATATTTTTAGAAAGCTGAGTCAAGATAAAAATCTGTTTAATCTGCAGTTTAGGAATTGAGTGCCTTTGCAGATACTGTCCGCTCTTGTCACTGTTTAGGACTGGGGGCCAACACCGCACAGACCAGCACCAAGTTGTTAACCAATCTTTAAGAATCCCTGGTTTAGTTAAGTGTCTCAAAATGACCCATCATGATGAGCACTTAACCTCATGCCTGTTTGAATATGCAACGATCACGAAAGAGCAAAATAAAAAAAAAAAACAACAACTTTAAGATCATTTAAAGCCTTTCACGGGAAGACAACAATGTGTTGAGGCTGTGAGACGCTTCGTCTCTCACAGCCATTTGTTGTGTAGGCAGTGAGTGTCCACTGCCTGCTCCGCAGCAGCAGCAGAGTGAGAAAGAGAAAGAGAAAGAGAGAGAGAGAGAGAGAGAGTTATGGAGAGTTGGATGTTGTTGCTGGTGAAAAGGATCGATAAGGCCCTTTACACTCTCAAGGTCCCCTCTTTGTGATGGAGTATTATGTCTTGATTTTAGGCTCCACAGCCGAAGAGGATCACTATCTTTTTTCTTCTCCTTTAATCTCAGCCAATAAGAGACAGCAGCATAAAAATTCAGTGACAACAGCCTTGTAATACTAAAGCAACTGCTCAGACTGATCCTTTTCATGGTGCTGATGGATCATAGCTGCAATTTAAGATTATTGTCATTAGTTACTAATTTGTCATTTCTGTTACGTTTTTGTTTTCAGTTAAAACCAGCTTTCCTGAAGTGACTAATCTTTTTTTTGGTGTAGAATTCTGCTTCAGTTACAGCAACAGGGGAAGGAGCATTTCTAGTCAGTTTGAAACACACCAGGTTGTCTTGCAGCTGCAGTACAATCTGATTTACTGAGGCTGCTGGAGTTGTGGATGGGGGTAAGTGGGGGGGTGGATGGGCATCTTGGCTTCTTCTACAATGATTTTCTGCCTATGTGATTGTTGGAAAATTGGTGCAAAGTGGTGGTTTAGAGAGAAACTGTACCTCTTTGATTTTTTTTTTTTTTTTTTACAATTAAATCTACTTACAGTTGATATTTCTGGTATCTAAAAATAGCTCAGTATCCAAATTCAGTTTTACTCTGGCTGCACTAGAAACTATTTGAAAACTGTCAATGCTTTTGTATTGATTTTTCCTTTAACATGGCGATACCCAAGAACCAAAAACAGTTTGTCTCCGTCCTGTATTTCTAAGCCTCCCTCCCTCCCTTCCCACACTAATCAATGCCACTGATGGTGAGTTTATACTGTAACCAGGAGGTTTGATCTGCAACAACTCCCTCTTCACTCTCAGTGGAAGACTTTTGCTTTGTGTTGAGCACAAAGAATTGTGAGATCAACTCTTGTACAACCCGATGTTGGTCAAGCCAAAACAGGGGAAAGAATGAATATTAATATAAATATGAATATTTAGGAATGCATTGTGAAAGAGCCCATTCAGTTTTAATGTATACAACATTACAGCTGCATTTCTCCAGAACAGCTACAATGATGTGTCTGTTTAGAGTTTAACTAATTATCTAACTATGACAGCTTAACGATATACTACTAATTAATATCATGATGTTAATAAACATATTTTCTTTTATCGATATAAACATATTGTGAGGATGTTCTAAAAAAAAAATAAAATAAAATAAACAATCCAAATGAAGCTTAATACCACTGAGCATTATTAAATTACTAAAGCTAATGACTTTTTTTTTTTTTTTTTTTAACAAATTGTTTAATTAACTGCTGCCAAAACAATTATCTGGTCATGTTTGTGTGACTTTTCAGGCGCAGCATTGTGTCGTCACTGTATTACTGTGTGCATGATCCACACGTCCACTGTCTTTTTCCTGTTATTGTTTCGTGTAACTGTAACAGTAAATGTTTTACTGATCACTGATGTAGTAGTTTTTCATAACCATAATATAACTATTAAATAAATTATTATTCCTTCCAAATTGGCAAAACATACCCAATCCTATTTATTTATTCTCTTAAACGCGCATTAACGGGTTTTATTTATTTATTTTGGCCACAAACACAAGTATTATTGTTGATATTATTAACTCTCTTTTACCCTTTTTTTGGTCTCCACCGACTAGCTGTCCCTTTAATTGTTAATTGTAATTTTCTCCCACTCATTGTAAACAGCTGCCTGCTGCATCAGTAAATGATGCTGACGAGCCGTACGAGTAAAGCTGTGGTTGACAAAAACCAAAACAATGAGCTGAAAGACCCTAAAATAGGCTGCATAGGGTTGAACTGCTAATTTTCTTCAGGCTTAATCACCTGAGGGACCCCTTTTTATGTGCTCATTGATCCATTGATATTGATCAGCTTTAGAGCAGCTTTAACTGGTTGTCATCACCAGTAGGAATCATCCTTTGAAATGACAATGGGTTGACAAGAACACTACACTACTAATCTATGATTGTTCACGAGGCGGATGCATCCATCTTATTTTTTATTGATGCCGTTATATAACATTTCATTTATTAGTAAAGCTGGTAATCAAAGGAATTTGTCAGTGAGCCCAACAGTCCAAGAGTGTAGAGGTTCAAGCTCAGCACAGCTGCTACTTTAAGTGCTCCTGAGTGTATTGTTGCCCCAGAGCCAGAGGTTTTTTTTCAGTCCGTGTATTTGAAGCCTGGCTGTATGTGCAGAGTCCTACAAACAAACACCAGGAGGCCTTTGCTCTCCCCAACCTCCCGCTTACAATGGACATTGTTTTGGAGAAGGCTTGAGCCAGAAGGACCTGGAGAGGAGGCTGAAGGTGGGAGGATTGGGTGAGAAACAGAGAGATTGGTGGGGGTATTTTCTTTGCCAGGACCTGCTGTTTGGGCACAGTAAGTCTAGGCAGCTGTCTGGGACCTGTAGGGGTGGGGGAGGTTGTGTATGTGTGTGTGTGTTGGGGGAGGGGGGTGTATGTGGACACAGAGATAAGGTGGCACTCAGGAAAGGTTTTGAGAAGACAGAGTATCTGTCAGCCCAGTGATGTTGAGACAGGGCAGAATGACGCACAAACACACACAATCAGCTGTAAAACAGGTGTTGAGGGGGAACAAACACACATCGACACACACACACACACACAGGCAGAATCTGGTCTACCATAAGGAGCCTGATTATGGCAGGGCAAGATGTCGAGGGACCACACTGACAGAGTCGAAAACAGAAGAAAAGAAAAAAATGGCGATATAATGGCGAGCATTAGAGCTGTGGGATGAGAGAACAGTGTGGCAGAGAAAAAGTCAGCCCGGAGGGAGGTGAAACAGACAACCTTGAGATAATCTGTGGGACGGGCAGAGGGAGAAAAATAACCTTATCAGGGCAGGAAAACAGGCACACTGAGCAGGGAGAGGATATGAAAGCACAGGAGGGGAGGCATGGAAAGAAAGTGAAAAAAGGAGTTATAATAAGTAGTTATAAAGCTGGAAAAAGAAGATGAAAACAAACAGGAGTAAAACGACTGAATAGCTTCTATTTACCAAAGCCAATGAGGCCAAGGGTTTCGCCACGGATGCGGGCGGCACCAGAAGCCACCTCGCGGATCTGCTCCACACTCTGGACCCGCGTGCCCTCCCGGAGAGCCTGGTAGAGCCAGGTGTTTCGTCGGTAAAGGTTAAGGATGTGGCACAGGGTGGAGTCCGCCGTCTCCTCCACAGCTGCCGAGGGAATGTTACAGACTGCAATTCCTGAAAGACAGGGGAGCTGAAAATGAATCCAGCTCAGTGCTAGAACTTATCAATATCACAATCCTGATGATCTTTTTTTTTTCACGGCGTTTAATTACAAAATGATGAGTTAAAGATATCGGAGCTGTTGACTGATAAATTGGTTGAACTTCTGGCTCCTTCAGTGAGCACATAGTGTCAGGTTATAGACATTTATTCAGAATTGAGATAAGAGTAAATTAAGGATAGGAAGAGATTGGAAATGTTGGTAATTTGACAAATTTGCCGACTACGAACACAGTTTGCCTAGAATCAGTAATTTGGGTGACAATTTTGTAAAGCAATAACAAGATATGATCATATCATAATATAACTCCACTAAAAGTCAAGATAAGATATATTTAATTATTGCAGAGCTCTATTTTATCTAAACTTATGTAAGTTTGCATAATATAGCAAGTTTTAGACACATGCTTATAATTTATTTTTCTGCAGGGAATTCAAACCCTCTGACCCTCTGGTATTACCTTGCCCGTCCTTCACCACACAAGGTTTTTTTTATTTTATTCTATCGTTATTATTATTGTTTTTTTTTTTTTTTCATTCTTACACTTAGGCACTTCTGCCTGCCCTCGTTTTTCTCTAATGTTCTCACCCCCTCTGTATCTCAGAGTAACAGCACAGCCGTCTCTGGACAGCAAAAAATAGCCAGAGCCTGCTCAATCAATGGCCCCTTTTCTTCTCCCGGAGAACAGCCGTCATATCAGCACCGCCTTCTACAGGCACGATAGCTTTTGACTCCTGCGTTGCGAGGCAGAGCGCCTTTGGTGAGTGGGTGGCAGTTCGACAGAGTATCTCGCATTGGCAGGGAAATGGCAGCTTTGTCAACTGTAAGGGTTGTTTGAGCCACCAGCCAGCTGATATAAGGATGGGTGGGGGTTCAGTCCTTGCTCTGAAGTCTTTGCTCTCTCTCTCTCTGTCGTTCCCTTTCTGTTTCTTAGAACATTCGGACTCACATTTTGATGTCCACCATTCAACTCACTCTTTAACTCAGCCTGTGATACCACTCTCATAATTCACACAGTAAAGAAATGAGGAAACAGTAAATGTGTCCAAAGCAGCTCTACTTTCAGCAAAACCACTCTCTACTGTCTTATCTTATTTGACCTCTAAAACATAGACCCACCCTTTAGCCAATCACTGCAATTTTCGGCTCGCCGCATTACAGTGGCGTGATGAATCATCCCCTCAAGATTCACCTAAATCTGATTACTGGCGCTCAAGGTATCATACATAATTAACAGATAAACAAGCGATCAAAACATGCGAATAAGCAGACACCGTACCACACTGCTCCACATGAACTAATTAATACGACACAGGATAATGTAAACTTCAAAGAACAAAACGGAATTCCTCCAAATATGAAGCCCATTAAACATAGCTTGGCAGAAACACTACATATATACATTTTATCCCTATGTGACTCGCACACATGCATTTCTACTCCATTTCTACTGCGTTATACTTGGTTTTGTTTCAGCGGCGACTGTTTTGAGAGTTCGTACCCAGCTCTCCAGCAGCCTTGATGTCAATGTTGTCGTAGCCACTGCCAATGCGGATAATGATGCGCAGAGCTTTGAACTTTTCCAGGTCCTCTCTGGTCAGGGTGATGGTGTGGTACATCATGGCTCCCACAGCCTCATTGAGCACCTGTACACACACACACAGACACAAATTCATATCATTTAATGTGATAACTGAATGAAAAGCAAATGTGTTTTGTCATTAGCAGTACTTCATTCATTAATCTATCTTTTGTGTCCATTCATTCATGCAGACTACAGAATACGGCTATTAGCCCATTAGTGTTCATAAGATCCCATGACAATCACAAGATCACATTCCTTCATGAGTAGCCATGAAAATCACATGTCATGGCTTGACTTTGGACATTTTTAATATTTAACAGCAAGTGGAAGTGCAGACATCATGTGGCCACCAGAAGCACTGACACGCTGCTCTTTTACAGACCTGGGCAGGAAGTGGAAACAAGTCCTTACATTGTCTCGGCAGGGCCGCAGTTCTGCACTGTCATCACAATTGCACTCAAGACCCTGAAGGCATTTATAGACAAAAGATCCGGACCATTGACTGCACGAAGGTTAGGGCGGCTGCTGATTGCAAGATAAACCTTAAGATATGACAACATGTGGGTCAAACTCATATTTAACTGAACTGGATGACCTTTTGACCCGTTTACATTTGGATTTCAAATCTATGTCGTGGCCAACAGACACAAAAAAAAAACAGCCAAACTAATTAATTTAAGACAGAAACAACCCTAGAATTAAGAATTAACCCTAGCTTGGCTGCTTTGTAGTTTGTGGTCGTGAACTGTAATTCTGTTTTTCTACATGCTTTTTTATGCATTCAAATGTATAGTCTCAGCACTTCCACAGTAATATCACCAAACCTAACATGAGAAACAGCACATTATTCTGCTTTAAACTGAACTCATGTGGACATTGACTATGCTGCTTCACTCATCTCAAATCAAATAATCCAGAGGAAAAACATTCCCGAACATCAGTTTAGGAGTTACGCACCACAATTGACAGCACTTTATAAATGACCATGTGGTGGCGCTGTTGAATCTGGAGCTGCACTAATTGAAATCAATCAGTCCCTGTCCTAAAATGCCCTCAAATTTAAATGAAACACATTGAGAAAATATTGAGATTACCTGCTAATAAACAACCAAAACAAACCCTTCCTGGTGTAGAAAAGACTCATACATTTGCCTCGGAGTAAAAAAAAAAAAAAAAAAAAAAATTGTGGGTCGCTCGCTGTGAAAAGCTGCTGCTCTGCCACTTGACATGTACAAGGTGACCTGGCCTGTGATTCAGTCTGATGTGGATCTAAACTATTCCCCCTTGGTATCAGCCACAGCCCCTGTCAGCGCCTAAATAACAGCTCTGCATTCACCCCCAGCCAAACTGAATTAGCTTTCCTGTGATTAGCAGATTAGCTCTGCATTTCCATACTGCTTTTATTGGAACAGAGTCCCAGCCAGGCCTTCCAGATACTGGTTCAAGGTTAAAGTGCTCCTTACACACATCCAGCCAAAATGCACACACACAATATTCTCCCTCTGGGCTAAGCCTGAAGGTCTAGTGTTGTTTTTGAGCTAGTGAAGGAGTCTTTAAGTGAGAGCTGTGAAGCTACCTTTTTTAAATTTATTTCATTTTAGGGGAAATCGACACTGAATGCAGTTTATTTTAATGGAAAGTCTGACCTAATCTATATCCCACTCTCCACTGTAACCAAAGCCTTATTGCATGCAACATCTATCATTTCTGATGATGCCTGGGCTTCTCTTCACACGGCAGCAAGACCTCCCATTTTGGCAAGGGTGAGTCTGAGAGACAGAGAGTGAGAGCGAGAGGGAGTATACTGTTGCAAAGGAGTTTCGATTTGGTGGTCCATGATCTGTACAGTCTGTGTGTGTTCGACTCTGGCTTACTGGGCAGGGATTTTATGGCTATGAAATCATCTCACTAGTGAGCAGTGTGCATGTATAGGGGATGAGAGCTGGATATAATGCTGAGAATAGATTTGCTCCACCTGGCAGAGGATGTGCTGTTCAAGATGTTGCTTTTTAGTGCTATTTAGCATGTAGCACTTCTTACAGGGCGGCATGGCCACGATTACAGCACTAAACAATACAGAAGAAGCATTAAACACTGCAGCACAATAACACTGATTAGGTTCTAAAGAGATAGATCGAATAGGTAGAAAGATCAACAGAGAGAAAGATAGAAAAATATGATATTTTATCAATTGCACCACACCACAAAAGTAAGGCAGAGACAATGAACGGGTGAGGCTAAAAACAACTCTACACTTTAGTGAATATGGCCTTGAAAAACAGGACTAGAGGCATTTCGGGAACAAAATTTTGGTGATTTTGCCACAAGAGAAGCTAATGCAATTCATGCCATATGAAGCTAGTGCTAACAGCCAGTTAGCTTTGAATACAGACTGGAAACAGCTAGACTGGCTTTGTCCAGAGGTAATAAAACCTACCTAAAATCTACTCAAACTCACTAATGAATACTCTAACTGGCTGATCTCACATTTACTGCACAGACCAGGTATCTTTTGCTTATCTAACATTTAGTCTCGGCGAGAAAGCACATAAAAATGTTGAAAAAGTCATTTAAATTCTGCACAAAGGATTAGCCAAAAAATTAATGAGCTGATTAGAACAAAATTTATTAATAATGGTGATAATAGAATAATAGTAAAAATGTCCAACATTTGCCCATAGTAGCTTTTCAAATGTGAAAACAAGCTATTTAACTATTTAGATTATTTTATAGAGAAACAGTGAATTGAACAACGAAAATACTAACGGAGCATTTGCCTCTTTACGTGAATAGTCATTAGTCGCAGCCTTAAGCTTAACACCGCAATTGGATGAACAGAGCCAGGCAGTGTACAGTGTGTTGGGCCAATGTTGACACTATGCCATGTGGGCTTTCATCCAACTTTTACAAGCCACACGTGACCATGAGGCACGACGACTGTGAGAAAGACGAGGGATCGTCGACCTTGGATGATGATGTTGGAGCGCAGGTGCTGTGTGCAGAATTTGCTCTCGCTGAAGTGCTATTGTAACTCGATCTTGATCAGTATTCGCCTCTGTATTTCATCATGCCCCTATCACCCGGGAAATAAGGGCTTAGCGGGTGGAAGACCTGACATAACCTCTGGCTACTTTCATATTCCACCCTTGACCAACCTTTCCCATGAGTTCCTGTATTGTCTGGTGTGGATGGAGGGGAGTGTGGCAGCTGGTGTCTACCCCAACAACATCATACTGAACTACTGGAATCATCAGCAGTGCATCGCCGCGTCCAGAAAGAAGAGATTGGACATTTTCAATCTACACCGCCCCTCTGGGTATCTAGGCTGCAAGTTATTACTGTGAACTGCTGAATATGCTGGCGAGGTGAACATTACAATCATGTTTTTCCTGATAAGGCAGTGTTAAAACAAACAAAAAGCTACCCGCTCCCCGTTTCTCCTCACCGCCCAAGGTCTTTGATTGAATTGATCTCTATGCAAATGCTTTGTTTTTAATATGTCCCATTTTCATAAAAACAGCGAGAAGAAAGATGTAGCGGCTCTCACTCCGTCTGCAGATGGAGAGATAGCACTTTGGTGATACCCATCTCTGTGGCCATATATTGTTTTGCAGCCAAGACGCTGCATAAAAAGCAATAAAGAGGCTCTACAAGCCAATGTAATTACACTGCATCCCCGCCATACAAGACTCTCTATTAGAACAATGCTGATATAGGCGCCACGCTCTGTGCCACAAAGTGACATTAAATCATAATGAAGTCACTATATTTTAACTGGCAAGTGCATATGGGGCCAATATAACTCGCTTCACATATCAGCGCTGTGAAAGGAATAGAATGAGTGAGTGGCAGGTTTCATCTCTCCATCAACTTTCTGTAGCGCAGTAGTATGACAGTGACGTGCAAAGTGAGCTTGTGTGGTTTCTACCTTCTCGTGTATCTCCTGTGTGGACTGGGCATCGCAGAACGCAACAGTCGCCAAGTCTTTCAGGATGGGCATCTCGACGGTGCAGTCACGCCCATCCAGCAGCGCCACTAGGGGGCGCGGATGCATTGGCCCGTTCATGATTTGGGGCCGAATACCTGGAGACAGACACGGAAGGAAAGCAAGATTATATAAAGCAAGATTTTTTTTTTTTTTATGATTGCCAGCGATTTCAGAAATGGTTCACAAACAAAAAAAAAACTTGTGTGAAGTGACCATTTACGTTTTTTCCCTTGTTACACTGAAACATTAAACTCATCTCTGTTCTATTTACAAAAAAATATGATGATCAGCTACTGTGTATATGTGTGTGTGTGCGCTCTGATTAGGATATAGTAGGAAGCAGGGCTTCTCCAAACTAACAGGCGTTGCTCAATAAATCAATGAGCCTACTCAAGACTAGATTAGACCACAGCATCACTTATAGGGATCCTCTCTGTGTCATGGCTCACATCTCAAAGCAAAACCCTCACATACATAGACATGAGAATACAAATGGATAAGAAAACACTTCATATTAGTGCAGGTATTACGCACATGCATTCCATCATGCCAAGAGAAATGTATTCCCTTGTGCGAATGCACAACTGCACACCGACACATGCACACTTTGGATGTTCTCATTTCTCAGTTCAAAGGAGAGGATCCTACATTTGCCTCAACGTGAATAGAACCAGCAACTGAAGAGGAAACAGAATAAGAAGAATAAAAGAGAAAAAGCTACACCTTTAGAAATGAGTTTCACTGCTGCCCTGCCTCAAAGAGCCATGTATCATTGAAATGGAGAGCGTTAGAGAAAATGCTACAAGCCTGAAACAAAACCGCAGCCAACTCACATCTGCACTTCAGTGCACTTGACAAAGCGCATCTTGCAATTCTGGTTTTTGTCTCCGCTCGACTCTCTCTCCTTCCCTCCCGCCAGTTTTCTCACTTAACGTGAAGAGAGCCGAGAAGAGCCAAGCTGACCTTCTCACACATCCCACTGTAGAAGACGTGTCACCTTGAGAAGACAGACAATTACCAGCCCTGCTTCATACAATGTTAACAAGTGAGGAGCATCAATATTCATGCTGCTTCTTCGCAGAGTGCAGCTCAGAAACTAGCCTGTGGATGGATGGACCTGTTCCCCACAGAGGACTTTCTTTACACTGCACAGGTCGTGAGCTTCACATGCAGTTATAGCTATGGATCTGTTCAAGCTGACAAAACAGGCAAAAGTCACTCCAGACAACATCAAAATCCTCTATGGATCTTTTTGTGTGAGTTCATGACATCACTTTGTTATCTACTATTTTCTTGCTCTCCTCTGGATCCATATTGGGACGCCTAAGTGTGATCTCACTCTGAGTGAGTGAGTGGCGTGCAGGTGTGTGCATTTGTATGCTCTTAAAAGCGCTCCAGTAGATTAGGATGACGTCAGACTCCAGGTTCGAGATAAGGAGCAGGGTGGAGGAGGGCTCATTAGAGGTATGCTCTGTGGGATTACAGCATCAGAGGAGGCCGATTAGGGCAGATATAGGTGAGATTAGGAGATGGGAAAGTTGTGTGTGTGGCCGTTGCACAAACAGGCAGAAACATACAGTGGGAAAACAAACAGGTGGGAGGGGGAGGGAGAGAAACAGCGAGACAGAGAAGAGTGAAATTAAAATGTAAAATGAGCGTGCATAAAAACAGACTAAACACTGCCTGTTAGCCTGAAGAGCTCCCAGGAGACATATCAGAGAAGAAGAGGAGGAGGATGAAAGGAGAGAGAGAGAGCAAATAAACGACAGGAGATATGCAGAGAAAGCCCGGCTGACAGAAAGCGAGCAGTCCAGCCGCGCAGCCTCTCAGGGCAGGGGGAGGATCGGAGTGGAGGTGCCGTCTCCCCGTGCCTTCCGCTTGTTGTCATGGTGATCACTTAACAGGCTTTGGCTGCCAGTTTTAATGCACTTTATTTTTGGCACCGCTGGCATCTAGCGCCGAGAGCTGAGGTCAGAGGCGCAAACACCCGTATCCTCCTCGCACTCACGGTTGTAAAGGGCGGAGGAGATGTTTGCTTTCCTGACAGACTGACAGACAGAGAGACAGAAAGACAGACAGACAGCCACCTTCCCCCTCCTCCTCCTCCTCCTCCATCACCCACAGCCCCACCACCAACCACCATCACTGCTTTCATGCCTACTTATCACACTCCCTGTTCAAGACAGATGACATGTCGGCGGGAAGGGTGAGGCATAGCAACTTGGCTGTCTGCGCCACATCTGCAACTGACAGCTCATTGAATATTAATGGAGGCAGCTGGCAAAGACTGGGCGGCAATGGCCCAGACCATAACACCAAACTGGTGAGGAGCTTGGGCAATTATGGCTTGACCATGTCTGAGACAGTGCACGCATGCAGAGAGGCGATGAATTGAACAACAGAAAAAAAAAAGCTATTCTGATAACTAAAATAAATCAACAATAACAGAGCTTCTCAAATGTGGTTTATCTGAATTTCTCTGTTGCATATTTTAATATTGTTAATTCAGTATCTGTTGGTTTTGGATTATTGAGCAAACAAAAAATGGGATACTAATACACTGATTGATCAATAATAAAAATGATCTTAAGATCCAGCTCCATAGTATATACAGGGTTTATGTGGATTTAGATAAGGTGACACAGTGCAGCTCAAAATTTTAAAAATTTAAAGGGAAATTGATTTATTTCTGGCCACAAGGGGGCACAAAGACATTGAAACAAGCTGAAAGACACGCAGTTAAGAACAAAAGTTGTTGCAACTGATGTGTTAACAAACAGTCCAGCACACACAGAGAAACATTAGCATTCATTTAGGATCGTGAACAGGAGTTCACCTGACAAAGTCTGATATTCACTTTCCTTTGATCTGTTTTTTGATCTACCTGTTCTTAAGAAAAATATCTGGCTCTTTAGACATCTAGCAATGATGCGCTAATTTGACTGGCTAGTTTCTAACTATCGCTGCCATTTCGTGCTGGGCAGATGATGTGCAGCACTCAGACTCAATCATACGTTTGCAATGAAACCAAAAGAAAAAACTGAAAGAGGCTAATGTGCAGGGGGGGGGGGGTGCAGAGTTGATTGATTCAAGCACTACAAGCTACCCCTTTCACATCACAAAGCCATTCAGTTCTTAGGTAAAATCAAAAATATTGATTAAGGCATTGCAGTTTGCGGCATTTGAGGCTTTCTCTGACTCACAGAAAACACCCAGAACACCTGTAACCTTCTCCCTGCTCCGTCTAACTAGTAGTTACATGCGTAGTTACAGATTATAGACATGAGTGGATGTGCAGGTGAGAGAAGCTGTGGATGAGGCAGTAAGGGAGAGGAGCGGCTGGCAGGCTGCATCGAACCCTCAGGCAGAAGTTAGACAGGCTGAACTCCATGAATCATCCGCTGGGTTTCTCTCCATCTCTCTCTGACCTTTCAGTCTCTGACTCTCTCAATCTCCCTCTCACCGACTCTCCCTCTGTTACATTTCACCATCGTCTGCACTGTTGTATTTTCCCAGATGTCTCCGCGTGTGATACCATCTTCTGACAGCTCCTCCTTTTTGCCAATGCCTGGCTCTGTATCTGTTTGCTCGCCATGTATCTGCTTCTCCTCTCTTTATCTCTTTTCACCTAAAAATTTCCTCCCCCACCTCTTGCTTTCATTCCTCTGCTGTCTTTCACTAATCACTGTCCCTCCCTCCTCTGTCATCCTTTCACCTCAACTGTCTTTTCTATCCCTTCCATCCTTGTCGTTCTTTCTTTCCAGGCACTGGAGTGTGTATTTGTGAGTGTGAGTGTGTGTGTTCTCTTGGGTGACAGATTGATTCGCACTCTGCTGATTTTGATGGAGAGGAGATGATGTATTCGGGGAGTGGAAGCAAGGAGGTGACAGGCAACACTCCTGCTGTGGTAAACAGACAGCATGTACATCAAACCAGTCTCAACCAGAACCACCGGGTCGTCTGTCAGATGCTCGATGCCACCACACCCGGTTTTGATGGGTGATGCATGCACAACACCCTTCTGAGCACCTGTCCTACCTATGGTGATGGCATGCCTGTGGGTTGTGTATCAAGAATAGCCTGGAATAATGTATATAGTTAAATAGAATATAAATGCGTCACATTTTACAATTTAAACCATCAAGATGTGAAAAAAACCTGATATACCTCTGTGTATTATCAGACATTTCTCTGAAGAACTATTTGCAGGTCAAAAAAGTCTCTGAATCCAACTTCAAACTGAACTAAATTTGGTTGAGAAGTAAAAAAAATTTCCAACATGTAACCATTGCTACATAGTATTTAAATGGCTACTTGTCAGTGTCAAGCAGGTCCTAACTGCATGTTTGTATTCTAGATGTCCTTAACTTTCCAACAAATCTAGCACACTTGAATGTAAAGGCTTTTTCACCAGCAAACTGGAGGTGACATTAGTGAAAAGTTTCAAGAAAATCTCTCCTGACTCCTGGTTGACACCTAACAAGAGCAGTGGTGTAAATGAACCTTTTTTTGCCCAAGTAATGGCCAAATCAGTGCTTAGGGATCTACATTTTCTGCAGACAATCTACAGATTTCGGAAAATGATGACAGTTACTATCCTTTTGAGTTTTATCTCAGTGGGTATTAACTCTTTGCCTGGTTACAATCGCACAGCGGATTTTCCCCACAAAGCACAGAATTGAGAGACACCCACAAGTATCAAAACCAGATGTACTGCGTTGTACCGAAAACGAGCGTTCGCATCCACTGTGACAAACATTCACTCAGTTCTCTTGTTTTAACGGCGCTGTAACAGCTCGTTCAGAGGCAACACGCAGAAATAAAACTGGGTGTTCAGCAGGTCTGCCATGTTCTCTGCAGGCTCCCGTGCTGCCGCCTGGTTTCAAGCAGCTGCTGGCTGCCTGACTACAAACAGCCGGAGAGTCAAACAGAGCCTCGGATTGAGCAGAGATAAGAGGAGGACATACATACTGTATACACACATACAGTGCATCAAATGTCAACAAATGTGCACATTGAGGGAAGGGGGGGGTTATGCGTATGAGTGTTGGGGGCTGGTCATGTCGGAACCGCAGGAGGCAGAGAGCTCTTAATTTCACTCTTCCATCAATTAATCCTCCTCATTTCCTTTCCTCTGTGTTCTCGCTTCCTCTGCTGGCTGCTAAACTGTTGCCAGGATGTGAATGTGTGTGTACATATGTGTATCTCTGTGTATGTGTGTGTTTGATCATTTGGGATGAGTAAATTTTCACTCAGGGAGGCAGCTGCTGTCATGGGCTCACCTGCCAAAGAAATAAATGCATGTAACACATGTTCACACACATACACACCCCCCCGCTGGGTATTGTGCACGTAATGATATACTTCGTCGCATGTAGGGCAGAAACAACTAATTTTCTCCTTTAGCGATTAATCTATAAATGATTTTTTTTCTCCCGATCAATTAATTGCATCGGCTGTAAAATGCCAAACACAGTGACAACAAATCTCTGCCACAAGTAAACAGAATCATACTTTCATCCCAGCTATGCCCTTGTAATGGAATAAAAGTACCGCATGATGATTTCGATAGGAATCCTCTCCACTTCTAAACCCAATGTCTGGTTTCAAGATGATGAAAATGGGCCTTGAAATTGTTTATTAAAAATCGGTATCCATTACTGCTGGATATCATGTTACTAAAATCTTTTCAAGTCCCTGTAATAAAACGCTGGTGAGCTCAGAGAGCAGTCTAAAAACAGAACACTTCTCTCAATTAGAACACACAACAGTCATCAAAAATGAGAACTGGGTCACAATGAAAATTATATTGGAGATCTAGGTCTCCAGTGAAACCTTTTTTTTTTTGTTTTTCCATCAGTATTTTAATTCTAATCATTCCTGTAGACAAATACTTGTGGAACCCGAACTCAGCCCAGGCTGGAGGCTGCGGTTCCTGAGCCAGCAACACTTAGTCAGAGTCTGGCAGCAGGATACAGCAGAGCGGCGCACCGGGAGATGAGGCCAGAGTTTCCATTATGTGGTGAAGGGAGCCTGGAGTCTCTTCCTACCGCTGGCCTCTGCTGCTGGTGTTATGTTGCCTCCAACGGTCGCACGAGATGGGACCGGAGGGGAACAGGGAAACACAGTTTTGTAGTGGTCAGAAGTGGAGGAAAAAGAAAATTAAAGAGAAGAGAAGAAGATATAGCAGCAGAAGTCACTTAGGTGTTAATGGGAGACCAGGCAGGCCCGCCACCATACTATCATCATCTGCTGCCACCGGTTACCTAGCAACTCCAAGCTGCTGTTTGCAGGTGGCTCCTTCTGGACAACAAGGCTGGGTGGGGGCCGCTGTCACTGCTGCCCACCAACAGTTATGGCCGTTTACTGTGCCATCTTGAGCAGTCCCGTGCTGAAACCCGACCCAGGTAGCCAGTGAAACGCGAGGCGGCTGCGTGTGGGTAGAGCACTCTGAGTGGGGTTATACTGTAGATCTGTGGCATGGACGTTGTGTGCAGGCTTTGGTTCTGTTAGCCAGTTCCACTTTGGACCAGCTTTCAGGTTGGCAAAATGGCCGAATCCTCCAAGAAATGAAACTGCTACCTCTTTTTATTCGCGAAGAAGAATCCACAAAACGTTCAGGTCGCAGGCTTCTCATAACAAATCGTCACTGAATGCCAATTTGTGCTGTTTGAAATGGCAAACATCGCTGGCAGTAGATTATATCAGCTGTAGCTAATTAACGATAAGTCTCAGAGTAACTTGCCCAAAGGCCAAACTAAAACTTGGCTGTTGTCTTCCTAATTTGCTCTCTGCAATTTGGCATCTGTGCTCAGCCAAGGATAATTTGCTAAAGAAGGAAAAAAAAAATCCTCTGACATCATTCTACATTTGCAAATAAACTGTGATTTTGCAGGTCAGCAGGAGCAACAGGGGACAAGCAATCTAACTGATGGCATAATGTCAGTTTCATTGGACTCATTTTACCACTTATACTCATGCACATCATATCAATATTTTAGGGCTTATATGCCTATTAGTTCTGAATCGGGGCCTTCGCTATTTGGAACGAGAAAATTAAGGTACGAACAGCTTTTGTTGCTTAAATTGGATTCGATGAGCAGATTCTACAGTGGATTCATATTTGGTTAAACGCCTCAAATCTCAACCCTAATCGTGTGTAATCAGTCTTCATGTGGTGGCACAAGTTGCAAAAAGCAGTGAGCAAGTGAGATCTGCATTAAATACAGACCCAACAGGAATGCACTCGCAACAAATGAATAAGAACCCACACACAACCTTGGTGGACTGCCAGGAGCTTGACTGTGGAGTAACGGAGAAGCTTGGCATAACACACAGATGTGCCGTTGGGTCAAACAACACTTTGTTTTCTGTGCAGGAGTTTGCTCCCTTTTCATATGGCACTCTGCCAGAGTGTGTACTTCTGGTTTACTGAGGCCGAATTACTCATTTACTACTTTCCTCCCTCTTACACACATATACACATACACACAACCTGCCATAAACACACACCCTTCATCTGCCAGTGACAGCGCAAGGTCACTGCATGAGTTGTAGTGGTTAAAGGGAGCGGGGGAGCGCGCAAGGGGGGGTGGGTGGGCATAAGCACCCTTTGTTGGCAGCCTCCTCCATGCCCTTCCCTCCCTTCACTTCCCCAAAAGTAGCGCACAAAGGCCACTTGTCCTGCGCTGCCAGTGCCCCACCCCTGTCACCACCCGGCTGCCCGCCACACCAATCCATCCCCTGCCAAGAAAATGAGCGCACGCCTGTTTTAAATGGCACCCTCTGTGTGTGCATGGGCAGGCCAGGCCCCACTCTCCACCACGGGACAAAAGCGGGTGTCAACAGCATCCATGGCACAACCACGCCGGTCCTCCCATCCCATCCCATCCCCTCCCCTCCCTCTCTTTTCCCGCTCTTTTATTCTTCAGCGTTGCCCCGAGCTACGGAGCGCGCTCTGAGCCCGAGACCGCAGAGGAAGCGAAAACACCGAGCCGAGCGCAGCGGCGCAGGACGGGCGGACCTTAAAAATGACAACACTGTTGGACTCCTCGCCCACCTTACCAACCACACAACACACCCACACATACACACTCTCCTTCTCCCCCTCCTCTTATCCACACTCCCCCACCCGCTCCCCGTCCACCTACCTCCCCTCCCACCTCCCACATGCCAGACTTTATTAGACATCCAGAAAAGAAAACAGGAAACATGCCGCTTGCCTGGAAAATGTTGTCTCCACATTCTTCGGCTTAAAAGCTACGCATCGCAGCAAAGGCAGAAGATGACTGAGGAAAATGGAGAGGGGGAGAAAGAAAAAAAGACAAAAATACTAAAAAAAAAAAAAAAAAAAAAAAAAAAAGAAGAAGTGGAAAACCCTCCGCAATAATCCAAGGAGGGTATCCCCCCCCTCTGTCTTCTTCTCCTTCTCCTCCTCCTCCTCTACTCCTTCAACCCCCCCTCCCCCCTCCCCTGGAGTTGCTCCTCTTGGTCTGGCCCTGTTGGCGAGGGGAAGGGGTTTTTGCGGAGCAAGCTCTCACTAAGCCCCCGGCTGCATCATCTTCAATCCATGCCTTTGAGGGCTGGAAGAAAAGCAACATACACCCGCGGCCGTCCTTGTGTGTGCGAGGACACACGCGCGCGCGCGCGCACACACACGCGCGCAGAGACGTGCAGGCTGGTGATCGGATGGTGGTGGGTTGGAGAAGGCGGGGGAGATGCTTTTGTCCTTTATTTTTAATCTCCCAGGAAGAAAAGGCTGCGGTCGGGGAGCGCGATGGCTGGAAACTCTCTCTGCTGCTTCCTCTGCTGTTAGCTGCGCAACATCTATTCACTCTCTATGCGTCTCTCTCTCTCTCTCTCTCCCTCTCTCAATCTCTCTCTTATGTCTCCCTCTCTTTAGCTCTTTTCTCCTGCCTTTGTCTTGAGCTGATAATAAACCAGGAGGGGCAGAAAAAAAAAGCTCTCACAGCAGTAAAAAAAAAAAAAAAAATTCTGTCTAAATCAAAAGTGCCAGCTCGAACATGCGGAGCTGAGCTCTCTGGGCTCGCACAATTTACTCCCCGGCTGCGTTCACTTCATAGGATCTGCACACACAACACACTCGAGCACAATCCCTCCTCCCTTTTTCCCTCCTCCTCCTTCTTCTTCTCCCCTTTTTTATGTTTTATTTCTGATCTGGACTCCAGTGTTTTAAGACCGCCTGCCCCCTTTCCCCCCTTCTCTCTCTCTCCCTCTCTCTCTCTCTCTCTCTCTCTCTCTCTCTCTCATACACACACACACACACACACACACACATACACATACACGAACACACACTCTCTCTTCCTTTCGTTTGCTCCCACCCTCACCTCTCTATGTCCCCCTCCGGATTATTTGCTTTCCTTCTCTGCTTTTCCACTTTCATCTAGACCTTCACACACAGCCCCCATAACCACACACACACACACACACACACAGTGAGAAACACACAAAACACAACCTCACCCCACCCTGGCATTTTGTGGGTTACCAGAAAGAGATTGGAATAGTGACATATACACTCACACTCCCCTCCCTGCCTGTGAATATGGAATACACACACTGAAACACACATGCATACACACTGAAACACACACACACACACACTCTCTGAACCAGAGGAACAATGCAACATTCAAGCCACTCCAGCAATAACATTACAGCTGTAGAGTTGGCTGTTTTTCGCACCATCAGGGAAGTCATCAGAGCCGAGTGTGTTAAGTTCACAGTTTGGTCCCTGGAGGGAGGGGAGTAAACTGACAGATCGCTCTGCTGAATGACTGCGAGGACGAGCGTCTGAAAACACCCTGTTTAGAATAACAATGTAACCAGAGCCTCCTCGCAAACTCTGCAGCGTGGCCGGAGCACAGACACACCAATAACACGCACACACACACACACACACACCTCGCCGGCTGCATGACAAGCGCGACCAATAGACAAAGAGCCCGGCACGGTCACACGCCACAACCGATTATCACTGACAGTAAAGTGGAAAGGTGGAACAGCCTGAGCAGTTTAGGCCCATGAGGCGGGTGGATGTGTCCATCCTGGTGTGAAGCCACTTTTCCTTGTTTGTGTGTGTAGCATAATTGTGCGCATCCAGTTGAAGTGTGTTTTTTTATGTGTGTGTGTGTGTGTGTCTTTAGGTGACTATCAGGGCTGCTGTTTCTCAGTGGTGAGAGCCCAACGAGAGGAGACACGGTGTGTCAGCCGAGCCACCGTCTGTAGCAATGACACATCTGAGGGAGCGTGACCATCAAAGGCAGCAGCCCCCACTTCCTGCCAGCCGTCCAGACACACACACAAACACACACACAGACACACAGACACACACACACACACACTCTCTTGATGGAGTGTGGGGATACGGCTGCCCCTCTGATCTTCCTCTCTTCAATAACATTAGAGGATGTGCAGGAAGGGTGGTGGGGGGGGGGGGTGACTGACAGCAATATGTTAATATGGAACGTGGCAGATCACAGCTTAAAAGACAGAACTGTTCTGCAAGGGTTTGGGGATATTTTAAGAGGAAACGGAATGGCAGGCATATCAAAGAAGACTACAGATTTAATGAATGGCCACTGATAACTGCAAACTCCACAGGTCAAGAGGTCAAATAGTATTGAGCTCCCAACATAAGTAGTTAAAGATAATATCTGACTACAGCTGCTTGGTTCACAGGCAGAACTTATGTTCGTTCTCAGCAGGATCTCATAGGTTTTTGTGAATCCTCGGCCCAGAACGGCTACATTTTTTAAAAAACCTGCAATAAAGGTTTTGACTTTTTTGTCTTATTCCAGAATACATCAAGAGAAAATAATTACATTCATTAAAATAGGAACTGATTAGTAAATGATTTAACTAAAAGATTAGTTTTGGGAAACAGATAACTTAGCATCTGTGACACCTATGACATGGGCTCACAACAAAGTCCTCTCAGTGTAGTTAGGGAACTCGCTGTAGAGACTGTGCTTGACTTTTGTTTATCTTTGGCTTATTCAAGTGCCTGATCTGCATTTTGATGCTGAGTTTTGTGGAAAATGTAGTGAAGGTCTGGAAGCCAAATGCAAAATCTTGAACTGGTTAAAGATAGCAAATTCCCAGAGGGACTGAGGTTTCTTGCTCCCTGAAGATCTGCTCGTGATCTCCCCAGCAGGTGCCATGGCCAACATCTAAAAGCGAATGAATCCAGGGAGAAGTGGATCCCCATGGAAAAGGTAGTTGGACAGAGGGGACAAGCCTGGTGCTAACAAATGCCTATATGCTCCCTTGACTCCAGCAGTTGACGTGCATGTTGCAGGTTTGGGGGGGCGAGTAAACACTAATGAGACCAGATCGGCACAGCAGGTCCCCACGCCCCTCACCCACACCAACACACACTTCCTCTTTCAGAATAACAGCAGCCAGACTCGGGCCTAAACCAGTACTGAAGGCTACATCTGTTCGCCCCTCAGCCACTGTTGCCAGAGCTGCAACCACGCCTTCGAGTGCAAGCATTTGTGCCTGCACACACCCAGTTAACACGACAGTCTGAGCTACAAACCAGTGTGCCAGCCAAACAAAACTGGATTAAGGTTTATATTTTTTGTCCCCCAAAAATTTATAAATTCATGACTTACTTGGGGGGGTTTATGATTTATTGCACTACTACTGATTTGAGTTTATGGGCGAAACAGCCACAGTGATGGTTTTCCCAAGAAGTGTTTTCTTTTTTGAAGCATAAAAAATGCATTTTTCATTTCAAATTCAGAGTTAAAGAATTCATAGTTCAGAGTCTACACTCCCGTCTCCCTCCTGCTGCCTGCTGACTTCTTTAAGCCCTGACCTTTAGCACAGTGAGACATCAAGAGCAGCGGTCACGCTCTGGAAGACCCAACAAATGGCCCGAGCCTCCTTACAGTCCATGTAGATTTACCGCTGAGAGGGAGCCCTCTTCTTTAACCAGCCTAATTATACTGTAAGCGCCCTTTTCCTGTAAGCGCTGGAACTTGGCTGCTGGATGCAGAGGCCTGTTAAATCCCCCTAAAGCACTTAAAGGGATTTTTAGAAAGCAAGTGGTAGAACGAGCCAACCTGCTGCCTGGAGACGAGGCTTCAGCTTGACCACATTATGACCAGAGGTTCACAGGTCCGTTTCAGATGCTGGACTCGGGTCAGCACGGGGTTCAGCACAGGAGCAGTTGTACCCTGGAGTAATTCCTTGTCATATTTTGTAGTTGTTTTTTCTCATTTTAGACTTTTCTTTTCCCCCCCAATATTTAGACTCTGGCGTAATGCTGCATTACTGCTGTTTGGACTTTTTGTAGTTTCAACTTGGTGTCAAGAGCATGTATTTTATTTTATGTTAATGTGTCATTTTAACTAAATTAAAGATTTTTTCTAGTAGAATCTAAATACATATAGTTTTGGTTTGATCTGCTCAAGTTTTAACAGACTTGCCCCAGAAAAATGGTCACAGAACTCAATCTGAACAGATTTATTTGGAATTCACTTCTACTGAAGGAACTGTCGGCTGTGTATCGTACCACAGAAAAATGTCCATTCACCTGTGCAGTTTTGGGCCAAAGGCGCTTAGACTTTTTCACACCTGCGTTAAGCTGAATTAGATTCTTGTTCATATTTCCCCTTGGTATGATTAGTTTAGGCAGATCTAAACACACCAAGTGTACCCCACAAAACCACACCAAGACTGTTGGAAGTGGTCTTGATCCAATCACAAACAAACTGCAGAGTGGTTACTCTGTGGTGGGAACATGGTACAACCTCAGTCTGACCTAACCACAAGGTATACTCTGCAAGTTTGGGTAAAATGGCCTTACAGCCTTGTTCGTTATACTCAGGTATGAATGAGCACAATCAGCAGTTGCTAACAGGGAATACCAACCAGAATTCATTATCTACCCCTCTAGACCAGAGCAAAACATAGGTTTGAAAATGCCCTTAGATGCTAACTGCTAACTTTTCCTTACAGACATTTATCTCTATTGCCACTCCACACTTTATGCACTGGGAATGAATAATGCAATATAATCTTAGCCAAAGGTCATGTTTGCTCGCTCAACAACTTAGTTTAAGAGCTGAAACCTCTGGGGAAACAAGCTGTGAGTGCATCCAACCAAGATAGGAGGAGACAGGGAAGTCGCTCCTCTTAGCATAAACACAGTCTCACTGTACATCATCAGATACACACTGGTAACACGTTTATCCTGTTGCTCGGCAAAACATCCAAACGTCCTCTGAGAGTTTCTTTGTCCTTTATGCTCCAGTGACACTTCTTTTTGGGGTTGGGGTGAGATGTAAGATGGCTGATCTGCAATAGACTGGACACTCTTGGTGTGACAAGGGGAAGAGAAAGGGAGGGAAGGAGAGCAGTAGTAGTATAGTTTTTGGTGACGCAAGTCTTATTTCCCCACAGTGAATATTTGTTTAGGAGGCCCAGGTTTATCCACTGAGAGGCACCTGCCGTGGCAGCAGCCAGGGTAAATAACCCCCCCTCCAGGCATGTATGCACACACACATACAGATACACACTAGAGCCCCCCACCCCCTCAGCAGAGGCCCAGATAACAACCCTGAGTCAACACTGCCTCTCTGCTTTTGTTTCCTCTACCTCCCCTCCCACGTTCCCATCCCTGCAAAACCACAAGGACCGGGGCTGAAAAGATGTAGGGATGAGGGACAGAGAGATAGTGAAAGAGAAACAGGGAGAGAGAGGGAGGTCTAAATTACAGCATGGGAATGCAAATGAGTGTATTTTATTTGGGGGGAGCCAAGGAGGGCAGGCAGGCTTTATTTTCCAGGCAGGAACAGCCCCTCTGTGGCCTCTGGATCAGTTGCAGCAACAGCGAAGGGAAGAAAAGCGAACATTCTCACTCTGTCTTTTTACTTGGGGAGGAATAAAAAAAAGAAATATAACAAATACAAAATCCACAACTCTCTAAGGCTGGTGCAGTCATAAAATAAAATGATATTTTGCCGTGCTTTCACACCATCACCACCACTGCTGCCACCTCCTCCTTCTCCCATCTCCCCCTCACTCAGTCCTCCACCCCTCCTCCTACTCCTCCAATAGCAGAGACACAGTAAAGTTGGTGAAATATGGGCACAAATCACAGCCTGACCAAAAACTCCACTGCCACCGCTGTCACCTCCCCTATCTGGAAAAACAGAGCGAGAAAGCAGTGTGAGTGCGCGAGAGGGAAAGGGGACGAGGACGGAGGAAGAGCGGAGAGCCAGCTGCAGGTGGTCTCCAGATGTGGTGGCTCTGGGGACAGGCCACTCTGGCGCTGTTAAGGGCGACTCAGATCTCCCTCCTTCCCCTTTTCCTTCCATCACTCCTCCTTCGCTTTCAGTGACAGGAGCCATCTGGCCTGGCAGAGAGAGTGGAGACACAGCAGAGTCCCACCCTCCCAAGTGTGGCCCCTGCGTGCCACTCAGCAGAGTGCACGAGTAAATAAAATGCATGCACACACACAGATTCACACAGAGCCCCCTAACCCCCCCCCCCCCCCCCCCAACACACACACACACACACACATACACATACACAATACCTCCTGCTTCCCCCCCGAAGCTGTCACATGGCTATTAACCCATCGAAGCTGCGGCCCAGCTGTGCTCCATTACGATAAATACACCAGGGTCGCCGGGTCTTGTCAGCCAGGAGTCAGCCATCAGATACTATGAGGTGTCCACTTACAGTCTTTTAAAGCTCACTTTGCTGGGGAGTTACAGCCATTTTCATCATCATAACCCCCCCCCGTTTCATCTTATACACCCTCTGGAAAGAAACTCCCACCCACCTACTCATCCACCTCCCTCCACCATGGTAGATGTTATTTCACACTTCCACTGAAAAGCACAGACCTTTTCCCCAACTACCAACAACTCCCCCAAAACACACCGTAACTGGAGTTTGCATTTCGGCCAGGGTGAAAACGACACCTGGAACACCTGACACCTTTAAGCTACACCCACGCTACTCCGCTTCCTCCATGTCATCAGCTGATGCACTTCACTTGAGCTGAGGTGAAATTACCTCAAGGTAACAGGACGTTCTAAAAAAGTTATTTAAAAAAAAGGCTGAAAACTTTTTCCTGGAAGACAAATAATCTGACTTGTTTTACTCATAGGAAAATAAAATAGCTTTCTCCTCTCTCCAATTGTCAGTCAGTACGACTCTTTTGTGAATAGTTTTGGAAAAGGTTAGCCAGTTAAACCCCTGGCTGCTTCCTGCAGGCAGATTTGGTCTTTGCATGGCTTGGGAATACTCTTAAAAGGATTCCTGGGTAATTGTCTATGCTGCAGTAGAAATTGGGAATTTAGGAAAATGGATGGTAATGACTGAAAGGGTAGAGAGTAGTAGTAACATAATGGCCAATGAGAGGGACGCAGGGTCAGCGCAGCACTGTACTTTCAAATATTATTGAATGAATAAAACACTCCATGTCCTATTAGCATGTACAACATACCAAACAGGGGAGGAGGGGCTCGCCCCTTGAGCAGTTTTTATTTATTTTATTTATTCATTATCTTAGCATCTGCTCTCTGGCATAAAGGAGGCTTTTTTTTAAGTTTCTGTCCTTCAGGGGAACAGCATTCAGCTTGCTTGTTAGACAAATAAAAACACTAATGCCAGCAAATGGTGAACACAGAAATATTCTAATGTGACTAAAATGTCCTAAAGATGTGAAAAAAAAACAACAGAGCTCTGAAGCTTGAGGGTTTTTTTCCCCCCCTTATCCTTGCTGCCCATTTTATTTATTCTCACATGGGAGATGTTCTGAGAGTCCCTGCTGTGTTTGTTGGCTGCAGAGCTAAACGAATGGCACCCAGCAGCATTGATTTGCAGTGCGGGCCGCAGATCAAACCACAGGACAAAAGACGAGGCAGAAGGACAATGGAGGAACACAGTGGGCCACAAGGAAAACGAACGACAACCGGTCGATCGGGACGACCACAACCGACCACAGGCAAGCTTGTTCCAGGAAGGAACAGGCCTCAAAACACACGAAAGGGAATGTTAGCGACTCGACCGCAGCAAGACAACAAGGTAAACCCACAGTGGTGGTCAGAGGAACCAACTCTTCCAGGACAAACTATGAACAGGAAACATACATTCCTGTTCTATCGTTATTTTGGTTCCTAATCTTTTCGTCTCCTCTCTTCCTCAATCATCTTCTTCATTGTGCTCCCTGTCTCTCTCCTCGGTGGCCATGGATTGCAAAGAAAGTAAATATGTGAGCAAGGTAACGCAATCGGTTAACCTTTGAAATACCCTGGCAAGGAGATCTGCCGCTCTTTACTCTTTTTAGCTGAAAAAAAAAAAATGAGGAAGAGAGAAAAAAAACACACAAGGTTGGCCACCACTTCAGAGGAGATATTCAATATCCATGAGCTTTTTCATTTCACACTGATGAATAATTCAGGGTGACCTGCCCACCACTGAGTGAGAGAGAAAGAGGGGGAGGGAGACAAAAAAAAGGAGGACTGGGGAGGTGTGCAGAGGTAGTTGTCTGTTTTAGTGGATGCAGCTGTTGCCGTTCGACATGCATAAAACCAATCTCCTCCCCAGCTGCCATGGAGAATGGAATAATATACGGCAGAATCGACGACAGATAATTGGGGAGATTATACCAAAGTGCTGCTATTCTTACAAGCGGCGAGCAATGCGCATAGATCGCTGCTATCCTGTAAACAATACAGCCACGGGACGGGGAGACTAGTAGAATAAACATGAAAATGCGATCTCCAGAAATAGCTGGAAGATTCTTCTCACCAATCATAACATGTCAGAAGATGAGCACACACTCAGGCATAAAAACACACACACAATCATCATTTCGCCAGCAGCGCTTAGCAGTGACCTTTGGGCCCGTGGAGGAGCATGCAGGGGCCGGTGTGACAGCAGCTAAATTCCAATCAGCCGGCCTCTGGTTATTGCTACAGAACCTGGAATATTTTTCTTTTTAAAAAATGAAAAAAAAAAAAAAAAAAAGTGAAAGAAGTAGCTGCTTCTTTTAATTTTAATTCAAGACTTTCCCAGCACATTCTTTTGGTTGTTTCAAATCCAATTTCAGATCCATTTAATCTTCAAATAAGTGTGAGGAATATAAAATGCACTTACAAAAGACTGAAACCGAAAATGTCTCACCATGACTCAGATCCTTAATTCAACATTTCCTAAGGATTGGACTACACCGGTCAGAAATCTAGGTTCACAAATTCTCAAATAACTTTTTGTCCATCACAAACTGATGGAAACTTCTCCCTGAAAAGGTTTATAAATAAGTTACAGACAGTAGCGGCAGCACAGTAGATTGAAGAAAAGCTAAGACTTACGGCCCACTTTCGGACCAGGAACGACACTTCTGACCCTGTGCAGAGGTCAGATGCTACCGTTGTGCGCGCGCGCGCACACACACACACACGCTCTCAAACACTCAAGCTGTCACAAGCAGGGGGAGACCAGCTGTTCCTCATTCGCTCGAAGGCCCCGTTCCCTCCATGGGTTGGCTGGCTTCGAAGAAACCATTAATCCCTCTGTGAACGCAACCGATGGTTTGGAAAGATCAACCATGAGAAAACAGCGAGGGAGGGTTGGGGGTGGGTGGGGTGAGAGGGGATGGGGCCCAACAACACTTTTTTCTTTTCACTTGTTTTTTCTTTTTTCCTAAGAAAAACTACTGCAGTGGAAAAATAGATTTTCCTGGCCATATTTCCCCAGGGACAAAAACAATACAGAGGCTAAGTGGAGATGGAGCAGCAGATAGTTCATGTAACATTTACCAGGTTCTTGGGAAATTGGAGACACAGGACAGAGGGACTGCACACAGATAAGATGTTTAAGAATCCAGAGGTGAACAGTGACTATTTGACAACTTCATCTTTGCAGAGAGTTTACAACAGTAGAGTAACAAAGTTTCAGAACAGTGACGTTTTTATTGCTTTGGATTTGTACTCGAACTCTGGCACATTAGATTTGACATTAAGCAACGATTATGAGGTCAAAGGGCAGAGAATCAACTTTATATTGACAGGTGAACAGTGCAGCCTACAACAAAAAGCACTTTTTAGTGACAGAGTTACCCAAATTTCAGAACAATAAAGCTGAGACAAGGCAACTGAGTTTTCTTCAAGTCTATGTCAAGAAGACTCACATGATCTCATTCCAACCAGTCATTAGATTAAGTTGATTAAGTGAAGAAAAAAAGCCCCTGAAACAAAGGAGTCAAATGTGCAAATAGTTAATATGATTTATTCAAGTTTTTGTTTACCACTTATTTTATGTATGTGTTAAAATTCAATTTGCTGGAAACAATAGGCACAGTGAGCATACATCCAGATGTCAATGATCATTTAAATATCACGCTGAAGGGGTAAGATATTAATACTTGAGCGTAGTTAGACTGAGTATCACACAGCCACATTGCCTGTAATAACCCCTGACCGATGCCATGTGAGCCCAAACCTCTTGTCTGTCTACACTCATTCATATCAGTGGGATTAGTGCGGATGACACAGACTCCCACTGACACGTGATGCCTGTATAGTAGCATCCACACACACAAAGACACACATCCGTGGTGGTACTCATATTCACATACACACACACACAGATGGCAGCTAGGATTTCCCCCGACTCCTAAGTCTCAGTCTTTTACCTACACAGGTAACGTAAGGCATTAGCCCTCCACAATAACCCTCATGTCTTACCACGTCAACAACAACAAGTAAGGAAGGGATCAATATACAGTGCAGTCAGGAGGTATTAGGGCAGTGACTCATTATTGTGTTGCTTGTATACATGCAAACATTAGAGTTAAAATGATATAATATGATTTTATACAAGGGTGTATAACTGAATCCACATCAACTCAATAGTGTATTTTATTTTATTTTAGGGAAAAAAATTATAAACTTAAAGTCACTGTAATTGTATCTAAAATCCAAAATGCTTGTTGCTAATGTGTCAAAGTAGAGCCAAAGAAAACTAGCAGAGTGCCCTAATACTTTGTGACTGCATAGTAAATAGTGCTGGTCAAAGGAAGAAAGAGACAGATAGAGGAAACTTAAGGTCTTGTGCCCATGTCCTGCTGTCAGCTCTGCCGGCCTCAGATGAAGACAAACACTTCCTGCTGCTGAGAGAGGGACATCTGTGTATTTGTGTGGCAGGATAGTGGGGGCAGGGGCTGCAGCATTGTGCATTGTGGTCCACAAACAGACACATGTACAATATACATCACGAGACACAAATTGAACATGTGAGGCAACATAAGCCCTACATCAAAGCACTCTGCCCTCATGCAATCACAAAGCAGAGTGGCTGCACAGGAAGACAGACACTATAGCTCTAAAACACTCACAGAAACACAGGCGTGTCCAGAGACAAAGTCTAAGGCCAAGCTGACACAGGGAATGTTTTCTTTCTCACGAGCAAGAGGGAAACAGGCAGGAGTGAACACTGAAATCAATGTCAGACACCTGAACAAAGCAGTTTCGCCAAGGACAGCTGAGAGCACATTAGGCATGCATCCTCGTGAATGTCCTTCCAAACACAGGCAGGGAAATTAAAATCCCATTCAAGCCCCCCATGGGAGCCATGCACTGGAAGGTTACATAACTGTCAGCCGCAACAGTGATGACTTCCTGTCAAAAAGGGAGAGAGGAGGAAAAAAAAAAAAAAAAAAAAGGAGCGAGCTGCAATGTTTTGAGCCAGCGGATACAACTTGGGCACAGTGTCACCATGAAAACAGTCTTATACAGGTGAACCTGTCAACTGACACATCCCATATGGCTACAAGGGCCTGTTGCCAAGTTCCACTCTCTCTCCTTACTGTAAGCTACAAGCCCTGCCCCCCCACCCCCACGAAGCACACCAACACCACATCCCCACGCCGCCTCCTAATTCTCCAGCCCAGAAAAGTACAGCTGAAGATGTTCTGTGGATTATCTCCACAAGGAAACCACGTGCCGACATTTGTGGACAACATGCAAAGTGTCCACCTTAGTTAATCTACTGAGCACGCACACCATGCAGTAAACCAACCAATCACGTCTCTAGCTAGTGGGGTGGCTATTCTGCTTCACGTGACACTAAAGTTCAGTTTACCCACCTGTGTTGCTCTGAGGGATGCCACTGACAGACAACTCCATGGCCAATGCGAGTGGTGCAAGGCGTTCTCTCTCTACTTTAAGTGGAAGGGAACTGTTGCAACTAAGCTCGCCTCAAACGTTTAATGCCATTATTAACACTACTTATGGCTTTAGCCAACCAAGGCAGCGCCCAGTCGAGAGGAGCACACAGGCAGGGCCCTCCCACCAGCAACTTTTACTGAAATATTTTTAGCCGCAAGTAATTTCAGTTCTGCTCACATGTTTGCTTTCACAAGTCAACTCTGAGAATAAATAAGAATTCAATAATATGGAAATTTGGATGCCTCACTTGCTATGTGTAAATGTACACTTTGATGTGAGATGATAAAAAGACTGGTTTGTATTGGAAGAACTACCAATTTATTCAGTAGGTGCAAAAGGAATAATGTGTCAACTTTTCATCAATATGCATGTTTGAACATAAAACACCATGCATGTAATAAGAGAGGCTCCTCACTGGTGTACTACAGCCTTTGCACAAAAATGAGAAGCATCTCTTGAGAGAGGGAGAGAGAGAGAGAGGGTGAGGGAGAGGGAGAGGGAGAGAGACAGGGAAAGAGAGTAAGAGAAATGTTTTCATTAAGTGCCTTGCAACATCTTATTATTTTCACTCAATTTTCTCCTGCTCCAAACGGCAAATGGCTGCTCAAAAGGTAACAAGTGCACAAAATAAATGTGCAACACTGCATGCAGGGCTCCACTTTTCCCCTTTCCTTAAATGTGAAGATTATCTATCTCTGATTACCACTGAAACCTAGGTTGCCAGGCAACACACAATTAAGAAGTATGCTTTCCGATCGTCTGCAAGGGCTGCCCATTATCAGATGAAGTTACTGAAGCAACAAATGTCAGCTACATGCAAATGAGTTTGTTGTGCTAAAAGTGTATTTGAGTGGGGAAACATGGCTGCCACTGTGACCTTGGAAAGCAGTGTACATTTGCATGGTGCTTGCAAAAAGGGACCTCCCACCCCTGCTCCCCCCACAACTCCTTCACCCTCCTCTGGATCTTGCACCTCGCTCCTTATTTCCTTGACAACACATGAAGGGAAGCCACTTCATAAAAGTCATTACTCTATAACAAGTGCAACAGCCCACAGACCCATTAGAGAGGCAGGCAAGATACAGGGCTACATGGCTGAAAGCAAGGTTAAAAGATTTAATTCTTCCCTAAGCTCATTGGCTCTCATCAGCAGGGAAATATATCAGCTTGTTAAGGGGAGAAATCAAGGCGTTTATATAGGGAAATAAGCTGAGATAATGCCTGGAGAATTCACTTTCACTGTAAACTGAACGTAAAAGGCTGCCATACCTGAATTAACCTTGCATAAGACAAAGAAGTTCCACAGAAAAATAAACATAATTATGTGTTCTGTGAGGCCACTGAAGATGAACAATACATATATTCACAGGAATGTGCTCAAAAAGAAAACACCATTGTAGAAAACAAACAAAAACAGACAAGTGTGCCCTTGTTGTTGGGAATGGCAAATTTATAAAACCTTCAAAAGTAATTTCTTATGCGGCTATCACTTTAGAAAAATGTAAATGGATTCTTAAGAATTTGTAAGTGAGCATTATAACTGCTCATCATAACTGCTCCCATAGCTGTGGGATGTTTTGGAAAAATGCTGATAAGCGAGTGAAAACAGCACAGGGTTGTGGAAATTTCCTTCCAATGCACCTACCTACTGTCTGAAATGACAACAATCGACTCTGTTTAGAAGTGCAAATGAATATGTGAAACAACATTTAGCTGCACTGCAACGCAACCAGAATTTCAAACGAACAACAGGGTGTCTATAAAAAACAGTTACCTATTATGGTCTACACAACTATACATCCAATTAGTGTAATTGGATTTGAGGCAGTTAAGCCTCTGATTAGGAGAGAGTCCAGTGTAAAATAGAATGGCAGCAACTCTACATCAAGGAAATAAACTTTTATGTATTAAAGGCGAGCTGGATGTCTGTGTTTTTGATATTTACTGACTATATTGTAAAGAAAAAAAAAAAGATGTAGGCATTTATACAGATAACAGCCACTAAACACTATCTTCTATTTAGCGCTAGCCAGTGTTGTGTCAAACTGTTTTGTGAGTGCTCAGAAATTATTTCATTTTCACATCAGCAAGAGAACAAACCAAGGACAAGAAACTTAAAAAAAAAAAAAAGAGAAAAGAAAAGAAACGGTGGAAATATGAAAACTAGTGACCAATAAACTAAGTGAATGGAACCATAATATGTTGAACTCAATAACTGGAGCATTGCTCATAAGAAATGTTTCAACTTGGTGATGAGACAGGATCCCCTCCGGCAAATGACACAACTCTGTTGCAATACGTGTATAAATAGTTGCGTAATTTTGAAAAAGATCTCTCAGAGCAAAGCTACTAAACTTGTCAGATGCATCTTACATGCTGCTCCTCCATTCCAAAAGAGTTGTCAGGCTGATGTTTTGTAGCATGCCAAAAATATGTCCATTATATAAAGAATTAAATCTCACTATGCATCTAATCTATCTACAAAACAGGATCTGAAAAATAAACTTAGTAGCAATATCTACAGAGAAAAATACAAATCAGGAACAAGGAAAAGGACAACAGGAGAGAGGGTTGGAAGAAATGAGTAAGAAAGGTGAGGTTAGACATTACTTGTGTCGGGTGTGGTGGCCATGGTTGAAACTATGACAGGTGGACCGGTGCGACGTCCTACCATCTTGGCGTTGTTAAGATTTTGCGTTTGGAGATTGGAAGAAGATGTTACGGGAACAATGGCACTCTCCGGAGCAGCACTGATTCCTTTCCGGAGGAGTTGGGGGCTGTGAAGGGGGCTTGGCGCTGCTACTGGTGATGCTGGGGGTAAATTGGGAGCTCTCTTCATCAGCTCCATGGGGGAATAGGAGCCAGAGAAGGTTTTGGGTGCCGCTCCAGGGGTGCCCGGGGCTGGTGGAGGCTGTTGTCCAAGAGCAGACATGGCAAGACCGGTGTGAGCATTGTACATGGAGAAGGGCCTTCCCTGAGTTACTGCACTGCTGTATCCTCCAGGGCTGACTGGAAAAGCTCCACTTGCCAGGGGCCGTGCTCCTGGGTAGGTGGTGGTCTCCAGGAGGTGCTGGGAGGGGGCGCTGCTAGGTCTTCTGCCAAGAAATTCTCCCATTCTCGGGGACACAGTCTGGATGGTAGTGGGCGGTTGCTGCATCAGGCTGGGATCCATGGTCAAACCCTGGGGCTGCATGTAGAGATCATTGCGATGGCTGAAGCTGTTGGACCGTGTACGTGGTGCGGCCCCACCTGCCTTGCAACTAAGCAGCACACGGGACAGAACACGGGCCTGGGCCAAATTAGGAGCCACAGAACGGACATCGTGGTCTTCCATCATCCCCAGCGTGGCAGTGGAATCAAAGCCATGTTGCAGCAGGAGAGTGATAGTGCTCTCAGCCAAGCCTTCAGCTCGTAGAAAAGCCAGAAAGTTTGGGTCTACCATCTTCTTGGGGTCAGCAGCACTGGGATGGTGAAGTGGCAGGCTTGAGGTCAATCCAGGTGCCGCAGCCACCAAGGCTGAACTGGGGTCATAGCTTGGGTCGTAAGGCAGCCTCTGGGAGGCTACAGCTCCATAAGCCCGAGGGAGAGCTCCGTCCATTGCCTGAGAAGCTGGGTCCACCACAGAACTGGTGGCAGCTGGCTGCTGGAGTTCCAGGGACAAGCTGTTGATACTGTTATAAGCCTGACGAGCAGAGAGAGACGGTGGCTCAGTAGCATAAGTAGGAAGAGGGGGCTGAACCCCGTAGACTGCAGGAGCAGGAGAGCTGCCACCAATACGCTGGACGTCTGGGATCATCTTAGATCCCAGAGTTTCCCTGTACAAACGGCTCAGCTCATGAACGGGAGGGGGAGGAGGTGGTGGAGGAGGCGGGGGAGGTGGGGGAGGGGGAGGAGGCGCAGGGGTAGGTGTAGAAGCAGAGGCTAGCACGGAAGGTGTGGCTCTCGCCTGTCCTTGATCCCAGGTAGGCCTCACCCCCCCATAATACGAGGCTGATCTGGTGAGCAGGTGCTGGTTATCCCTATAAAACCCAGATTCTTCAGGTGGCTGACCAGATAAGGTAGCGTCAGCCAGGTAGTAATCCTGAGGTGGTGCAGAAGCCCGGTTTGCCATTACTTGCCTGAGGTAGAGGCTGCTGCTCAGATCAGGCACAGAGTTCTTCCTCAGTAGCTGCTGCCCATGCCGGTCCTGCTGGATCTGCCTGTGCGGGGAGGACTGGAGGACTGGATCCTGTTTCTCACCAAGATCTACGTGGTGGTGAAACCACACTCCACTGTCGCCACCACCTAGTGCCAGAGAATTCCTACGCCCCGCGACAGTGCCACAGTAGTGACAGCGTCTTGCCGCCCTGTCGTTCTGGCCTTCAATCCATTCAGGAACACGCTGGCCCAGAGAGCCACCAAAATGCGACTGCTCACTTGAGTTAGGCATCATGAAGACAATAAAGCAGACAGCTATAAAAGCGGAAAATAGAGCTGGGTATTTTGTTTCAACTCTCCAGTTACACTCAGGCCCAATCAAAAAGGAGGAGTGGAGAGAAGAGGAGAAAAGGTGAAGCATGAGGTACCCTTTTACCTGATCTGCAGCTGTAGGCCCCCCCCCTCCACCCCTCCCTTCACTCTTTAAGTGCATGCTATCATGTAGCTCCCCGCTGGCAGCCTACCTAAATAATTCAGCTCTGGAAACATTAGAAATCCATGAGGAGAGAGGCACAACATGACAAACACATAGAAAGAATACACACACACACTCAAACAGAAAAAACACACCTTTAAGGCGAGGATCTACTCCCTTCTACAGCAGGAATCATGCTTGTGCTGAGCAGCACGCTTACATTCCAAACTAAGACAGAGGGTGAAGAAATTGGGCTAAAAACTCATGCTGGACAATGACAACAGAATGGAGGAGGGGACGAGACGCACTAATCCAATGGGCTTGATGCACGCCATTGGCAGGGACAGTCCTCTCGTCCACAGCGTTTGCCACAAGGGGATTAGCGTCAAACTAAAACCTGCTTAAATCCACTGCCCCCTGTGACATCACTTGAACCAGATAGTGTACATAGGCAGCACGCTGCTGAGGCCCCTGGATGTGTTCATGGAGTGTAAAGCTACAGTGTTTATGGTGCTCAGTGGTTACTGCTAACCCCTCCACTGGCCTGCAGCCGGCATCCCTCTGGGCATGAATGGATATTCCCAGAGGGATCAGGGAGGTTGGGGACTCACATGCTTGCTCTAGTGTGTCCCTGGAGAGAGGGGGATGGTCTTAGTTGCAAAAGAAAGACACATAAGTACTACTGAGGGTCAGATTCAATCCAGTGGCTAGTAAGCCAGGAGATGCTCTGCTCAAACCACGAGGATTGCACAGCCTCCTCTACTGGGCAACAACAGATTCACATATGTGAATGTACACAAACAAATACCCACACAGGCAAACCCAAGCAAGAAGGCAAATAGCATGCAACCATGCAGTGTCTTTGTAATTACACGTTATATCATATCAGTGTTTGAGTAATTCAGACCCTTTTCTCCCCCCTCAAAGTTTAATGTATACTATAGCTCAAATAATAGTTTCAGATTAACTGATGGTTTATGGACCATAATAATGTTCATCATAATTCCCCTCAACCTCAAAAATTCCTTGTTGTTTCCTTGTCAGTTTACACTGATGATATAAAGATGAGAATAGCAGCAATTTTGGCGTAATTCAGGATTTGCAGAAGTTTATACATCTGAAAGTGTCATAATGTGGCCATGCTACGGCTGCTATTGAAAATGCTGAGTCCCAAAATGAATCAGCCTGAACTCCACATTTACCTACTGAGTCTTATTCCCCCTCACAGAGCTTGCACTTTGCACCTACACACACCAGAATGTACAAGGGAGCAGATGTGGCTTATCTGAGATGTTGCCATCAGAGATAAGTGCCAGTGTTTACTTGCCACAACAAGAGCAATGTAAACAAAACACAGTGGCAGGAGGAGAAGAGAGGGGAGCTTTGATAAGTGTGTGATGGAAAAGAAAAAAAAGCTGATAAGGCGGGAGGCTGCCAGCTTTGACTTCACCTCCAAGACAAGACAGTGTGGGATAGGACAAGGCACGAGGGGAAGGGGATATGATTGGACTGCACTGGACCGTGACAACTAGATGGCTTCAAGCCTGTTTCTATTCTGTGCTTTATTTCTGTTTGAAATAGGCAACAGGGGTTTAAAGGAAGACTTTTTGCGGCGCTCTCCTGAAGCTGAGACACAGAGACAGCGTGACTGAGATGGGCTAAATTTATTACAGTTTAGGAGTGACAGGAAACTGCTATAGTACTGCCTGTCTTTATGGTGTCCCACTACCTGTCAAGTCACAGTGGGAAATGCTGTAACCAGCTTGTTTTCATTTTAGAGCTTAAGTGATGCAATAATGATTTAAGACCGAAAAGAAAAAAACAGATTGTTTCATTATGGAAGATCCAAATTGGAGAACATTAAGTAGGTCAAAACAAAAAGAAATCAGAACAGTTTCATTTTCCCTATGGCCCTGCACAGTCCAGGATGATGCACATCTGAAGGATGGTTTCTTTCATCGGCGGTAAAGCATACCTAGCAATTTCCTTGCAGTGATTTCTGAGCGCTGTCCTCCCAGGTCTGAGTCTCTCTGCGCTTTTTTGTCAGCTGTAAAACACACCATTAATCACTGTGTTGTATCTCTCTACGGCAATCGCCGACAATAACTTCTTTTAATAAGCCCCTTCCAGGGCCGTGTGTCAGTCAGATCCCCGCTTCCCGACAAAATATTAATAACAATAATAAACATCTCAAGTACAGTCGGGCTAGCGTTGCTAAAAGTGAAACAAGGATATGGCATATCATATCTCCTGCCATGCAAATTGCTGCATTTCCCACAATTCATAAGCAGGAGAAGCTGGGGTACCATATTCATCTTGTCTACATCCTCTGATATGCCTCTCATGAGAGCTGCTCCATAATTAAGTGAGCATGCTATATTACAATCAAGCAACAGGGACTCTGTACTTGCTAGCATGAATAATATAGAAGAAAAGAAACCCCCAAACTTACACAGTGGATATTTGGTGAACAGCATCAGAGTTGATGCCAACACTCGGTTTGCTAGCTCACAGCCCATCCTACAGCTCTGTGAAAAGACCTCTAGGTACAATGTGTTGAACAGACGTCCAGCAACAGTCATGCCTTTGGAGCAATCTGGCCATCTTTCTAGGGCACAGGACGCTAACGGCAGGACTTGGCAGGCAGAGCAGGGAGAGATAGCTGCAGAATGATTTACATAGCTGCGACTCTACAACTGCTGATCCATTAAACTTTCATAGGGACTTCATAAATTAAAACCATGACTGGAAGAACTTGAAAATTCTACTCAATTACTGTGATTGTACAGTATATTAAAGTTTTAACGAGCCTCTGGGCTTTTTCTTGCTCTAACACAAGAACAGGGAGGAAGGAGGGGCAATGAGGAAAGAAAAACACATGGTACCAATTCTGGTCCGATGGCTTTCGGAGGACTCACATCTGCTGTGTTATCAAGACACTGTCCTCCGCCTCCTTACCACGTCGCTGTGGTGTATGACACAGCATGTCACACATTAGTACGGGTGGGAGGAGTGCGGGGCCAAGTGAGAGGCGCTACTCCAAACCTTTTATCAACAGGGCGAGACCTGTGGTAGACTTGGTGAGGCGACTGATTCAAATTTTGTCTTCCATTTTAAAACGGGTTGGTTTGTTCCCTCTTTGCCTCGTGCGCAGCCCCGCACTCTGCCTGCCTATCATTATCAAGCCAGTGGCCCATACTGCATCACAGATGGGGCAGACAGAAGGGAGAGACGACAGCCCGCTTGCTTTTTGGAGAGACGAGGAGTGTGCAGCTGAGTGAGAGAAGAGGGAGGGAAGGAGAGCATGAGAGAGAGGAGAAAGGGTAGAACAGAAAATGTGATTTGCCTCCACGTCAATGATGAAAAAGATTGGGATTCGAGTTTGACGAAATCACATTTTTACATGTTCAGCTGAGTAGAAATAGAGTAGAGGGTTAACACACACCTAGAAATGTCTAACATTTATTATTTTTATACATCTGTTGTGTAGTACATCTGTAACCAGGCAGCAGTACAAAACCCTAAAATCACAGACACAGAATACAGGGTAAAATGGGGAAAGACTTCTTGAGTTCTTGATTCACATCAGTGAAAATAGGGGTTCGGTGTTAGCATTTCACACACAACAGTTTACAGTCCTGTACGCTAGGGATACGTGGCAGTCTGAGGTTTGACACCCAGCCTTTATTCTCACATGAACACCGAGCATCAAGCCACCACTCAGTTGGGTTTGGCACAGGAACAAACAAACCCTATTCAAAGCACAGACAGACAAGAAGACAATGGTATCTGCAAAAGAATGGACACCTGACTGCACCTGAAATGACCTTTATCAAACAGCAACCTGTTAAATAAAAGACCACAGAGCATGTAGCCATCAGACTACTCCATGTTTAAACAATATAAATAAACACAGTATATACAGTTATAAACAATTCTAATCAATGGTGGAAAGAGCAATTGTCTGCTGAACTACTTTTGCGTTTTATTCAACAGCTAATAAATTATGGATAAATTATATTCCTAATTACGCAACTGTAAAGTACCATCATGTAACACGACATTAATAAAATGCAGATGTTGATTAAAACATTATCTGACTAGATTAGAGCTACTCTAATCTAACCCAGAGGGGAAACACTGTTGCAGGCTACAAGCAAAAACAACAATCTTAGCAAAGGGAAAAAAAAAAAAAAAAAAACAGATCAGGAGCAGAACTGTCCTCCCTCCCAGCCACACAGCCCAGTTGCTGCAGAATGATAAACATTGGTTCAGCTCAAATTAAGCTGAGAACATGAAAGGACCTGAGGCTGGGAGGAACATGGGCCATGGCAGATCACTCCTCATCTCTTCATATGACAGAAATGAATCTCTTCACCCCTGAGAGAGAGAGAGAGAGAGAGAGAGAGAGGGAGGGAGGGAGACAGAACGAGAGAAAGCTCCTCTCTATTTCTCATAACGCTGAATTAAAGCTGATGCTTCCCAGCAGTTGCTTTGATTGAGCTAACTAGCAGCTTTTGATAAAAACAGTTGCAACCAGCTCCCTGCCTCCTTATTTGCAGACAGGCCAGATTATGCTAAATACATATCAAGGACTTAAATGGCTTAATCAGCCTTGTCATCTAGCCACCGGGTTTCCTTAGATACTGCATTTCTGATCCCCCTGCCACAAATGCCACTGTAACACACAAGAATATATGATTTAGGAAAAAACAAGCTACACCTTGCATGGCATTGGAAATTGTCTTGGGTGACAAGAGTTGTTTTTTTTTTTTTTTTGGTTGTGTTTAGTTTTTTTTAGCGTCGGAAAAACAATAGAAACAAGAGGCGAAGACTCTGTTGGACAGTGCAGAAAAAGTGTGGTCTCAGCAGACGTTTTTCAAAGAGAACGTTCCAGATTTCCACTTGAAAGAGATTGAGGAGAGACAGCACGAATCACGGCTTCAGCTGCTCTGTATCTGTTTGCCAACTGTGGGCCTGGCTGCAGCATGAACCTGGACTAAGATGAGTTACTCCCGACAGTAGCCAAAGAGGCCCTGTGAGGATTTTACCTGCGTGCGAGACAAAAAGCAGAGCCTCGCTTCATGTGTGTTCTCTCCTTACGCCGAGACAATCACCATGGCAGCCTTATCACGCCGCTACACGCAAACAGTGGGACAACTTTGCCTGGTCATTGGCTCACAAACAAATCACAAATCACAAGCTGTTTTTTTTTTTTTCTTTACGCCCTCACAATGGCCGCCAGAGGACTGATTCACTGATCCTGTATGATGGCCATCTGGAGAGCTTGTGTGTGTGTTTGTGTGTGTGTGTGTGTGTGTGTGGGTGTGTGTGTGTGTGTGAGAGAAGGAACATCGACAGGTATGCTCACCATGAAGTAACTCTGCATGCATCACAGCAACACCTGTTACCGTCTCTCTGAGCATCTCTAGTGGGCTTTGAGCACATGCCCAGCAGAGCAGACTAACTGTTGTTCCCTCAGGAATGACTAACTACCTCAGATGTCTGATTCACATGCATGCAACAGCTGGATGTGGAATGACACCCTAATCAGGAAGGATTTCCACCAATGAACGATCCACCTGTGCTATGAAATACTATATGACTCTGTAGGGCTAAGTGATTACTCAATAGTACTGGGATCCCATCACACTGGAAATCATTAATTTCTAAAATGAATCCTTTAAAGTAAAAAGGCTTTAAAGGATCAATTGGGAAATATTTTCTTCCTTGCCAAGAGTTAGATGAGAGGATTGATGCAACCCACATACCTGTTTGCTATGTGTAAACCTATTATCAAGCTAGTGATTTCCCTTTGTTTTCAGTCTTTGTGCTAAGCTAAGCTAACCTGATGCCCGTAGTGGCTTCACCATCAAATTTTTGGCAAAAAAAAGCCAATAAGTATATTTCCCAAAGAGTTGAATTATGCCTTTCAATTTTCGTTTTACACACATAGTTTTGTCTCATGTATGTCACAGTTAAATAGACACAATTCTTCTCTATTTCTGCTAATGTGAGGGGGTCTGAAGAGGAGCCTACGTTCAACAAACACATCATTTGTTTGCATGTTGGACTAAATATACAGTGGCCCTGAGAGCTCGACGCACTGCAACTTAAGAAAGCACATGCAAATAGAGAAAACACAAACAAATTCACAAAACATCTTCATCAATTTGACCACACATGCACTGCAGCACAACCCAACCAAACAATACAAATACACCAACATGCTGCAAATATTCACAACACAACAGAAGTGTTTCCAGGGGACACTAAAAAGTGATGAACCTGGCTGCGAGGCACATGTTGTTTTATGTCTTGTAACTTTTGAAGTTAAAAGCATTGAAAAAACAACAAGTGCCTATGGATGTTTTATAATATATACATTCAAGTGCATCCGAGCCTGATTCATCTCTTTTTTTTTTTCTTTTTTTTTGTTATTTATTCCAATAGCAACAGTGTGGAAGAGAAACAGGACAGTCAGGGAGAGGCAGAGTGAGAGGAACAACAAAGAGCCATGGATCTCGAATCTGGGCTGCTGCTCTTAGGACTATGCCTTCATGGTACCCATCATACCAGGCTCCCAAAAGCTTCACTATGGCCCTGATCACCTTTAAGAATTATTATATATATTTTTTTTTTAATTTTGACATTGGTAATGTACCAAAATGTATTCTTCATATGCACTTAAAAGTGCTACAAACTTCTACTTTGGTTGGGTTCCAATACCAAGATTGGGTTTCTTGCGTCTGACTATATGGGCTCATACAGGATGTGCAGCATATGTCCCTCATTTCATGCGCACAACGCTGAGGTGCTTACATCATGCTGCAAAACAAATATGCTGGCAGTGGGGGTAATGGTGCGTCTAGCTTCATTTTCCAGCACTGCAGTCATGTCTGCCTCTCCCTGCGCTGGCTCCAGGAGGGCCCAGCGGCTTAACAAGCCTCTCGGGGACCCAGACAGCAGAGAGATGATTTTACCTCAGGACACAGTCTGACAGACGCACACAAACACACATGCACACAAACACACATGCACACACACACACATGCACGCACACACACACACACACACACACACACACACACACACACACACACACACACACACACTGGGCAAAGTCAAACAAGTGGGTTTAAAAATGCACATCCACAAGGCTTCAGACACAGTTTATACACCCACACAAAGACTCATATTCCTTGTTGCCTGGGCTGACTTTGTAGCTATGTGCATAGCAGGGGGCTCCTATTCTGTGTGCAGGCCCTTCAATACAACACCACCACTCTCTAATTCACAACCTTAAGCCCAATAATCACCACAGTTCACGGTGTAAAATTGGCTACTTCCAAACAGCCGTGACAGGATAGCAACCATTCAGTCCCCTGAGGAAATCTAACTTGAGTTCAGATGTTTAGAGATTCTCCATAACCACAAGTCACATAACAGACACTCCTACACAAACAAACAGCAGCTCACACAGAGGCCAGAGTAATCTCATTTACATCCGCCAGATGACTGTTTGCTGCTGAGGTCAACATTTATACACTGGTTACTGTAGTATCTGACATGTGCTGTGTGCCAGGAGAAAATTATAGCAATCAATGGGTATTGATCACCAATAGGTCTTAGGGTTGTGCTAATAACAATAAGGATGGTTGGCTAAGGGATATACAGCTCTGAGGCACTGTCAGTGCAGGAACAAAGCAAGTATATTAAGGATTTCTACAGGTATATACATAGTTATCAACACAATCCTGAGATGATTATTGAATGGACATCTCCAACTGAGTAAACCTTAAAACCTTGTGCCATACGAAAAATATAGATTACTGCTTCTATTCATAATAATAATAATAATTCTAAAGTTTTCCTACAGTTCAATTTACCAGTAAGAGAGCATTTGACTTGATGCACTAGAGCTCTGAGTACAAAGCATCAATATCACACCCAGATTAGGTTTAATTAACTGTGAAATCGAAAATTGTGATTGTAAATGTGATGTGATCGAGTCTGCAGCTTCAGTTGTACGAGTTTAAAAAGGCACCACAGAGTTTGTTGCGAAAGTGTAGAGAAAATAAGTGCGACTGTACAAGTAAAAAGTTCAGGACAGACACATACTCAGAATTTTACCTTCACAGATCCTGTCCAGCCGCTGCCTCTTCACTTTGTGTTTGTCAGTCAGGGACATGGCGTCAAACACAGCTCGGCACAGGACGGCACGGCTCGGCTCGGCACGGCACGGCACGGCACGGCAGGGTACCCCTCAGCCACAAATACTGACAAGGTTCAGACTCCTAGTGCACTGTCAGCACTATTCCCCGGGGCATACCGCCTCGGCACATACACCTGTAAGAAATGCACAAAACCTGGTTAAAAACACCACACAATATTGACACATACACACTGTATATACAGACATTATTGATGTACAAGTGCAACAAAAAAAAAAAAAACACAAAACCTCTGTGACACAGGAAGGCATTAAAGAGTCCTTGACTACAAAGTCACTCAGCCTCTTGCTCACAAAGAGCCCAGGAAGCTGCAGGCAATAGATATACAGAAAATCAGTGAATCACACTGATTCTCACACACACACAGACTCACACACACAGACACATTTAAATCCTGTTGGCGACAAAGTGCCCTATTTGCTCTAAAAATGTCAAAGCTTGCAGGCTCTAAAAGCTCCACTTTTCTCCTGTTTGAGGTGTGTTTTCTTTCACTGACAAACACTCATCTGAAGCGCCATCTACAGCAGCGTGTCACTCGTCACATTCCTTATTGATCGCAGTGACATTTGAGGTATCTCAACTTAAGACAAATAGCAATATACTTTTTCCTTTTTCGCCCTCAAAGCCATTCAAAACAAAGCAAGCAGAGATACTTATTCATCTGACAAACGCCGATCTAAGGAAATGTGAAAGGAGCTGTTAGAACTTGTGAGGAGAGATTTATCATCTGACAAAAAAAAAAAAAAAAAACTCTAGAGTTGATATGCTGCACCTGAAGGTTGACAGACTGGCGTGCAATGACACATTCAGGCCAACAGAGGGTAGTTAAAATCTACACAGAGAGGAGCACACTATTTCAGTTACACCTCTATACAATATGGTGTCAATTCATTACCTCTTCATTTCCCCTCAGAGCTCAACACTTTTCTGACGTCAGGAATTCATTTGAAATGCAAAAAAGCGAAGCTGCTCGGCTCTAAATTCTTGCTCTCATGCATCACCTCTAAATCCCAATCAGCCTAATTCTGACTGGACACTGTAAACAAACTTGTACATTCAAAATAAGTCAATTTTAGAGACGTTAAGAAAATTGAACAGGCTGAAAATATTACTCCACAGAGGCACTCAGTTCACTCAGCGACAGTGGCAGACACGCAGGCAATTATTTGCACAAATGCGTCTTTGTAAAGAGAGAAAACAGACGAGTGTGCATTTTTTTTCCTCCGCTGGCAGTACATAAAGAGCACAGTGAGGATCAGCATCTTACTGAATCAGGGTAAAATTAGTGCAACACAGGAGATATTATATGTTGCAAATGCCACATCATGCTTGTCCAGGACCAGAGCCAGAAGCACCTCTGCTTTCAGAAAGCGCTGAGGTCAAGAAAGCATCTCTCTCTGCCAGAAATCATCCGGGCAAAGTCATTACTTGAAGTCTTCTTCAGTCCAGAATTTAGAATATTAAAGATAAAGGAATATTAAGTTAAAGAGTTCAATGAACAGCCCTCTCCATCATTAACTCAGGGTGGTTTGGATGTTAAGTCTCAGCCTCAGTCATTAGTCAGAATTGGCTGGTCAGGCCTGGAGCTCAGGGCCGGTGTGGGTGGTTGAGAAATGTGACATTATCAGGACATGTCTGCACATATGGGAGCAACGCACACTGGGAAAATGTACAGAGCAGTTTGCAGCACCTCATAAATATGTCACCAGACACTTCTAAATATGTCTAAGGGGTATTTGTTGTCTCTTAGATATCATCAGGTCATTTTTCTCTCAACCTGTGTTGTTTATTTGCTCTTCAGTTATGGATTTCATACGTTTCCCAGAATGCCTTTTGACAAGCACGAAGAAGGCCCCAGTCTGATGGTTTTTTAGCGGCAAAGTGGGTGTATATAGAGTCAACTTTTGGATTTCAGCAGAGCGCGCACTATTGAGACTACATTGAGATGTCTCCGCCAACGGTCATCGAAGCTTGTTAATCTTATGCCAAAGTGTAGTTTCAAATATTCCTAGATAGGATATCTGTCGTTTCGGTCGCTTTGGGACTGTGATGCATTTTTCACAATTTTGTCTGACAGAATGAGCGAACGATCAAGAGAATTAACAAATTTAGATCAGCAAATTAACTGATCATGAGCATAACCCTTAAAAGCAGTGATACAGAATGTTTTATTTTTTTTATTGGAAATATCTTTGTCTGTGTTTTTCTGTGGGCAGAAAAGAGAAGTTTTGAAATGGGGGAGCCACAGACAAAGGGTCACTCCCTGGGTGTCTTTCCAACAAGGCAGCAGTCTGGTTCCACTGTGTTAACAGGCTGCTGGAAGGCCTCACCCTGTTACTTGATTCATTTCAGTTCTCCTCTCTGTCCGTCCTCTTTTCTTTTCATCTGTCCATCTCTCTGTAGTGCTGCTGCCTCTGAGGTCTCTCACACAGAGTCATCAATCCCCGGGCCCTGTTCCAGGGCTGTGTGTGTGTGCGCGTGTGTGTGTGTGTGTGTGTGTGTGTGTGTGTGTCATGAAGAGTGAGAGTGACAGAGAGGGAGGGAAGTAGAGAAAAAGAGTGCTCACAGAGGCTAACGAGACAGAGACAGTGGCCAAAGTGGCCCTGATTCTTATCCCTCTTTCTCTTCTGCACTCATTTCCTGTGGCCCCAAAACTCCTTCAATGACCCTCTAAAAAACAGCCAAGCATGACCTCCATGGCTGCATTAAAAACAGATGAAATTGGGCAAAAGATAAAACTGAAACAAAGCCAGCGGGGCGTGAAAGGGTATTTAGGCTGGGATTTTGCACTCTCAATCCAAACACAAAGGTCATATACATGAATCTTAATATTATAATAATATAAGAGGCATTAAAAGTCAGATGATCGATAAAACTCCCGGCCTGTTGGGGCCACAGCTCATTGAAAGAGAAACATTTGTGCGCAAGAGGCCGAGACATTAAATGTATGAATCCATATCTGTGACGGCCGGCTCAGTCTCCCAAGGACGGCGTGGCTGCGAGCGTGATCACACTCCACAAACTCTCCTCAATGTCAGCAACACACCCCCTCACCCCCACCTCACCCCCCCCCACCGCGGGGCGGGTGGGGGGGGGGTGAGGTGAGTACAGCACAACAGATAGACACAAACACACACACAAAGGCAGGGATTCAGTTAGTGCTATAACACTGTAAAACGACGTGAGGGTTGAATCTTTTTCAGCTTTATATGACTCTACATTGAATTCCTTTGGGTTTAAGCTTTAAAGTTCAAACAACACGTGTAATCTTGAGAACAACTCTGGAAACTGGGAACCTGTTCCTACCATCATCAGATCCTAAAAATCATAAAAAGTATTCATTTTTTGGCTATTAAATTCTATTTTTTACTTCTTTTTTTACAATAGAGCATCACTTATTAGCCAAAAAATGTAAACCATTCATCTGACAGCTTTTACACTGTAAGGATTTGCTGCTTTTCTCTGTTTTGTATCATAAATAATGGAATCTTTGTTTTTAAAGGTTCAGTTTTAACATTGTTAAACAATGAATCTATGCATCAGAGAAGAGATTTATAGATTGAAAATAATCATGAGCAGCCCTAGTTTCTTTTTCTTCTTTACCCAACATCATGACTTTAACCACAAGAGAATATGGAAACTCAGAAAGTCAAACCAAATTAATTTGAGAGAGCATCGTCTTCTAATGCGATGAAATTTAATGATGGCACTGCCATTGTTGCAATCCATCTTCCCATTGAGAGACAAACACCAACAGAATTACCTCAGATGTGATTAATTGACTTTGCAAAAATGAGAAATTAATTTGGTTTGGTAAACGGATACAAGCAACGCCCCTGACAGACTCTCATTAAAAAGCAGTGAATGCTTACTTTATTGGACATTTTGTGGGGCTGGGGTAGGGAGAGTGTGTGTGTATTTGTGGAAGAAAAAGGGGGTGGGGGGCTGTCACTGCAGTTACATTAACACTTCATGTGTTGACGGAGACGAGTGGGATCTTGGAGAAGCCTTAAGAGGAGGGAAGATGTTTCCCTTTGTTTGAGACGGACAGAAATATGTTCGGACGGGAACAAGCTTGTTGAGGAGCCAAACTGGAGACAGGGGAGAGAGGGGGAGAGAGAGAGAGAGAGAGAGAGAGAGAGAGAGAGAGAGAGAGAGAGAGAGAGAGAG
>CM076668.1:13495457-13592546 GCA_038496675.1 Rachycentron canadum
ACACACACACACACAGTTCTGAGAGAGGCACAATGCACACTGGGGCAAAGACTGAACAGACAAGTCATTTGGGGGAATGATCATTTTCCCTCGAACACAGTGTAGTTTGTGAACTAATTGGGTGAATCCATAATTAATTTACTGACATTAAGCCTTGGGGTCTGCTCCACTAAGACTCCACTACTTTCTAAGGATGTTAAGTAGTACTAGTGAAGCCTCGGGCTCACTGCTGAAGGGGAGACTCTTGTTCTGATGCTTCACAGTGCACGTTCTGACATTTAGGGGGGCAGATCTCTAACAGCAATGCATTTCCACATGTGCCACTTAACTCGCCAATACTGAAGGGATTAGTTTAAAATAGGCCCAGATTTCCTCAATGAAACATTTGAGTGATGGATAAATCTGAAAAATCCATACTCGACATGTATAGGTTGTATCTCTTACCTGACTCTTGTATCCTCAGGGAGGAAAAAACATCAATGCTGAGACATATTAACAGAGACTTTCCTGGCCTTATTAAAGCAGAGTGACCACACAGTATCTGCAGACGTTTGCAGCTGAGAAACACCGGGTCAAAGCGCTCAGGCACAACTGAATTCTACTTTAATTTGAACATCTCTTTTTTTTTTTTTTTTGAGGTTAGAGTGAGTGGAAGCTGGGATGCAACACTGAAGATACAAAGCAGGACAGTAAGCAGACGAAGCATTTTCTTTATTGAATAGCAGACACTGACTGTTAATCCACTGATATGCAGTTTTTAGCAACAATGCCTGTGCATGTATAGTAAACATCCCGTAATATAACAACAGCACTTTCCAATTTGAATTGTTTTTGATTTATTATTGATAATAACCGCTACCCAAGGAGGTTCTTGTTTTTGAGTCTCATTCGTCACCTACTTGCTACTTTGCAATTTAATTCAAAATGAAACTAAATTTAAACTTACTTAAGTTTTGACCTGACCAACCAACCAGTGATTCGCTTTTGGTGAATATCCATGATTTCTTTGTTAAGAAGCAATTTCAGTTATTCTCTCATGAGCTGCAGCACTTACAGTGAAATAATAAATTATTTTGGCACATTTATCCCAGTTTATCACTATGTTTTCTTTGATGCAGATCCTGTTCCAGATTACAAACTTGTGAGCATTTCTAATATAAAAACAAATGTAGAAGGATTGCTCAGGCTTGGCAAAGCTATGCACTTTTTAGTTGTGGAGTTAAATTAAAGATTTGTCTGGTAATTATGCTGAAAAGTCCTCAACAGCTGCTGTGCTTTTTTTTTTTTTTTTAAAAATACCACCACAATAATATGATTCATAGTTGAAAATCTCCAAAGATTAGAATGAGGGTGGATTAGATGCAAATAGTGCTTTGATTGTGATTTGTTTGAATTGTATTATGTAACCATAAATCCGTAACGTAACGTACAGCCAGTCTAACCACATTTTCAGTATGTGGTGAAAATACTGAAACCACAGGGACTTTATCAATCATCAGATGAAATGAACTCCAAAAATGATTTGGACAGTATTGCATCCTTTTGGAAAAACAGTGCTTTGATTTGAAATTGACTGATGAATTGCTGCATGTTTTTTTATTTTATTTTTATTTTTTAAAGTACAGGCAATAAGAGGCAGGCTATTTTCATCTGTATTGGATGGACAGTTCGAAAAATTAAGATTATCTAACTAGTTATTTTTAGTAAGATGCCAAATTATATTTCATTCAGGGAAGCTTTAGATGAAATCTTTCAATGAGTTGTCAAACACACTGCAGTTCTGGAGTCTGTATTTATCTTTCCCAGCTGATGCTACAACCTCTTTGAATTTCAATGTAACGTCTCAATGTGAGTTCTGTGGTAATCCTTGCCAAGGCTGTAAAAACACGAAGCACTTGCTTTAAGATAGAGTTGGATAACTTCAGCAGTTACTTCTCCTGACTTAATTTCCCGGTGGAGCTTGACAGGAAAATTGTGAGGAGAGACAACTGTTAAAGTTATCTGACAGTGTGCAGCAGAAAAAAGCACAGCAATATCCATCCCCTCTTACAGCTGATTCCTATCAAAAGCTGGAGCTAAGCAAGCCTCTTCAGAGACTCAGAAATGAGAACCACCTCAAAGCAAGTAAAACTTCTCACTAAGACTTTACACTTTCACCCAAAGAGGCACACTTGACTGGAAAACTATCCACTCAATTTCCTTTAGAAATAACAAACACAAGTCTCAATGACAAGGTTGTTTATACTATTGATATTACAATCCATTATTACCCCCTTGTTATTTTCCTCAAAAAAAAAAAAAAAAAAGGCTGCTTTCTTTCCACTAGAGCCACATTTGAACAATGGAGGCCATTTTTCCCTTTCAGATTCTGGAGTTCCTCCAGAGGTAAATCTGTCAGCACAGGGCCAAAACAAAGAAAGAGAAAACAGGAAGGTGTGGACACCCTGCAGCACCAACCCAACTCTACTATTAATATCAACTTACATGTCTATATCCTCAGCACCTCAGGCTGGGGAGAGTGTGATTTCCATGAACTAAACGAGGCCTGTGACAGCGTAGGCAGGTGACAGCTTGACACAATTATATTTAGCTTGGCAAGCATGCCAAACTGAATGTCTTCAAAATGCAAGAAGTGTTGAACTAGTGGCATCGGTAATGAAAATTTAGCCTCGAAATATACAAACAAGGCAGCGCTTGAAAACCAAGCTGCTGTAGCCCACCTTGTGCTATTTACATCCGATCAATAAATTCTTGTTTCTCAAAAGTTCCACAGGCTGAGGTTATCAGTGCAAGCCACAGCCAAAGCCAACGCTGAAAACACTTCCCAGTACAGGAAAACGCCTGCAGCGTGCCAACCTGGTGAGCAGAGGGAAGGCGTGGCCAGTCTTGCGAGGGTGACGTAAGAAATCTCCCCGCCACCAGCTTGGTGTCAGCAAGAGGCCAGGCTCCGGCTCAGGCAGCCTGCCTGAGTCCAGCAGGCTCGGCCCAGTTCCCTCTGGGTCCTTCCAGGAAGAGCCAGCGTGATTCACAGCTTCCTGGTCCAGGAGAATGAGGTGCCCACGAACAGACACACACACACACACACACACACACACATATCACTCAGCTCTCTCCCTGTGGACGGTGAGACAGCCAACTCCGTGCTGTACTTGGGCTTACTTTGGTAGGAGGCCAAGTCAAACAATGTGTTGATAAAGTCCAGAGCAGAGTGGTGAGAGGAACATAGAGAGAGAGCACGAGGGCTGTGCTGCAACACACAGGGACGAGGGATTCGCACAGCCAGGAACACTTAAAATATAATTCTACTTTGCCTAATTTTTGTAGTATTGGCTATCAATCCAATTGGAATAATAACATTGTACTAACCAAGTTAATTGCTAAGGTCTGGAAACACAGCTTACTAATTTCAGGGAACAAATGAAGGTGAATGGTAAAATTATTACCACACATCCGAAATGCTGCTGGTGAGCATCAATCACAGTTTACAGGGTCATCCTCGTGGTTCAGCTGTGACCTATTATTAACAACATGTGAGGTGGTTCTGATAATCTGGCTACGCTGTTTGCTTGTTTACAGCCTGTCTGATCATTTGACCATTTGGAGTTATGCTACCAGGTTTCCAAAGCTAGGCTAATACATACAATATCATAACTGATACAAACGATCACCCAAACTACAAAAAAAAAAAAAAAAAAGAAAAAAGAAAGAAAAATTCTGCACTGAAATAATGCTGAATTTTCCTTTAAATGCAGCCTCAGCTGTGTGGTTTGTCTGCTCCCTTAACACAGTTTAACTAGACACATTTTGGAGAGCTGGAGCCAATAACTGACTTTACAGGAGAGCTTTTTATCCAAGCCCCCTCTGATGGGCTCATAGCACAAGGTTGGCCCGCTCTCTCTCTCCCTTTACCACATCCTATCATCTCAGGCTCTACTAATGCACCATGCTTCAAGGGACCAGGACTGACACACACACACACACACACACACACACACACACACACACACACACACACACACACACACACACACACACACACACACAGAGCAAAGTCAATTAGTGCTGGCCCAACCTTGCAGCTGAGAGATAAATGGTGTGGAGTCTCAGCAGGCTTTTGCGCGAAGCTGTGCTCCTTGTCCGCCGTATGTAGAACAGGTCTCTGGAGGACGGCTAGCCCCTCCGCCGTGAAGAGACGTGGCGAGCGCGGTACTGAGGATGGGCTCAAAGTGCTCTGGCATGTATTAAAATATGACCACAAGGACCCCGAACTCCCTAATCAGAGCTGGTCTGAGAAGCAGGAGGAGGAGGAGGAGGAAGAAGAGGGAGAGGCAGGGAGGTTCTGTTCAGGGTGTAAAGCTGCGTAAGATTTCAGGTCATTCCACTTACACCTCGTTAACCATTTGTTTGTGCAGTCGAGCTGTAACCTGTCTCCGGCAAGAGATCTCATGCAAGCTGCCGAATGTTTCCTGGAAAAAAAATCTAAACGTGGTCACTCGCACTGCCTCCTAACTCAGCTGGCTGCACCCTTTTCCCATAGACCGTCTGTGGCAGCCCACCACAATAACAACACTGACCACCCTTGATTTTCTATGATTTTTTTTTTTTTACTATTTCAAATTGCTCTCTCACACACGCAAACATTGATATCAAACCTCTCTATCATAGTGGGACAAGTAATTTAGAACACTGGGAGAAATCCCAGCACATCTATGGGTTGGCAGTCCATCAAAAAGTCATCTGTTTAATGTCGGTGTGTCTCTTTTACCCATCTCTGGGTGTTTGTCATTCGACCTAACTACCTACCTACCTAACTCAGGGAGTATCGTTAGCTTATTCATTTTACACAACATGAAGCAATGGAGCTGTACATAAATTGTTCAGTTATCTATTTGTCACAAAGTATTTGGCAATTAGGATATTTATGGAGGCACACCTTACAGATTTAATAATGCATTAACAATGCCATCAATGGGAAACACTGGGCTGAATACGAAAATGCCCTTAATATATGTGAATACAATCTGTTTAACTGTCCACACTAAAAACACATTGCACAATGCACACCGCTGGAAAACAGATACATTTTACTTTCAGTTGGTAAGCAACATCACATCCAATAGCTGGTTAGAAGTGGAATCTCAGCAGGTTAAACTTGTGTTTTACTACTATAAGCAGCGTTTATACACGTTACACACAGGATTAAAACCAGGATTGGCTCATAACAGCAACCAAAAATCCCGTCCTGGGTCAATCTAATGGCAATTTTATCAATGGCTGGGCATGTTTGTCTTATTGTTTTCCAAAAGCTCAACTTTTCCCATCCTCACTGACACATGAGGCCAGCGACTTTAAAACGATCCCCTCTGCTGGAGGTTTGTGCTGGGTGTGAAAAATGCCAGTTTAATGTGGACGGAAGGAAAACAGAGTAAAAGATGCATTGGAGGCCTCCCCTCCATCGTCGTAGTAAATCAAGAGGCTAACCTGCATTATCTGCAGCAACATGACAATCCTTTTAACACATGACACACCCTGGTAACAAGCATCCCGTCCCAATGGACCTGCTGACATGTTATATATGGCTCCCCCTTCTCACTAACTTTTCACGACATGTCAATCCTGTCAGTGCACACGCACACGCACACACGCCTTGAAATCGGCCCCCAATTCCAGCAGGGTGGGGCAGATGCAGGTGTTGTTTGTAAGAGAGAGGAAAGCCTTTTCCATTGACAGCAAGAGACGTAAACACACACGCACACACAAATACACAAACACAATCACACAGCAAGGTGAAAAATTACAGTGGGGGAAGTGTGCGTGGCCTGGCGGATTAACTGCGGAATAAAAGTGCTGATGGGCAACAAAAGAGAAAAAACAGCTATTCATCACCCTGGCACAGGATCAAACTCACACACTTCTCAAATGCCCTCCTTGAGTTATTGTGCAGTGCGGCTCTGCTGGCAGCTCCACAGATAATGCTGCCTTACCTGAATTGATTAGAGCAGGGATGTATCCTCTCTTTCCAAAGATGGAGAGTGTTCCTGCACCGCTGAAGTAGAGGAAATCTGTTAATATGTTTTTAACAGCTAGACTGAGAATTTTTTTTTTTTTTTTTTTGGAGATCATCAAGCATGCAGGCGTAGTGCGGTCATTTTCTCAAACAAATGCGATCTCTGCACCATCGCTGCGTTTCTGCTGTTCCTGCATTTCTCTGAACCTGCAGGAAACAAACTAGGAGGCATCTGTGTGAAACTTAAATGACTTATTAGAGTATTAGCTCAACATGATGCTACTACACTTCAACTGAGTTTTTGGATGGTATGGAATCAGATGGGCGATTTGTAAAGATAGTTGTTGAAAGTTGCGTAAATTAATATTTCAGGCATTCAGTGGTATTGCTGGCTTACGTCATGAAATTTCATGACAAATTTGCATGTTTTCTATCTTGACAGAAGTTGTTTTGCTATGCTAACAGGCCTTCATTTGGTCACAGTCACAATTTCTGCTGTTGTGCAGGCTCATCTATAACCCAATCAAGTTTTCTTTAGGATTTTAGCTTAAGAGCTTATTCATTTAAAAAAGTAAAGAGCAGTGATAAAAAAAAAGAAAGAAAGAAAGAAAGAAAAAAATAGTATTTAAGTTTAACTGAAATTGGACTTGGGCTGAGACATAAGAAACAATATTTCTTAAGAACTGAAATATGAAAGAATGGTCAGAATCTTATATTGATGTTAAATTGTTAAATATATATTATGTCTAAGGTGGTTATTTATTTAGGTATAAATTTTTTACTTAATAACTATGGAATAAATGCCTCTCATTATGGTTCCTTCAACGTGATTGGCGTGAACTAGAGCTGCAACTAATGGTACTTTTAATGAGTAGTTAAATAATATAATATTTCCACGCTATCAATTAATCAGTGCCAAAAAAAAAAGAAAAAAGAAAAAAAGATCAAAACAAATCCATCAAATTTTCCCAGAGACTAAGGTGGCATCTTTAAATTGTTTGCTTTATTTGACCAACAATGCAAAACTCTGCAGCATTTTCTCAAATTTGAGAAGCTGGAGCCAGTGAAGGCTTCAGATTAATGCTCGACGAGTGACAAACAATTAACTGATCATCAATCGGTTAATCAACTCATCGTTGCAGCACTAACATGCACCAAAGGGAGGCTCTGCAATCTTTACTCTACAAACTGCCATCTGTTACAGTTTAGTGTCTCCTCTCAAAGACCAGTCAAAGCCCCATTTTATCAACGATCTGCACATCAAAGGAGGCTAATAAAAACCATTAATATGAATATAATGTCATCAGCTTTATCTACAAACTGCTGTAAGTGCTGCATAATATCAGAGCTCCACTAGATAGGCCATTTAAATGCATCAAGTCCATGGTCACGTGTGAATAGGGTAGACAATGTGTGTGTGCAAACTATCTCCTCCCAGCCCCAGATTGTACACAGCCCTACACAATGGCAGAGGGGGATGCCATGAAAAAAGATGAATCAGGGGATTGAATGCACACTAAAGACACTTTGACCACCTCAGGGTTTAGGTCAGTTGTGTTGTTTGAGCAGCAGTGAGTGACACAAACACAACACATACACAAATGCCATTTTCACACAAAATCCGATATTCTCTTGTTTTCCTTTCTTTCGTTGTTGTTATTGTTGTTTTCAATCACAAAATAGTTGCTGTCAGAAACAGTCGTCCCCCCCCCCGAATCAGGGCCTGAGAGTCGGCGTTGGCCTCCATTTCAACTCACTGGGTCATGAGGGTCGCCACGCCTTTTAAAAAAGAGAAAAGCCCTTGTCACAGCTCTAGGTCTCTCTCCTGCCTGCCACAAAATGTCTCCTGACACAAAGCCCTCGCACTCGTATCAGTGCACTCCCACAGCACTGCCAACAAATGTGACCTCGTGTTTTCCTCCCACTGCTAAAATAAAAGGAAAAAAAAAAGTTTACTCACCTCTACCTTGCCAACTGAAATAAAATAAATAAATGAAAACAATGTGCTCTGCTACTCTGCCAGACCATGAACAGAAGTAATATTTTTTTCTCTCTCTCTGCTAACTTCTGCTGGAGAAAGTTTCCATGTTACAGTTAAGGTGACGGCATCAACTTTATACTGAGTTGTGTTCAAGGCCTGAGGGGAAAATGCTTTTCAATGTTTATCTTTGGCTGGTTGGCCTGAGCCAAGGCCTCTGAAACACTGCAGAAACCCAACGCCGCCACTGCTCAAACACAAAGGGGGAAAAAAAGCAGAGCTTGCAAAGTGATGCCATGTCTTTAAACGCACAAGTTGCAAATGTGCAAAATCAGAGCATTTTTGTACCGGATTGAGGTTAATTAGAGCTTTCAGCCTCAGCTACACTTGTAATTCCAGATGACTTGATTAAATTGTCAGAGCCAAATGTCTGTAACTACACTTCCAAACATTGGTCTCAGTTTCATTTGCTGCATCATGCAAACGTGCGTTAGATATATTTGACATGCTAAAGACTGAACAATTAATCAGAAGAAAAACTGACTAATCAATATTGTAAATAATCGTTAGTTGATTTGAGTCACCTACGTGTAAACTGTGTGGTGTAATATCCTAACAGAACTCATAATGCCTTCTGAGGTGTGACCCCATCCATCTGCTCCCACAGGCAAACAACAATCCCAGAACGAACACACACACACACACACACACACACCACCCCCACACACCACACACAGAGTTCTGCCCGGATTAAATCAAGTGCATAGAGAGCAGAGCCCCATTACCCTGCAGAAGCCACTTCACTGGTTGCTTTACTAGCCAGCGTCCCCCTACCAATTATAAAACCACAAGGCTTAAGTCAGCAGGGAGGTTGGGGGGGTTGGGGGGGGGGCTTCTCATGGGGATGACCTGAATGAACTTGAGGAAAAGGGGTGAGGGCAGGACGTAACCTCAGGGCCAGGAGGTGAGAGTCCGGTTTTGGGAGCTGGGACAGAGATAAGGATTTGACTGGTGTCGTGGCATCGGCCAGGCTGAGCCGTTTTGTTTTGCTTTCCCTTTTTGAAGAGAGGCTGAAACTTGATGCTGCAGTAAAACACTGCTGGGAGCGGACACTCTTTTAGCCAAATTAACTTCCAGGGTAATGGAAAAAAAAATACAAGAGGCTGGAGGAGGGCAGGGAGGAGAGGAGTAGGGGGTGGAGACAGTGTGTAGAATAGGTGACAGGCGGGAAAGAGGTATGTGTGTGCAGGGAGGGAGGTTGCAGTCTCTGCATTGAAAATTAACAATTCCACCCAGCGCTGTGTGTCTGCACGACATTAAATGCATGAAACGCATGAATTATAGTGCGGAGTGAGCAGAATTAACTCTATATATCAAGCTGAGTCCAAACAGTTCAGGGGTGAGGGGCTGTGTGCCTCAGCTGATGAGGGGGAAGGGGATGGGATGAGTGCATGCGCGTGGGGACGAAGATGGGAAAAATAAAGTAACTCAACATTTCTATCTCCTCCCATTAAAGTTAACCACTTCTCTCTCTCCAGGACCATAAAGCTGTCAAACAGACCTCTGATTTATTCTGCCCTTGCCCAGGCTGCTGTCCTAACTATCGCATGCCTCCAATTAATTTTTTTTGTTGCTCTCCATCACTTCCCTGTAAATGTAATGAGATTGCAGCACCGAAAACTGCTGACTCCCGTTAATGCACAATTCCTTAATAATGCCGAAACGCTGGCTGCAAAAGCAGAGGAGGAAAAAAAAAAAAAAGCATGCTCGGACAATAATGGCATTTTAAAGGTGGAAAGTTTTTTCAGAGATGTAATTAACATGATTCATTGGAACATTTTTCACATTTGCACATTACAGACTGACCGAAGCCCAAACCTGGCAAAAGCAAACACAGACTGCAATCTATGAAAGGCGCTTTGTGACAAACACAATCCTCAGATGCGATCGTCGCTGCATCCATTTGTCCACCTACTCTTCACCCACTCAGCCGGTCCCTTTCAACAGCGACAGAAGTTGTTTTGACAAAAGATGTGTGTGTGCTGCTGTGAGGAGAAGAGGAAGTCCAGGAAAAGCACTTTTCTGTATTTACAACAGCAAGCGTGTGAGCCAGCAGCTGAAGCAAGCAGATGAGGAGATCAGATAAGAGAAAATGGCCGCAGTAATTGCATTTGGCCTAAGATACAGCATCCTAACCTGCAAACAAGGTCAACAATGCAGGGCTAATTGAGTCAGGATTTTAATTACCCCAATCATAACTTCCAGAAGCCTCCAGGAGACAGAGAGATACTGTCTATTGGCTGTGTTGATAGTGTGATTGAGCTGTGCGCTGACCGTTATGGGTGGGCTGCAGGTGCACGGCGGGAGGTATTAAACGGACTGTTTTGGTCAACGCTAAACGCAGCTGGCAGGTGTTGGTGTGAAGGGACTTTATTACCCTATAAACTATCTGAGACAATTCACTCACAGCGTCTTCTGTGGGCAGCGAAAGCCCCAATTCAATTACTGCTGAAACTCCACACGGACAGCCCTAGGAAACAGGCAAGGTTCCACTTATTGTTCTTCGTGTCACCTTCTGAAGCAGAAAGCACAATGGCGCATGTTCTCACACTGCTGGATGAAAATGAAAGAAAAGCTCTGCCATTTAAAGATGTAACACAATCCATGAGTGTAATACACAGCAATCCCGAGATTGATAGATTCTCATGGGCGACTTATAAGTCTTTTGTCTGGGGGAAAACATGGATTCATGCATGCAGCAGTGATTGATTGACATGTTTGGGACAATTAGAAGCTCAAAGACGCAAGTGTTTCCTGTTTGTTTTGTTTGTCCTTTGTTTGTGTACATGGAGAAGATTCATTAGGCCTCTGCGTGGAGGATTTGAGGTCTGCGGAGCGAGAGGGACCCAGCCCAAGTGAAGCATGTCAAATTAGGAAGAAAAAATAAATAAATCCAACCACCGCTACTGGGACTCATTAGAACCTCAACAAACACAACATTTAGCTGCGTTATGTGTGCATCTGCCTCTGTGCGCGTGTGCTAATAAAACAAGAGGAGCAGCGTTTGGCTTGTGTGGTTTTAAGTTATTTTCATCATGGCAGTTTGTTTTATGAGGCACCGAAGCCGAGACACTCTCCAAACAACTCTAATGAAAGTGAGGATCCAGGGGCCTCGTGGGAACTGAAGTGCTAAGCCGACGCTCTAACAGAATAACCGACATGCTGCGAAATTAAAAGTATCAGGTGACTTCAATGAAACACCCAAGTTTCCCCAGCTGACAAAAACAAGGACACGCGCTGTCATTGACGAAAAGTAACTCTCTGATGAGCAGGAGTTTTGGCGAAATGTTGGGCAAACTGAATAATAACGGTTTCTGGATGAGATAATAAAAGCCAATCCATGTTTAAACACGGCACCTATTCTGTTTTGTAACACCACTGTTGTACTGGATGTGGCTGCTGGCCATTTTGCACAGCTATAATTAGATAAATCACAAATTTGTTAAATATTCCTGCATAATAACATGATATTATCACAGCAAGTTGCAATACTTTTCTCTCTCTCTCTCTCTCTCTCTCTCACACTCACTCACTTCCATATACACACACCTTATTTAGACCAAATGTAATGTTGTGTTCCTGAAAGTCGTAGTGAAACAGAAGTAAGACCATCTTTATCTCACATAACGTGATGTATTTGAAAAACAGAAACACAACACATGGGCGAGTAAGCTTATGAGAGCGACCTAAATCAGTTCTTTCAATTTAATTGGATTGCTAAAAAGTGGGCGTGTATTTTTTTTGACAGTCATGGCAGAGATATGGAGATATAGGGGACTGTAGGCCTTCATCAAGACTCTATTTGACAAAGAGCAATGGATAAGTAAGACTGCAACCATTATATTTTTTGCTGCCTGAGATCCAAACACATCGTGCTATGATATCATTCTGCTAGCTCCTACAATCCATGAACTAATTGCTCAGTTTTGAATGGACTATTTAGCTAATCGCCCCAAATCACATTTGATTGCATAGGAATCCCGGTTGGCTTTAATGCTACAGTGCCCTCCTACATTAACAAAGGACGGTGTTTTCCAACACACAGCACATACAAAGTTATCCTGTGAGTGTAGCTAGCAAATAACACATACTATTGTCCTTGCTGATGGTGACTGCCATCTGCAGACTCATATACACTGAGTTATTGTATTTCTGAGAAGGTGTGGAAGTTAAAAGCCAATTCTGTGAGAGTCTGAATCTGATGTGAATTAAGCTGAGGTTTAAAACTAACAAAGCAGACTGTGTAAACCTACCAAATGTACCGCATAATGCCACTGTGACTAGTCATTGAGCACAGCTGTGAAAATAAAGACAACTGAATGGCTGCAAGGAGGGGAAACCCTCAAATATCCAGAGGAGAAAGTGGCTTCTCGCCTCAGTCGGCAACGTGCTCTTTACATGGGCCACCAAGCATGGCAGAGCCAGTAAGACATGGGATTTACATCCAACAGTACTTTATCTTCCTGCAATGAGAAAGGGAAGCCCAATTTGCTATTGTAGTGGGGAAGCAACATCTGCCGCCCCATTGATCTCTGGGGTTAAGGGGAAGCTAATCTATCCCCAGACATATCCACAGCGAGGCCTTTGCCGCACAGTCGCCGCTGCACCTCAGTTTTCATACAAAAGCTTAACTCGGCAAGCTGCCCCCTTCACCGCCTCTCACTGCGTGTGTACCTGTGATGTCTCCCCTCAACAGGCAGGGAGGCGTGGCGTTTCCTGTCCCTGTCTTTTCTACCCCCCCACCCCCCACTCCCTCCCATGCTCCTCCCTTGCATCCCTCTCTCTCGCTCATTCCTCAGATCATTTCAAAGGGCCCTGGAGATCAAAGCTGACCCTTCTTTCAAAATGGGGGGATGTATTTAGTTAATCATTTATTTGGGGGGAAAAAAAAAAAAAAAAAAAAAGACCCCACCCCTCCTCCACACTCCAGTTTCTGTCTTACCACTTGTCTTTTTTCCCCAGCTATCCCAGTCCTCCTGAGGCCCTGCCTGCCACCTCTCGAGGCAGTTTTTAATATGCAGAGAAAATAAGCTGGTCGTCCACTTCAGGCAATGGATGGATGGGAAAGGCCTGGGGAATATAGCTCAGCTACACAGGAACGCCTGCGTCTGATGGATTAACCCTTCGTGCACCAGACATGAAGTGGTCCCTGAACAGACACCTCACTAGACTTGATTTAGGTTGTTTGGCGAGATATGCTTGGAAAGGTATATTTACTGTTTTTACTGCTTAGTAGCAGAGCAAACAATGAATCCATCTTCTTGATCTGTACATTATCTATGAAAGATATTACAACTACAGACAATGGAGCAGCGCAAATCATGTATATGGAGTGATTATACTGCGCAACACAGCTCATATCCTGTGCTACATCATGATTAGTGTCAAATACATTTTCTGAGTGTGAGGTGAATACTCTGTCTCTCTCCCTCTCTCTTTCATCACACACACACACATACACCTCTAAGCTGACTGGCCTCCAGCAGGAGGGGTGACCCTGTGAAAGGGCTCCGTCACACTCCCTGCCCAGCAAATGGACTGAGGCCTGAGAGAGCTAATGGTATAATGAGCCCACGGCAGCCGGGACTGACATTTTTGGCCATGGGTGTGAGGAAGGCTCAAGATGGAGGCAGCACGCACACACACAGGATGAGGATGATGATGATGGTGTGTCCATGCTGTCCATCATTCTGACACTGTCTCCTAGTTACCCATTGACGTATGTGAGCTCAGTGTGAGCTGCCTGCTGATGCCAGGTCAAGTTTTTACAACATTTTATTTATCATACCTAAGTTTTGATGGGCTTTTTTTAAATTATTATTTATTTATTTTTTACTTTTTAAGCAAATTGCAGAGTTTAAAACCATCTTTTTATAAAAAGTAACTGTTTTGCGTTATCTGAAAGAGAAATGAGAGGGTCACCACAACACAAAAACAACTGTATACAAGGTTAACAAGAAGCTACGGTCTGGATTCCCAAAACTCCAGGAAGCTGTAAAACTGCAACTGTGACTTTGTTTTTTTGTGCAGATTTAACAAACAAAACACAATGTGTTCATTAGTGACCTTTAGTGGTACAGGTAGGTGGAGTTACTGGACAGAGTCAGGCTAGCCGTTTTAGCCTGTTATTAGTCATTCTGCTAAGCTAAGATAACCTCTGACTACACCCTTGTATTAAATCATCTCATCTATCGCTTGCCAAGAAAGCAAATGAGCCAGTTTCCTAAAATATTGAACTGTTCTTGTAACACAAAATGGTCAGAGCATGAGTAAACATGACCATACTCAGTCTGACCAATCGCTCCCAACATTTAGGAAGCCACAGCCCAACATGTAATCTTGCAAAACAAATTTTGCTCTGCTCCATGTGCATTTTCTTGGGACCAGCTCTGCTCCACAGCAAATGATTGACAAGTGCTCTCCTTCACTGAGACGTGGACATGAACCCTTCCTACACCTGATCGGATGAGCAACACCTCTCACTGAGCTGCCGTCGACGCAGCCTTCAAACTGTCAAACTGGAAAACCAAAAGGAGTTTCCTGAATAAATGTGAAGCAAGAAATTCTGCAGATAACGCAACCCTAGATTCATTTAGCAACATATTTTAACAAAGCAGATATTTTCCAACTTGGTCTCTACCAACACGTGTTGGCAGAGGCCAAAAACATATGTAAAACTTAACGACTTTAGACGGGAATATCTCTGCACTGCTTCCAGGTTGTTCAATGAGCTCAGATCACAGAGGCCTTTGACAGCACCTCTCCACATGTGTGTGTTTTGGAGCATATGGCAACTAAAAAAAGTTACACTCTGTAGCTTTACCAAGGTGATTATATGTCAACACTGCTGACATTTAACGGCCTGTATTTTCTCAAGTACTCATTTGAGGCTTTTTCAGTTTTTGTCCATGGGAGTAACTACTAGCTCCTCAGTGACCTGATACGTCCTCACTGTCATCCCACAGCGCTGAGGACATCCACTAAGCTGCTCCGCTCCATCCCAAACACTTCTTTTAGGCCTAAGGTGATCCTGCCTTTTCAATGGCCAGATCCAAGTTGTGTAAAAGCCTCCTTCTCCATTTTCACTCAGCCACTGCCATGTATTCTTTGGCCCTCGATATGTGTTGTCTGTCGTTGACTGTGTGCTATTTGTAATTTCTCTGTACATTTTGTTTTTCTCTATGTAAAGCCCTTTGGTGAACCACAAGTTGCTTTAAAACTGTTATATAAATAAACTGATGTTGATGAGTAAGTGTGAACGCAGCCAAAAACAAGGGTTGGAAGGGTTGACAACCTCCCTGCATGTCAAGCTTAATGTATCATCTATGACTGTGTTTTAGTTATAGATGAGAGGGGAGACCATATCATCTAGCACAGGTCTCAGAGCCCCTGTAGCCTGTGGAAACAGAGCTACCATAATGTAGGCTAAAGGTTCCCCTTTCTTCCCTTTTCATTCTCTGACCTAGATGTGTACGTGCATGTGCGCCGGTGTGGATGTGAACTACATGGGTGTGAATGTGCACTGGGGTGGTCCTGTCTGATTCATCGTGAGCGCTGGCTGCGAGCCAGCACCTTCTGCGTGATTCACCTGGGACGTTCTACATCTTCGCAAGCTTTGGTTGTTCTGTTCTGAATGTCAAGGAGAGACGAGAACTGGACCCCACACGGGTGGGGGGGGGGGGAGAGCGAGAGAGAGAGAGAGAGAACGAGAGCAAATTAAACACAAAGGGACAAGAGGGAAGAGCCCAGATGAGCTGTAGAGTCTAGTCGGTCAGGCAGAAGTGGGCCAAGCTGGTGTTGCACTCAGGAGATGACACACATACAAGCTACTCCAACTGACTGGAGACAAGCCTTGCAGTCTCTCTCTCTCTCTCTCTCTCTCTCTCTCTCTCCCTCTCTCTCCCTCTCTCTCCCTCCCTCTCTCTCCGTCCCTCCCTCCCTCTCTCACAGAGAATCCAAGTCCCCTGGGTGCTGGTTTTTTCACTGCTGCATGCTGATGTTGTGAAAAACACTGCTCAAACATCGCGCTGACTAAACAAGAAGAAGATGGCTTAATTTCCATGGGATAAGCGGAGGTGGGTCACGAGGGTGGCGCCATGAAATTACATGTCCTTACCTGACAAGTCTAACCTGGCTTTTGTTCCACCTCTAGTTCAAAGTGATGAGGTAAACTGCATGTGCACAGCTGCTGCCCTTTGCTTTTCCATCATCTGAGAAATGCAGTGATTAGCACGCATGAATCAATTATAAGTTAGTTGGATTAATTGTTCTGTCTATTGAAAAATGCTGAAAGCTCTTCATTATAACTTCACAGAGTGACATCTTCAAATACCCCAATCAAAGTCCACAACTCAAAGGTTACAATCTATGATACAGTTGAGGAGCTGGAGCCATGTTTGGCATTTTTGCTTAATAAGTAGTGAGTAACAAATACGACAAACAATTGAGGAAATTACTGATGATTCATTTTGTGTCAGCACTGGTTGCAATGCCCTGATGTCATTTACTTTCATCTATAATTTAGTATCATCTCATGTCTGCTGGATTTGTTTGACCGTCGGCCATGGTATCCCTTTGTATGAGTGGAAAATATGTGAGGTATTCCGGTTGCATTGTGTGGGTCATGGGAGCTAGAGGACAATGGCTGCCTCTTAGGCACAGGTTAATGAAGCCTTTCAGGGAGCAACCGTTTTGGGCCTCCATAGGTTAATTACAGGGCAACATACTGAAAGGCAGCCAAGTCCATTTTATGTAAAGCAGTCAGGTAAGAAAACTCAGAAAGCGCGGCCGGTGGCCTCCTCGTGTCTGTGGAAGGAGCTGCATCCTCCTCACCAGCCACAGCATCACTGTGTCTACACCCAAGCTCACACCCTTTGACTTCGTCTGTGCGTTTTTGCCTCCGGTCGACTGCGTTGCACTGATGGTTGCTATCTCTACAGGTCGCCTCGTCTCACTCTGATAAGCAGAATGCCGATTTGGCCTGAGCGTCACTAACAGCACCCTTTGTATTTGTCCTTATCATAACAGGAGGCCACCGTGCTGACATTTATCCATTTTTTCGTCAACTGAGCCTTGCTTGTGTATCCGACAAAAAAATTAAGAAAAAAATCTATTTCCCAGTGGTAAACTGCTGAGGAGAAACAATAAAAGCCTGAAAATACAAACCTGAAGAAGCATGAGAGGATTAATTACATATGTACAGTGAGGCTGAGGAGGAATGACTTGTCCATGTCAGACACTCACAAGACCAACTGGACAAATAGCAAAAAGTTGTGTCCATAAACTGAACACAAACACACACAAACTCAAAAACGAATCCCTTTAATATCATTGTCAGATTGCTAAATCTTACTCAAGGAAATGATAATTGTTCAAGACAACTTTAGAACTTGGAATGTGTTTCTGGAAAAGTAAGATAAACTATCTCCCTCATCTAAAGTCCACTTCACAGTCCTTCAAAGCTGCTGTATTTTGGCCGCAGTAGCATGCAACAGGGGGTCACATGATGGCTTAAAGTGATATTTCACTAAAAATAAATCTTTGCAGTATCTTACATTCACTCCCTGTAGACTTAAAAGGTGGATTGGAGAAAAAAAGCAGCTTTCTCAGGGCAGTTACAATGGACTCCAACAGCGGCCAAGTCTCTGGCCAAAAAAAGCATCAAATCCTCCACAGATACTTCTTGAAACATTTCTGCAGCATAATCCACTTCTCCTATATCCAGCAATGGGCTCCATATGTACCGAATGCTCACATTTTCTAAAATGTAAAGTAATATGGCTTAAAGGCATCGGTTCAGTCTTAATATACAATCATGTAAAGCTCACCAAACAATCAGGTGCATTGTATGTTAGACTGCCTGCCTCATGCCGTCCTTGGTCAGGCAAGCTGTTTTCTTAATGCCTATGCTAACTATATACATCCTTTCAGCACAAATGTGAAATACAAAGGAAGAGACTGATGCAGGTTTCTGAGATGAATATGAAGAATATGCAGGTCTGTGTGCTACACTGCCTATTACATTATTTGCTGCCATCTTCTATGTCAATGTACATTGTAAGCTTGAGCAAGAGCCTGGTAAACATGGCTGTGTCACTGCAACGACAGGGCACTGTCACTGTTGTGGCCAAATTCCCAAGACAGTAAGTCAATCAGATACTACTTGCTCTGACCAATCCCTGGAGATCACCTCCTGGTTGGTACAGCTGGCAATTGGGCCATTTGGTCTCCAATGGCACCTAGTCCAGGCCTGAATGAAGCTGACTGATCACATTTCACAACAGGGCCAAAACAGCCAGCAGAGCAGAACAAGGCCGAGCTAGTGGCCCAGGGCCCAGAGGCCCAGTGTAGAGACCAAAGCACACTGTGATGCAGACAGCATGGAGAGCAGGGAGTACGTCGCTACACATAAACCTCTTTGAGGCATAGAAGGTAACTTCAAGTATCTGTTAAAAGTAATAGCTTCTGGGCTTTCAAACACGTGTCTGTTACAGAAATGCTCCATAATAACTCACTTAAGAATCAAAATGACTGACATTCATCATTTTGTATACAGGGCACAACTAGTGATGGATCCATACTGTAAGAAGCTGGTGTGAAGGAGAGTTACACATTAAAGGACAGACTGGTCTCATTATTGATGTGTTGGGGTTTTTTTTGTTTGTTTTTTTTTTTAAATCCTCTTTTGCCCTGCATTGTCAGGGGTAAATCAATGAAAACACATTTTTGAAGAGTCTTCTGACATGAGAAGAATCTCTGGAACAACTTAAATAGATAATAATCACGATATATTGTGCTCCTAAGAAGGCAGAATAAGATGCCCATTTAATATCTCTCTGACTGCATATTCAACCTTGTGCATGCTGTACTTTTTTTTATTTAATGTGATGGCATTCGATTTAGACTTTGTCAGACTACCATTGGGACTTTTATGGGAGAAAAAAAAAAAAAAAAAAAAAAACAGCTGTGGGACTTAAATGAAAATGAAGCTGTAATGTAGGTTTGGTAATAAAGTGCATATTTGAAAGGAGCTGCTGCACACAGGAACACACACAAAGAAAATAACAAAATAGCCAACAGATGCTTGGATGGACTCCTGCACCTACATGTACAGTACATACACACAGCAACGCAAGTCATCATAAAAACTGTTTTTCCTCTTTGCAATTCTGACTGAGGTAATAAAAAGAGCTAGCAGGCACAACCTGGAGAAGACCTGCGCTTTTCCAACAGTTGTAAACTTTCACTGCTTTATTTGAAACTAAATATGTTTTTTTTTTTTTTTTCGCTTTTCACTGGCAGAAATTGTTTCACATAAAATGCACTAACAAAATTAATTTACACGCTTTAAATGCTGAAGCGATTTTTTTTCCTCCCCCTTTCACCAGGTAGCAAACAGCGCTCCTCTCTCACAAAGCAGACAAACACAGTTACCTTGAGAAAGCACAGAGAAAGATTTCACACTATGGGGAGAAGACAATTTTCTATCAGAGATAAGCAGATAAGTGTCCTCAGCTGGAAGTTAGGATTCTGGCTGGTTTGTTTACCTAAGAAAATGGTCTCACATGCTGAACTTCAAATGAACCAGATCTAATGCGGACACATCTGCAGCGAGCTTAAAAGAGACACTGTGGACTGGAAAATAATGGATGTCAATCATCTGAGCTGAAGAGGTGCAGACATTATTGTGGCACGCAGCTGCATTAGGATTAAAGAAATCTGTGAATCTTGTATGTAACATCATGTACTTTACAGAAAGAGAAAAAAAAAACATCTCCTGAGAAACACATTTATTCTTGTATGTGGAACTAGGGCACGAAGGCAACATTTTGTAAAAACAAGCCCAATTAAAACTTGTTTTTGCAATTAACTCAAGTTCTCCAGAGATGCCATATAAACATTCATGAATTCACACAATGTACAGTAGATTTGCTTTGTCATCAGCAATTTCCCATCAAACAAGATACTGTGACATGACTGTGTACTTCAGACAGGTGGTAATAAAGTCTGAGGTGTTAAGTGACCACAACAACCGCCATCTGTCTCAATGCATAAAGAATGAAGGGGACAGTATATAACTCAGACTGAACCACAAAACAGGCAGTGAGAATATCACAACACAATCACTTATTCATTAATCCTTCATAGTCATTGTTTGCACATATATATAAGTGGCAGAAAGGCTCGAAAACTGTCCCTATGCCCACAATTCTGCTGAAAATAAAAGGCCGATCAGCACATAGTCAGGACCTCAGGACAAGTGTCACCATGACGGCCCCAACACTTTTTCTTCAGTCAGCATGTAACTCAACTAACCAACAGATGTCTGTACCTGGGGGAACTCAGACCCACTGACAACTCAGGGGAAGCGTTTGAACCATGTCAGCTATTCTTGTTTGAGCATTCCTTGGCTAAGAGCAATGACCATTATACAAGAATCTGAGAAGAGTGCCACTGTAACTCTTGCTCCAGGGTGGGAAAAAAAGATATATACCTTAAATAAATACCCTAACATTGTAGATGATACATTGTGAGATAACAGCATCTGGTAGTGGCAAAAAAAAAAAAAAAAAAAAAAAAAAATTACCAGTCAGAAAAACATCAGACCATTGCTTTTAATTTAATGGACAAAAATGCTGTAGTTCAGATGCATTGTGACTCCCTCTTATTTATATCCCTGCAGAGGAGCATATTGCAAAGCCAGATGATGCCAATTTAATGTAGATATGCCTGCAATATTATTTAAAATCACTTGGGGAAATATACGCTGGCATGTACAACATATAGGTGCTATAGGTGTCTTCTTTTTACACAGGTATAAATTGAAACACATCTGCAGCCTATCCCACCTCTCCTCTCTCTCTCCACCCATATGCCTCCATATGCTGCGAACACACACTAAATATGTTCATTCTTCACATGGAGCTCACAAGCGATCAGGTGCAATGTATGTGTCAAGATTACCGGCCTCCTGCTGTTCCATTGGTCAGGGAAGCTATCACCACTCACTTAATGGCTAAGCTAATAATGCACTTCATCCAAGCAAAATGAGTTAGGGTCCATCTTCGTTTGAAAACAAGAGGTGCACAAACATACAACAGATAACGCTGATTTCACTCAGTATTATCATCCTTGTAAAACTCATCTGCTTCTGTTTTTCAGTATGAAACTTATCCAGCAACACAGGTGAGTTTTCATTTATTTTACTTTCCTTACTTTAATGTTATATTCAACAACATGAGGTGGCATGGCATTTTAAATATGGCTTCAGTTTGGCCCCAATGAGAAACTGTTGAAAGGAGAAATAAAACATTCTTCCTCCTCAGATGAAAACTTGGATTCATTAGATAAATAAACTGCAGTGTTGCTGCTATTGGCATTTGGACTGATGCCCTGCATTTGCTATTTGTGGCAAGGCCTAAGAACCTCTGATGGACAGTTTTCACAAAGATTATTCGTTGATTTAAAATCAATCCATTGAGCAATCATGGATCAAAATAGTCATAGATGCAACCTTGAAGTTCAATCCAAAACAAACAATTTGCATTCTGAGAGTGTTCAGCTATTTCTAGATAAGTCCAGGGACATCTTAGCAAACAGACAAGAATGTAAACAAGGAATTACTGCTTTACAACCAGTCACGATTTTGGGAGAGAAGATTATTACAGAGCTCAGATGCCAACTGTCGCCCTTTACATGTTGTGTTTTACCTTCTTAGTTGCATACTTTCTTACATTCCCATCAGAAAATTACACACAACAATTCAAACTGGTGTGGCCTTCGCTGTTGCATAGCAGGAGATCCTCAAATCTACGACATACTGTCCGAGTGAGAACAGTAGGAGAGATTCTTACTACAACAGGAAGCAATGACCCGTGATGGTGGAATTGCCATTCTCCGTAGGAAGTCACACATTTCTTTTTCCTCCTTAGCCTCACCTCCCTGTGATTAGAGGAACAACTGCAAACATAGACAGTCCTCCTCTCCACTTCGCTTTTCATATTTTATACAAGCAAACTCCAGGAATCATTACCCAACATGAGCTCATCATTAGCACATTCATAATTCAGTGTAATGGATTATGTAATTGCTCCATTAATCAGGGGAGCCACCCCAGCATACTCTCCTATGCATTAGTTTAATTATGGGAAATGCCTCTGTTAAAATAGATGCGCTGTTTGCAGTAGCAGAGTTTAAACATCTCCATTTGGCACTGTGGGAACTTGTGCTGCAAGTTTAGAGGCAGCCTGGCATTGTATCGCCTTGGGTCCTCGCGGTACACTCGGCAGACAGCTCTTCAATAAAATGTGTCGCGGCAGCAGGGAAAAATGAAAAAGTAGGCAAAAGGGCAAATGCCTTTCAGGAAACCAGTTGTCAAGATCAGGCCTCACTTAAGTCACATTATTTATTGACATTTGCAGCTAGCGCCTGTGTGATGAATATTCCAGTTATATATGAAACTGGAAGCGTCTTAAACAGATTAAGACACGTTGACATGGAGGTACTTGTCATCCGATTCCAGCAGCTGGCATGACTTGTGTGAACCTAATCCAACAGTGTCATCAGCTATTTGTCAAGAAAAAGGGGATGTAGGGCTCTACACCTCCTCCTCCTTACTATTGTTGGGAGCTGAGTATGAGAGTCTGACTGGAGTCCTTTAGTTTGACTGACATTTGACTATCATCACCGAGGGACACTCGGTGTATTTTGGTCTTCTCGTCATTGTTAAAAAGGTCACTGACAGACAGAGCCCCTTGTGCACTCCTAAGTACTTGAGTGCTGACAAGAAATACCAGCCTTTAGTTGTTCCATAAGAGAAATCACTCTGGCTATACAGAAATTGCAGCACACTTATCAGTCATTTTCCTTGTCTGCTTTCCACCCCCAGATAGTACCTAAAGCAATTTTTTTTCTTTACTTTTGCCTTGTTTCTGCTCTTGGAGGGAGAGTGGGAGAGCTTGAAAATTAATATGCATTTTATACTGCTGCATATATAGTTCAGTATAAACCACAAATCCAAATAGGACCCGAGTGATTGGTCCTTCAGTCACTACCTACACAAGACAAACAACTAAATGGTTTGTGGTTACTGTCAAGATGCTGGCAAGGCTTCACAAGGCTTAAAGCCTGCTGCCAATAACACAGGCTGAGCCAAACAGAAAGACAGGGAGAGACACACACAGAATAAAAGATGGCAAAATTTTTTTTTTTTTCCCCATTGTGAGAAATGCACATGTAATGCTTAGGAAAAAAAAGAAGAAGAAGGAGAGCTTATGCATTCACCTCGTTGAAGTGACATTTAAATAAGCAGGAGCCATTTTCTTCCACAATCCCTCTGTCCCTCCCCTTTCTCCCGCTCCCTCTGTGCCACTGTAATTTGAAGCTGTCACAAACAAATCCTCCTCACAGACCTTTCCAAATGTCAGGTTCCATCAAGTGGGATGACTGCCTCCAAAAATCAGTCCCTTGGAAACTTTTGTAGAGCACACGTGTATTTATGGGAATTCACCATTCACTCCTTGCACACTTGATGGAGCAGGGAGAAGGCTGGGAGGATGTGACACCAAAAATTTACAAGTATTCATACACGCGTTTGTTTTTTTCCCACTGAATCATTCACTGCCATTAGGGAAAATACAGATTTTTGTTTCAATCTTTACAGGGTGGGTGAAGATAGTGATGAGTCCATAACTGGTTTGGTCTCTTATCTCCTCTACCAAATACTGCCTGAACATGCTGTGCCCTCAGTAAAACCAGTTCTGCCACCACTTGGCTCCTAATCCAGCAGGGATTGGTCTGGAGAAATGCTGTTCAACAATATACAAAGACATCAACACCATGCTGCTTTCCATGACGGCTTGCTTCACAATTGTAAGAACAATTACAAGTAGTAGTAGCCAGAAAAATGGACACTCTAAAACTAATAAATAAGAAAAATAGGATATCATATTTCTGGCCTATTCTGGCCTTTTAAGCTGAAGGCATCTTATTCAGGGTCAAAAACATTTAGTGGGAAGAAAAAAAAAACATTAATGCATATTTCATCCATCAATACAGACATAAGCTGCGCAAAAGCCTGGTGCAGGCCAGAGACAACAATTCAGCAACTATACATTCACATTTTACATAATCTTAATAACCTCTGGCACAAAGAAAGTTATTGAGAAACTGTTAGCAGAGTGTGCAATCTCAAGAGTCATTTCACTGCCCCGAGAGCGCGGCAATGAGATGAGGGAGAGCAAGAGGAGCTAATCAACTCTTACTCATCAGTGGCATTTCATGCACTGTCTGCCGTGTGCACAAAGGGCACCGAGCATCAATAAGTCAACACGCCGCTATAGCAGGAGTGGATCTAGACTCCTCGGCCGTGAAAACGCAGACATGTCTCTATAGCAAGTGCAAAATTAAATTAATTTTGAAGTGGAACTGCTTGAGGGATGTGTCTAAAATTAACATGGTAAGTGTAAAGAAAAGTTTAAACAAGACCTAGTATGGACCGAGCTGCTAAATCTGCATTTCTGAAGAGACATCTCGTGAGCACATAAAAAGCTGTCCGCTCGCTGCACCTAGTATAAGATGCTGAGCCAATAGAGGTGGTGGGCGGGTAGAGGGAGTAAGAGAGGTGAGAGAAAAAAAGAGACACCATAGGGGGAAAAAAAGCTGTTTTTTCCAAAGAAGTTTGTACTGCCATCCTCTAATCTGTGCCATCGCAGCTGCACATTGTGTCACCATGTCCAGAAGGCCGGACTAGGTTTTTTTTTTTGTCCCCCCTCTTCTCTCCTCCTTGTTGCCTTGCATCAGGCACAGTATCTGAGACTTTAATATGGCTGCCAATGGCAACAGCCATTTAATAACAATGCAATAGTTCCTCACAGCAGTAGTTCAGTGTCGCTCATACACCCCGCCGTGTGCAGATGGTACATTATGGTTTCCGAAAACATTCTTCTCTCTGAGATGTTTTTCCTTACTCCCCCCAAAACACACACACTGCCCTTTTAGTCAGCAATATTTAACTCTCCCCTTGCATACTATTGCCTGACAGCCCATATCACCTTATTTTGTAACAGGTCAGCTGAAGTGCCGCCATGCCACCCCCCCTCCAAGAGGTGATCTGGGCGTGTGCATGTTTGCATGTTTATGCGAGTGTGGTTGGCGGTAAGCCTCTCGCATGTGCCTCACAGCCTCCTGCAGTGGGGGACATCTGGAGGAGGCGTTACCATGTACACAGAGAAGAGAAGAAGAGTTCAGGCCTGAAATATCATCCTCCAAGGACATAACTGGCTTTCATTAACATACAAAGGGGGAAATGGCGGTGGAGAATTATTCAAATCAACACAGCTAATGTTGCCATAAGCCAGTCACCTTGCCAAGTTACCCTAAAACTCATTCTCTCTATGAGTGGCCCTTCCCCCGACTTGCCGCTGAGAGCAATTAGGGCACATTTTGATGAAAATGACCGGTAATTCAGTGTAAGGAAAAAGCTTCAGAACAACCATTTCACAAGGTATGTTCATTATGTGCCAGCAGGGAAGAGCCTCCTCTTAATAGAGTGCCAGCCATAAACATCCCTCATCATCACCGGGCCTGCCATTTGATCTCACCTCTGGGGTTTCTGCGCTGGGCATCTTCATTCATTTCTTCAGTGTTTCACTGTCTGTTTACTCAGTAATGGACTCTGCCCAGAGAGTTGTTAAGAGGGGAACAAAGTGAAAGTGCCCGGCACTCTGTTGTGGCGGTGATTAACGACTGAATTAGAAAACAACTCCAGGTCACCTTCCTTAACATTGTGATGGATGATCTAATGTGCAAATCTGATAGCCCTTGTTATAGGTGATCTGGAACCCGGCTCACAGGTGGAGCAACCCAACGGTGCATTTACAGTGTGTATTAGCTTTTCAATGAATAAACACTGTCATAAACAACAGACGAAAACAATATAGTAAGAAGCAAACTGAGATGCTTCACGGCTTTGATAATAAGCACCTCACTGATGAGTGTGCACACAACTGTGTCGGCCACTGTGTGTAAAGCCTTAGTTAGCGTTGTCCTAGTTCAACTGTGTATGTGCCATCTCTCCTGTCACAGGCAGTTTACAAGACTGGGAACGAGGGTTGCCATCTGTCTCACCTCAATGGGGTGCACAGAGGGACGTTTTGCACAGTTTTGGCATGCCTGACTTCCCCTAATGCTGCACAAATGTTTAGAGACATTACATAAGCAATGAGACCTTCACTAGGGCGGAGGGGGGATGGAGATGGGTCTGGCAGGAGAGGAGGAGAAAAGGTAAGAGAGATCAGGAGTGTGAGAGTGTGAGAGAGGTGCAGTGGTCCTTTAATTGTCTAGACTGACCACATAAACAGGCAGACAATAGCACTAAAGGGCTGCATTGGTGTTGCTATAGGGTTCAGGCATTTTTAACACCTTTGCCTTTTTCACAGCTTCAGTAATTTTGCCTTATATCTAAATTCTGAGCAATGTTGCACTGTGCTGTTTAGAGAGCTTGCTTTGATTAAGGATGTTGTTTCAATGCGTTGTCACAAAAGTAGCCAGCAACAACTTTTTCACCAGAGAATCCTTCAGATAACAGCTTTAAAACTTCTTGAAGCTTTATATAGCATATTGCAACTGAGAAACTTGTCTTCCCTATTTTATAATGGTGTTGATGATACTGACACAGTGGTCTCACTGAAATGAAAGAGTGAGCCTTAAGCTATAAAAACAGCCACAGTGGGAAGTAAGTCGGTAAGAGGTGGATCAAACCTGACTTCAGCTCTGCACCCGACTGCAGCTGCTCAGGGATAGGAGGCAATCTGAAAACAAAAAATAGAGTTCACTCGCCGCAAGGAAAGGTAATACTGGGCTCAATGAAATATAGCCTCTGCTGGAAACCAGGAAGAAGAGGAACAGCAACTTGATGCACAGAGCACTGAGTGCAACACAGCCAAAGGAAAGACATGTATTGTGAATGTCCTGGGAGACATTTAAAAAAAAAAAAAAAAAAAAAAAGTAAAAAAGATGTGTTAAAAAGTGTTAATTTTCAAGGACACTCGAGTGTCTTTTTAGACAAAACAGTGAAGTTTTTCTGACAAAGTGCGACACAACATCTCCTAGTGACAGCTTCAGTACACTCTCTCCACCTCAGTCTGTCTAATTTTGGCAAAAGATGACTTAATGTTGCCTCCAAGTGTGAACCCGCCACTCCACTGCTCTTCCACCACATGACCACCTTGTCACTCCTGGTTTCTCAGCACTGACTAAAGGTCTAGTCTTTTGTCTCTTGAATTTACAATGTGTGATACAGACCTCGGCATACGACATGTTGTTTTTACCATATGAATTATGACGGTCAGTTAATTCTGCCCATAAGAACAGCTATAAGCCGACTGTCACTGAACGATGTCCTGCTGATACAGTCGGCCACAATATCAAGGTGCCCAGGCACAATTCAGTCAGTTGCATATTCTTACAGATATATTCTGGAAATTTCACAGATAGAAAACCAAGGTGGAATCACATCTGTGCTCCCACAGGTTGTGCTTCCTGCATAGTGGGTGCCGGTATCCTGAGGGTAGGGGGGTGGAGGATTGCATGAGCCTTAGCACGGCTCTCCCTCACTATCAAGTGAAGAGACATGGCTGTCACATGGTTGTCGACACCCTCCCCAGGCTGTCAGTGAAGTTAGCATTAAGAGCAGTGGCGGTAATGGGGGAACAGGCCATACCAAATTGGAGACAAAAAGGTGGCGGGAAGGGGGGATTAGCTACAGCTAAAGTCACAAGACCATATAGTAATGGTAAGAAATAAAAACAGGCAAGACAATTTCAGTCACATGTCACTGTGTGGCTGTGCTGTCCTCAAGGCATTGCTACCTCACCTGGGATGAAGCTGCAATATAACAAAGTAGATGTCAGACTGAGCGAATGTGTAGCAGTCTGCTGTGATCAGCGTGACCTAACTGCATCACTGCCACATGATGTTCTCTAATGTTCTGAGAAATTCAGCCCTCAAATGCCAGGAAATTAATCAGTCTCTGTGTTATATAAAAGTCAAATGAAATTCTTGTCTAATTCTTGTTTGCGTAAAAAAAAAAAAAATCTGAGTTTTGAGGAGAAGCTATGAAATACAATCTCTTAGTGATTTCATGTGATAATCTAGATGCTTGATCTCGGCAGCACTAGTGGATGTCCCATTGGTTTTTATCGCATTTCAGTCACTACTAATACCAACATAGGGTTGCTGAAAGTGATGCTTTAAAATGACAGGCACAACATTGAGGAAATGCTACAAGTGAACCCCCCCCCCTCCCTCATGAAAACTACTGCTGCTGACCTCAATCACTGATCTTATCACTTCCTCGTTTTGAACCCACACTGGTGAGGTTTCCTTCTGCTTGTTCAAATTTATCTACATTAATGATGCTGTACAAAATGCACACTTATCTATGAGAACATTTGTGTTGCACAGCATTTGGCAGAATATGAGACACAACGCAACAGCTTCATTAACTGGGCTGATATGCAGATACGCAAGGATAAGCTGCAGATACTGCGTGATAAAGGGTTGAGTACAGCAGGCTTCTTAGGCCGAGTGTGCAGCAGGGGGATTTTGCTGCTGCTACCATGGTGGTCCTTCTCCCTCCTTCATAGTCTGCCCTGCAATTAATGACACACAGTGACCCCCACCCCCCACCCCACTCTGTGTTTCTGCGTTTGTATGTATTTATGTATGTGACTGTGCTTGCGCATGCTTGCATGTATGAGAGACAGCTAATTTTCTGTACCGTGCGCCAGAAGGATAACCACTGAATTTGTATTCAGTAATGAGACGGGGTCTGGGAATGATGGTGAATTTGTAAGCACGCACCAGCTCCCATAATTCCATTTAGCAGTCCTGTACACACTTATACATGCAGGTGGTAGTTATGGTAGCCCCCCTGCCCTCAGCTCTCATCAGGCTCACACATCTCCAAAGAAACCAAGGGCAGGAGAGGAGGAGATATTACAAATCACATTATAGGACATGAAATTAATCCACCCTCCCCAAACATTTGGCCTTCACACAGTTTAACCTTGAAACTGCTTTTTAGTCCCTTGCATGAGTTCTTCATCACCCCCCACCCCCTGTTCCCTCCACCTCCATCACATCCAAAAGAACGAGTCTGACATTACAACAATGGCTCTGCCGAGGTAATTATTCAATAGGATCCTTCACCGTGCTGATGATACGTTGTAATTTCATTTCACTTACGTCTGTTTCATAATGTAATACACAATTGAGCAGGGGCACTTTACGTCCCAAAAGACCACTTCCTCCTTAAGATAATAAAAGCCTTTTGTGCTTGCCTTTGAGAAATCCTTGGTGGATTATGTGAGTGCGGATTCAGGAGCACATCAATTAATATGCATTAAATGAAAGAGTATTAAGTTGTAAGAAAATAATTAATAACTCTAATTGCTGTGCTGCTGCTTTGCCCAGCGACATCATACCTTAATGCTAACAGGACTGTCTGACATCGCCTACAGGGGCCAAAGTACAAGTGTCACTTGACCTATTACATGGCTGAAAGACATTGCACTTCCACTTTATTACATGGTCACCTCACTCTCCCCTGATACTAATGTAGAGTGGTACAAGATAAAAGCCCAGAGTGACTGTTACATCCAATCCAATAGCAGCAGCAGAAAACTTCCAATCTCCCAGCCATCGCAGAAACCACACAAGATTCAGCTCTTACTAGTCTCATGCAGCATAGAATAAATCTGTTTGTGTTAGAGAATACTGTAGATCTGTTATGCTAGCCCTATCACTGGATCTTGTCCCTTTGTATGATGCAGAGAAAAGCTCCGGCACCGGGTTCCACTTCCCCCCCGTTACCATGAAAAAGACATCCACGGCTCCAATTATCCTTTACCCCTGTGTAGCTCCACAAAACACAATCGCTGCCACTGTCAATGAAATTATAGCAAAGGGAGAGTAAGAGATGACAGGAGGAAAAAAAAAAAATCTTACAACCCCCACCCTCCTTTATAAGTACACACACATACACACTCTTCCATGTGGTGAAAAGCAAAGATGCAGAATGCCTCAGGAGAACAGAAAGCAAAGAAATGGGAATGACAAGCAAAATGTTTCTTTGAGATATCTTTCCAATATACCATTTCTAAAGGTTAGAGGAGTTTTGAAGCCATGAGAGAGCAGCACTGGATGACTGATGACGCCTTCAGTTGCTGTGAGTGGTAAGAGATACTGAGTGGTTTCCACTGCAGCGCTCCGTTTTAAACTTATTCGCTTTGACCGAGAGCGATCTGCGGCAAGAATTACTGTCTTGATCAGTTTACAGTTCTACCTCCATGTTTTTTTTTTTTGTTTTTTTTTTTTTTGAAAATTACCCTGGCTTTCAGCTAAATCAATCTTGCCTTAGGTTGGAGATAATGAGCATGTTCACCAGGCTTCAAATGAACACCGTTGCTTCAGGGCTCCTCAGCTCAACACAGTCACATCATGCAGACACTTTTGAGGAAGGCAGAAAAGAGAAGAGAAGTCTCAGCCTTCAGAGACCAATTAAAAACACATATTCAAATTGACCTAAAAGAAGCACAGTGAGGCATTCATTTACAGTGCTGCCCCACGTTCCTGCAGCTTCACTCACTATCAGGTTCATCCCAATTGTTTTCAACTCTGACAAACAAACAATCTCAACAGAGTGGAAAGACTAGGAAAAAAATATATAATCTGTCTCATCTCTGCAGGATCAAAGACTATATCAAGAGGTAGTGAGCACACAGAGATGTACTAATTCTCACACAACATGCACTCACTTTCATTCAAAGGACACCGAGGCAGGATTTACCAGCTCAGTACCACGGTATGCATGCATTAGATGATGCTTATTAAAGACGGTGGTGAATATTAGATCATTATCGTTACTATCTCCTCCACAAGAAAGACTTGCTTCAAAGAAAATAACTGCATAGAACACATAGAGATATTTGTTTTCTCTATTGCCTTCATAATGTCGTCAATATTGGAAGTGACCGAACGCATTTCATTTACAACAATATGAAAGCGGCAAATCCTCAAATTTAAGGAGTCAGAACAAGCAAATGTTTGTTATTTTTGGCCTGATAAATGAGAACTGAATCAATTATCAAAGTGGTAGATTCATTTTCAGCCGGTTGCCTAATTTGAGCAATAAAACCTATTGAAAAGACAAACTTGAAATTGAAAAGAGATGTTCAGGCAGCTCTCCAGCATAGCACCAGTCAGAATTTCATCCATGACATATTTGGTACCACAGCCCCAGCGGGTATGCAGTGACTCTGAAACATGCTCCGTCTCGCTTCCGCAGCACTTCCAGGGAAGCTGCTCCCATAAATCCCCTCTAATGGTCGCTGGCGAGGGAACTTTTTAACACAGAACTTAGCAGCCACTGTTATTCACCCGTAGAGCGAGACTCTCGGGATGATGGATGGTAATAAATATTGCACAGGGCTAACAGAGGTCCCCTCAGAGACGTTCAATTGCCTTGAGTGATAGGGTGCTGCTCGGCAACACGGAAGAGGATGGCAGAGGGCAGGCTCTTCACGGGGTCGACTAACTGAGTCTGTTCAATTTCCTCTCGGGAAACGCGACAGTCCCCATTCTGAATTATAACTGTCTCACAATGGGGGAAGGTAAGCGGAAAAAATGGGTGTTTCCGCAAAAACAAACAAACAAAAAAAATATATATTGCTATCTTTGCTAACATATGTATGGCAAGTTTGTTGGTTATGAATGAAGAATTGATTGTCTGGAGGAAGAAAAAAAAAATCCACTGTGCCATGACCAGTAGTGATTGTGAATGTACCTGACATGTGAGGAGAAAGAACACTGCTCGGTGTTGTGACCACTTTCCTGCTGCACTTGTGACTGGAGCAGTTTAATGGAGATTTCTGACAAGGGAGCTCTGTTGTGCTTAGCTGCCCACCATCTTAACTGCTTCCTTGACAATGGCCGACAACAGAGCAGATGTACAAGCTGCACACATCTGTAGTGGCCTTATATTCCTTCAGGCTTCCCTCCACCCCCATCGGCACTACCCCCTCCTTTCCTCAACCAACACATACAAATGGGCACCCATAAGATAGACAAAGAGCTACTTTACCAAGGTCACCACCTATTCAGCTTGCTGGAATCAAATAAATTATCTTGTTGTTAACTTTGCTATATTGTGACTAAATAACATAAAACAATCCAAGCGCCTGAGATAAGATTACTTTTTTATTTGCTGCACTGAGAGGACAGAAATCACCTTAGTTAACAAGAACAAATGAGTGACAATAATGTTTTTAATAAGAAATTTAGATAACGCCAGTTCTTCATGAATCCAACAAGTGTCTTGTTGTCATATTTTCACAGTAATCAGTGAATTAATTAGCCCAATAATGTATAAGAATACTTTAGAGTGTGTAATTAACAAGTTAACACAAAGCAATTAGCAGCTCATTCATACACTGTCAGCACCTAGCCGTGGCTGTAAACATAAGATGCACTTTCCTGACTAATTTTTTAAGTTAACAGAAGCAGCTATGGTGCTAAATCCCCCACTGTAAATATCAGCTCTGTTACTATAAACAAGATACATTCACTTGGCTAAAATGCAGCAAAGAGCAAAAGAAAAAAAGTAGTCCATTATTCACCTCCGGTGGTTTTAAAACAAGTCACTTCCTGGAGCCTCCAGGGGGATCATGATGGGGGCATCCCCAGAAAACATGACAACTGGGTCACTTTCACTCACAATTACAAGAGGCCGCAGGAGGCTGGCAACGTTTCTTAGCAGTTTAGTTTCCTACTCCACAGTGTGCAGTGTTTGCCCAACCTGCAGATCTGCAACACCACACAACACCACAAAATCCTTTCAGGCGGGATTCCTCGGGGCAAAAATGTCATCACATGCTCATGCTGTTCATATGCCCTGCTTCAATCACTCATGTGTCCCTGTGATGAAAGAAAGTTTAGGAGAGCCTCTGCTCTGCCACAGCTTCCTCCAAAACTCCTCCGGAGGAGTCTTGAAATTGTGCTGAAGTACATAAATGAAAAAGGTCAGTGACATTGCGATGCAGCTAGGGCAGCAGATGTGCTCCATTGTAATGACTTTGTGACTTCGTGGCTGTATGGCAAAAAATAAAAACAAAAATAAAAAAGATGCACAGGCAGTGCTTAAGATTAGACGGGATGACGTCTTTCACATCACTATTTAGTCTACAAAACTCACTCAGTGGGGTCAAGTGTGAGGCATTAGAGAGATTTCTGAGCAAACAGCCTCACTAGAGAGAGCACACAAACACACACACACACACACACAACTCTACGACTACACAACACACTCTGATAATGCACTTCCTATTTTCTTTTAACCGACACACACACACATACACTCACTCCGTGCGGGGTCTCGCTGTGTGCAAAAGCAATGTAGTCCCCGTCTTCGCCGAATACCCTTGCAAACGTAAAGGTGAGGGACACTAATGGCAGCGTTGGAGGGAAAAACGCGGGCTCTTCGTGCCCACATTTGACAGTTGGACCAGGCTTTACGTGGTCAGAAATAATGCCCCTGTGTGTAGGCTACAGCCCACCCGACCAGTCCCCATCTTCATGGCGCAGTAAGGTGGACACACATGGCCAGAGCTGTATGCGGACCCGAAACCCCCCCGACGGCAAGCCAGTCCACAGCCAACTCCCGCTTGAAGCCCCAGAACTGGACAAAAACGCGAAAAGCGCTGTTGTGGTTGCTCCTGTAATGCAGTCTTACCTGGATGAATGATGTCTAATCGCAAGTTGAGAAGCCGACTTTCTCTTTTTTTTTTAATTATTATTATTATTTTTTTTTTTTAGGCGCACGTCGGCGGCGGCGGCAGCATCATCCGCTCCGGCGAGAAATGTTTCATGGGAAGATTTGGAGTATTTCTGAATCCACCTTATTAATCCTCCGCGCGCGCTACAAAAGCTGCTTCTTCGCTTTTTTTTTTTTTTTTTTTTTTTGGAAGAAACGACCGGATAGAGAGGAGTGATACGCTTCACGGGAAGAGGCTACAATGTGTTCATACGCGTCCTTGTTTATTAAAATACGACCGGGCGTAAACGCCGAGTAGGTGTCTGTCTAACTGTTTCACTGCTTTATTTTCCCCCTCTCTCTCTCTCTCGCTCTCTCTCTCTCTTTGGCTGTAGTCACACTGTCTAACTCTCCTTTTTTTTTTTTTTTTTTTTTTTTTATCAAGGCGGGGTCTTGGGTCGTTTAAACCAATGACATAAACCAAGAAGAAGAAGAAGAAGCCCGCCCCCCTCCCCCACCACCCCCTTCTCCCCCTCCACCACCAACACTATATATACACTCACAAACACACACAAACACACACACCTTCTGCTCACATGTTTAGCAAAAAACGATGTGGTTAAATGGGAAATCTTGGTTTCATACTTGGACGAGTCTTTTATTTCAGTGGATTCGAGTTTCAATCAGAGGAAATTACTTTAAAGGGTCAGTGCAGCCTAATCACTATTTTTCTTACTTCAAGTGCCAAAGCTTTTCTTTCTGCTAGCAACACAATGAATGAATCAATGGATTTTTATTTGTGGCATTCACAGCATTGAATCGCATCATAAAAATAAAAAATAATGTCTTTCCTTTTTTTCCTACTGTGGGTATTCTACAAATCTCGTCGTTAAAGGTTTGCCGTCAAGCTTCTTCTGCTCTTTTTCATTTTTTAACAAATAGGCCTAACTAGTCTCCATAAAAACTGTTTACAGTGAGGTATGTGGAGTATTTTTCTTTGAAAGACACCACAAATCAGTATTTGTTATATTAACAATGGGCCACGTGACTGTGTGTAATGTGAAATGTGCTGCTTGTGGTGACAAACCCACAGAACATTATCACCTAACTCTCAAGTTCCCTGCAACTCTAATGAGCGTTTTAGTGTCTTTAACTTCACGTTTTTGGTTTTACAGTCTGCTGGACTTTTTTTGTGTATGTTTCTCAATCACTTGGCCACCATGACACTTCCTACTTTACCTGTCCAGCACCAACCAGGACACAGAAGTCTAAAAAACAATTAATGCTAGTTTAATCAGCACAAAACCATGATGGACATACACCCCTGGGGCCACTTTAAAATACGGCATTAATGTCATGGAAGCCTTAAGCAATCTACATCACAGAAAAATCACATACTGGGCACATACAAAAATCCACTCAACTCCATCACCTTGGTTGATAGTAGACATTTTAGAGATGGATATCTTCAAAACTGAGTGATGATGATCCAAAACTGTTTGTACAACCAGATAAAAGTGGAGGGCTAAGTGTGCATTTTTGCCTGTGCACACAATCTTGTGAAACAGACACTTTAATAGGCTTATAATCTCCTCACATGGAATTATATGCATGTCAGTATAGTGCTCCAGTCCACAGTGAATATTTAATTTATGTATAGCTTTAATATAATACTCAGATGTCATAGGGGCCTGTGAGAGCCTGTGGTATTTTTGTTTCAGTCCTTTAAATTGTACATATAATTAATGGATCTCCTATGACTTGATCACAGCGGGATGCTGCTGAACGAGAGCTTGTAAAATACCCCAGCCAAGTGAGTAAAAGGTGAGTGTGAGCTGTGTAGTTGTAAGGAGAGATATACTCACAGTTTCTCTGATTGGCAAGTTCATGTCCATGGAGCCGTCTTCACAGAACATGGTTTGTATGAATCTCAATGACCTGGTATTGATTATTTCAAGAATTCCTGTGATTTCTCTACAGTTATTACTCTGCTAGTAGAGCTGTGGTTTCTATAAGGGAAGACAGTATGATATAGTCTTATATGAAATACTGTTGTTTGCCAAAGTTTGGAAACAGAACTTCATTAATTCATTAGGCTCTAGGTAACTCATCAGGACTTATCATTAGGAACTGTTAGTGTCAGCTGATGACAATTTCATAGCTTTTAAATTGTCTGACTCTTCAAACCTTGTGGTAACACTCAACAACCACAAGCCCCTCTAGCTGACTAAGTGACTTGAAGGATCTGAAAATGAAGCTAATTGATTTCTACAAAGCAACAGAGGCTATAAATAGATATGAAAGTGCTTCCAGCTTGAAATGTCTACTGTCCAAAATGTTGTTTCAAAAATGGCAGTTAAAGGGTAGCTCTTCAAGTCAAAACAAGATCTGGAAGATGAGGAAAACTTTCTAATAAGACTGCATCCACTGGGCAGAAGCGCAAAGCAAAACCCCCTGCATGACTGCAAATAACCAGCTGGAAGGTTTGCGTGACGCAGAAGTGGTGGTGGCACCGTTCTACTATTGCGTTGTGTCGACATGGAAAAGTCATCAGAGTGAAACTTTACCTGTGACCTCAACATAAAAATCACATGCAAAGCACCATCTGGGAACAAGTCCAAAATGAGCTCTTTGGACACAATCACCAAAGGTGTGTTTGGAGAAAAGAGGAATTGAGCAGTTAACGAAAAGAAACCCATTGCCAGCTGTGAAGCATCAGGGTGGAGATATTCTGCAATGACGTAAGAAACACTGCTAGGTCAGGGGGAAGGAAGGATTCCACTAAATATCTGCAAATCCCGTGTGTCGGTTTGCTGCAGGGCCTGTTGTTACTTCTTTTCACTTCAAGAATCAACAAAATAGGGACTATTTTGGAAAGCGCTGAGGGTGAAAAGCACCCTCAGTGCTTTGTGAATGCATGGGGTCACGGCTGACATCACATGCCTGGCTTTACTGTCTCTTTTAGGAACTTGTTGCACATATACATTTGGAAGACCCCACCCTCACGCTTCCTTGCTACAGATTCAGGAGACCACAGTGGCTTTATACATTTCATTTTCAATTTAATTTCTGCGTGAGACATCGTAAAAGGCAGGAGATTGTGTGAAGTGGTGGTCAGGGTGCTCAGTGAGCTCAATTATCTATATCCCATTTTCCACTTTTCATTTCTGTATTCTGCCTGGCCTCCATATGGTCCATTTATTGATCTGCCCATCAGCTATTGTCCACCTCTGGTCAGGGCACTGGTTAGATGTGGTGGTGTCCTGCATACAAAACAAAAAGGCAACCTACCCCTCAGTGGGATAATTATGCAGAAAATGGATGTGGCGAAATTGTGGTCTTGAATCTTACAGCCATGACTTTATTGATGTTTGGGACTGATTGTATATTGTTTACAAAGATTGGTGATTTCAGACACTGTTCACAGAAGAAACCCTGATCAAGTGAGTACAGGCAGCTTTTATGTGAGGGCGACAACATTTAGATGACATTTAAAGTGCCCTCTTCTTATGCACTGTAAAAACAGCGAACGTGTTCAGAAACACAAAAGCAGCTAATGTAATCCACATGAAGAAAAAAGAGGAATTCTCCTCCACTCCCACTGCTTGTATGCACTCAGAGAATATTCTGTTTTGTCAAGTAAGATCTGGAGTTAAATCCAAGACAGCAACACTACATTATGCTTATGCTTATCTTATAATTTTTAAACCAAAGAATTTCACCAGCTTTACCTTGACCCACATATCACAGAATTGAAGAACATAAACTGATTACTTTTTAAACAACACTGTCAGCAAGCTAGAAAGTGCTTTATTTTCATTATTAACATGCAAAACCATAGTTGGATGTGCCCTGCTCTCCAAATTCAGTCCACTGCTGCATCAACATAAAACATCTCAGTGGAGATGGAGAGGAGCCTTGAGTGTCGAAGGGATTTGTGCCATCCTATTAGAAGAGGAGGTATGGGTTCGGTGTATAACGCCGTATCAGACCTTCTCATTTTGAACTCTGACCCTGATCTCCATACTCACAAATTCACAAGCAGGAGTTCACACAGTGAGTCTCTGCGGAGAGCCGAGCAACGTACTATCCATGCTGTGGTCTCTGAAGACGCACATCAGTCTCCAGATGAATTATTGAAGGCACACCACCTCCTCCATGTTTGTTACATGGGCTGGAATTAGTGGCCACTCCGGAGTACAATGACCATATTGCATTAAAATTCGACTTGAGAATTTATTCAGATTTTGATGTTTTGCTCCTGCTGTGTAGCCTAGTCGTTTTTCTATGTGTCAGTTCCCATCTTATACCTCAGTTGCTTTCCCTCGACACTCTGCAGAATCTTATCAAAACAATTTCCCCCCCACATACACTCTGCTCAAACACTATTTTGATGCGGCTACACTTTCCATTTCTTGGTAAGTTATACGATTTAATTTCTCAGGTTTATGGTTGAATTATATATAAAAAAACATAATCACAACATTGTAGGGCACAGAATGTCTGCTCCTGAATCACTCCTCTTCATCGCTGTCGCAGCATGCCCCAGTGATAGCCCCCCCTCCACCCCTCACAATGGTGCAGCATTCGAGGTTGTTGCAGAGGTCAGTGTGCCACAATGACTTCATCTCCACTGCTCAGAGGCTGAAACATGCCCAGCATGCATGAAGGCTACACACACACACATACAGAGTCCACTCTTTTTGGCTAATGAGGAGGCAGGGCCTCACCGTGCAGGGATAAAGAGGGGGTGAACAGCTCAGACCCCCAATGGGTCCGCTTGAACTTGTGAAATAGGATTGACACCACACTCAAAATGAGCTCCCACCATGTCGGAACAGCAGACTGAAGCCCCCCAGGAGGCTAAGTTGAATCAATTCTCCTAATGATGTTTGTAATTTAGGAGGCTAATGACATGCACTATGAACTGGAAGATTAAGTCGTGGAGATGCCTTCTCAGAGTCAAGTGTGAGAATAAATGCCTTGGAGAATCACAAACATACACAGAAGGTGGAGACAAGCTGTGTTCATAGGATTGATGTCACTTTTATACATTGCTGAAATTATTTTGGGTGATTCAAGTCACAAATCTATATAAGTCTTTAACATGTTAAGCATCAAACGAAGTTCAAATCAAGTCGTGAATCCCAAGAACAGAAATGATGCATGATGCTTTTGTAGAGTTAAGACAAATGAGAGGGGCAATTTTAAAAAGAAATGGTCACATGCAGCACAGGCTGAGACTTAAAGACTTTAAAAATGGTGCCCCAAAAAATGCTGTATTCGAACACTTACCATCATACGACCAACCTCATTCCCCTGTGATGTCACTCAGGTTATTTTTGCAGACTTGAGAAAGTTCCCTCTGTGACCCTTAATTGCCAAGAAATACACTATACAACTGTTTTCACAAGCCCTGGTGGCTAGTGACTCAACTTACGAGTGGTTCAGCATCCATTGAAGTCTGACTCAAGTCCAAATCTCAAGCCCATTGTTGATTTTGCATTACAGAGATTTAGCTTGCAGGTTAGTGTAGCAGCAATTTGTTTTAAAGGTTATGAGGAATAAATACTGTGGGATTTAACAGATGTTTTGTATCCCCCTTAGATTTGGCCCAGAGTACTCTTGAGCTGCTAATTTTGTTTCTACCCTTTGGGTGTACTGAAGCCTGCTTCCTGTGGGATGAGGATGTCTCTTTTTGTACAAGATGTTAAGTGCTGTGTGTTTTCATGGATGAGCTAGTGTGCACGTGCACACACGTGTCCCTGCATGAATGTGTACATATCTGTCTTGTGTGTGTGGCAACAATGCCAAATATTTACGCAAGAGCAGCCGCATAGGAGGCATGGCGACAGTACGCAGCATGATATGCATACGCAACATGTTGATATGATTACTCCACAGGCTGCTCCCTGTGTTTTAGGCTGGTCATTAACAACCTATTTGAAGACTTTGTCAATAGGTGCCAAGACAACAAGAAGCAACATCGCCCCCTCCATGCTCGACACCCCCTCCTCCTCACTCCCATCCACTTGCCTTTCTTTTCTCTCATTAATATGGAAATGAGTCGCTCATTGTTGTTAGTAGGGAAGAAAGCTGTCATGTCTTTGGTGACAGGCTCAATGGATGTGTTTGGATTGCAGGGCTTGCTGTTTTCCGAGAGCATGTCTTATCTTTGTTTAGGCAGCGAATCAAAAATGTAAACATCACTTCATTAGCATCTGTCAGGAAGCTTAACGCTATGATTTTTAATACATGGCTAAACCCTCTGAATAGGCAAACAGGCCTCGTTATTCTGTCTCTTCTTTTATCTCCACTTTGTGTAGTAGTTAATTTCTCAAAGGAAAACTTACTTAATCCTCTGCGTTTGCTGGTGAAAGCCATGTTGTGCAGCTCTGCTTCTTCCCTCTGCCTAGAACACTATTTACCAGAGTTACTTCATTGTACTTTTGCTGCTGGTAGGTGGTTACTTTAATACTTTTTCTCCTGCAGACCACACACACACACACACACACACAAAAAATTCTAGATTGTTTTTTCAGTCAGATGAAAGGCAGATCCAAAAGGAAATTCTGCTTTGGAAAAGTCAGAAAATGAATAAAACATAAATTTCATGGACTATTCTTAACCTTTAAGAGGGATCAAAGAGGCTTGTGTTCTTACCAATCACTGGTGTTATCAGCATTACACTTCATCAACACTTTCTCCATACACAGCATTTACTTCAAGTATACCTGCACATTGTGGAGTGATATTATAATTACTGGGACAAGACTAAAAGAAGCCAAGATTGTGTAAATGCAGCTACTTATCTCAATTAAGTGCTTTGTTTATATCCAGGTTTGCCTGTTGCATGGGCACATAAGTGTCAGACCTCAACTGAGTCATATTTCCTGCTTTTCAAAAGGGATTTCAGGTCCTCCTGGGTTCTGTAGGCGTCATCAGTGGGCTGTTTACGCAGCTGCGATCTCCTAGGGTTCATCGCCAAGCTGGAGAACCTCTCATATAGGGTCATTTTTGAAGATAAATATATGCTACAGGCCAAAGTTTTCCCCAAAAAACATAGAGAGAGATGCAGCGACAGAGACATACAGAGGAGTTCTGTGAGGATGTGATAGACTTAAATGTCAGCTGCTCCTCAGGGAGGTATGTGGAATAATAGGCTGTGATTTGAGCTGCACACTCTTGTGTCAAAGCATCAGGTCAGTCCATGAGTTTATCTTGAACAAAGGGGACAAAGATCAATGATTAGATGCTTCTGGGTGAACGATAGTGGTTTCAACTCTGCAAGTGTTGAGCGTAGTTTGGATATTCATAGGAATATATGAATATAAAAAGAAATATGCTGATACTGAACACATCAGTAAAATGTTCACAGACAGCCTATTTGTTTTCAGCCAAAATATTCTTTTGCAGTCTAATATTTACTTGGAGGGTTGACAGTATTATTGAACTTTCGGTCCGGTCAAGTCTTCTCTCTTGCTGAACGCGGTTTCTTGCAGGGAGCGGGTGGTGGTTATTGTCACTTGAGAGCTTTGGCCATTGTTGTTTTTACAAGACAGGAAGTTAAAGATATGCTCTGAGCAGTGCAGGGCAGACTGGAGGCTATAGGACAGAGATGAGCTGGGCTTGTTAGCTTGCTAGCTTGTCAGCATGCTAACTTTAGTCGTAGAAAAGCTGTTAATGGTAACATTATGTGGCAATAGAATCAAAAATTGCAAAACTTTTAAAATAGCTTCTTTACAGAATATGTATTCATTTGAAAGAAAAAAAAAAGCTACATGAACATTATCTGGCCATCAATTATGTTGCCACCTCAGCATAATGGGAAAAAATGTAACAGCATATGAACATAATTTGTGATTGAAAATACAATTAAGTTATGTCATGTATGAGGTGGCGGGTTATCATTATTGACCCTTTACCGGGGTTTTATTTTAAAAAATACTGGATTTTGACATGAAGGTTTCAAAAGGCTGTGGCTTGAAAGTGGTTAGAGATAAAGGCCTACTGTAAATAAGAAAAAGGCAGTATGACCACCGCCATCGCACCGGTTCCACGAACACTTTGAATAGGAACATGACGTAATTTTGGGCTTGAATCAAAGTAGTGCATGTCTGCTAACCAGTGGTAGAGAGTACAATGCGAGATTTAGCACTGTAATTGGACTTTGGCGTTCAGAGGGTTAATATCCTAGCCACTTACCACAGGCAAAAATAAAAAACTGCATTCAATTGGTCGGCCATCTTTAAAGTTTGTGTGTAGTCAGTTTGACTCTTGGTGATTTCCATTTCAACGGCAGGAGTAACTTTAGCAAGTAGTGTTGCTGAGGTAATAGTTACCTGAACCTTGGTCAAACATTTAACAGTTTTAAATATCTTCTCTAATTTTCTTCTTAATTTGCCGCAGCTTCAATTCACAACTCTGACTGACAGCTTCTGTTGAGGCTTTATGGGTATCACAGTATGTAGAGCCATCAGTTGTGTAAAAGTGACAGGAAGAATTTATTACACTGAAATGAAGATAAAATTATCAAAATAACCATAACGCAAACATATAGCACTGTTAAATTATCCAGAGCACTCTCATATTTCTTGAGAAACATTAAGGATAGCATCAAAATGATTCTCAATACCTGTAACTCTATACTTCTATATCTTTCTGACTGGAACTATTGCATTTTGCACAATTTTAAGTGACAGATGATAATCAGTCAGACACAAGTATTATGCATGGCCAGCACTTGTACAAAACTGAGGGACAAATATGTTGTCACAGTAATCAGAAATCTATGGCTTTGTCACACACTAACAGAGAATCGACAACCTGGTCCACATTGATTAGCTGAAGCTGCCATCCTGTGAAAAGAATGCAACTCAGATGTAATTATGTACAAGAGTCCTCAGATAGATTTTTTCCCCTTTTAAATCACTACAGATTTTGTTTCATTCTTAATTGTCTATTCAGAAGTTGTTCCAGTTGCTGAAGTGCCTTTATGTGAAACAGGGGAGAGGAGGGGAAGGAGTGAATGTGCGCGTATGGTTTTTGCATTTGTATTCCTATCTATTTCCCTTTTTGTCAGAACAGTTTCATTTCCATGTCAGTGATTTATGTAGGGAGATAGGAAAGAGCCTGTTAATGAGATATTTCTTTTGCTCTCCTCGTGAACAACAACATGTCAAAATAAAGATAAAAACCAAACCCAAATGCTTGCCGGGGGAACAAATTAAGTCTTGTGGCAATATTGGAAAAAAAGAGCTTTTCCATCACACCACTCTAAACTCATAAACATCCACGCATCTTGGATTTGATGTGCATCTTCTCATTTAAAAACACTAGGCTGTAATTGAAACTTGTGCCTTTTCAAACCAGAATATTTTACCTTGAAGAAAAAAACTGAATAATTTCTGTTGAGATGAAACAACAAACCATAATAGAATACAAAGCTATTTTTGAATATTGCCAATAAGCTAAATTGCTACACGAAATGCAATATATGTCTTTTGTTGGCCAATATTCCTCTTTGCAAACAAGTTACTGGCAAAGGTCAATTTTCTTTAACTTACTGAATTCTCATTTTCTTCCTTGGGTTAAATTATATCTTTCTTAAAATCTGACATAATATGATTTAAAAGGGTTTTAAAACAGCTTTTTTCTTTCAATGTTTTTATTTCTTTTTTAATCTACATACAGTTGTTGAAATTGTCATACATCATCAAGTCACAAGTTTTCACCCTGTACATTATTTTCCGTGTTGTTTGTGTCCTTTGTCCTTTGTATTTTAGGAATATTGCAAAACGGAGAGTAAAGTTTCTACAGGCAGTGATATATATTTTTTGGGTAGTGTGAATTTATTTTGGATGAAACCAGCAGCCACTGCTTCCCCCCGTCTGACTGACTGAGGCTGCCATCTTTTTTTTTTTTTTTCCTTTTTTTTGCAGTTTTCCTGGAGGTGGAGTGGAGTGCCTAGGATGCTTGCGGGTGGCGCTGACAGATTCTGAAGTGGGTCGTCCACTAACCTCAGCCCCCTGGAGTACGGTGGGTCTGGGCCAGAGCGGAAGGGAGCAGTGTCCTGCTGAGACGCCGAGTCTGGTCTGGAGGTAATGGGCAGAAGGGAAAAAGAGCCTTGCCTGTGGCGTGGCACAAAATGAATTACTGCCATCTTTCTGCTCCTCTGCCTCACAGTGAGAGTAGAGTCTGGAGGGCCAGATAACAAGGGCACAGAACCACAAACTAAAGCAAAATGGAGAACTGCCCAAGAAAAAAAAATAATAAAGCTGTCTGGCAGAGTTAATATCATGTCATTTATGATGATTTGGCTGAACGTATGATGAGGTCATTCTCATTTCTGTGTTAATGTCAGCCCAGACAGTGGTGCGGGGTGGTAGCAATGACTGCAACACTTTATTGTATGTCTTAGCTCCCCCTCTTCTCATTTACAGGGTAACAGAACATGGTGTGAGTCTTTTTTTCTGGCTCTCTTGGACTGCAGCGATAAGACCGCCATGTGTTAAAACTGCTCACATAAAGCAGACAGAGTGGGATGCAGAATGATAGAATATCATACAACTTTCATATCTAGATTTCATGTATACAGCAAAAGGTAAACAAATAACAAAGCCTTCAAATGAACCGCTCTTTATGTGTCAGAGGTTTGGAAAAATAGCTTCTGCTTTGTTATCCTTACACTGCAGAAGTACTGAGAATAAATCAGTGACCTCTAGTACAACATGTCACTTGTCTTTTAAAGACCAGACTCAATATTACACATTTGTCACCATGCATATTCCACCATGCATGTGCACATGTTCATCCCGGTAGTTTAGCGCCTATGCGGTGATCGAAGTAATTTCCCATAAACATGATTTAAATTTCCTCAGAGATCAATACCCTGCCATCAACAGTCTTGTGCTCATTGATGCTCCTTTGGTCTACACCAGTGTAGTCTCTCGCCCACCGGGTCTGCATGTTGTGGTGGTTACCGTGGTCAGGATGAGGATGTAAGGCGATATGTCCAACCTTAAGAGCATCCTGACGAGGAAGTGCTCACTAATCCAGTCGATCAATAGCAGAGAAGATTCATCTGGTCTTTGCTCAACTTATGGTTGCGTTTTTGATCTTGCAGATCTTTCGTTTTTTATTCACATTGAATTCCAGTAATTCCAATTTAAGTCAGCAAAACTACAGTGAATCAGTGAATCAGCAGAGCAGAGATTTTTTTTTTCATCAAAACCCACCCTGAATATGTTTGAATGGAATATGAGTAGCCGATGAGGAAAAAAAAAAAAGGCAGGAAAATGGGTGCATAATTAGGTCAATGCATTAGGAAACTGTTGAGTTGCATTTTGATTCATCTTGCCTTGCTCCGTTTGAACATGTCACCTGCATGCAAATGATTCTCTTTCTTGTCTGCCCGAGAGGAGGAAAAAAAAAAACTACTTGAATTCATTGATGCCATTGTCTGGTATTAGATACAATCAATCTGGTGAGTGGGTGGGGAAGCAGGATGAGGGGCCCGCAGAGATTAAACAGAAGCCTCACCATGGTTGTTCCAAAAACAAAATAAATCCATTCATCCAATTAGGAGCTGCAGAATATTCCAAAAAAGCAAGTTGGACGTTGGCTTCTCTGCTAATTTACGCTCTGCTTCGATCTGAATATCCTAATAGACTGGATAAGATTACAGGCTACATCAAAGTCCGCAGGACTTAAAAAAAACAAATAAGCCAGAGTGACTGGGTGGCACGGCACTTTTAAAGCAAGCGGAAAAATATGCAAAACTGTGTACACAGAATCAGCTTTGCTTGCATAATTATTTCTTGCAACTTGAACCAGAGTTTGTTTTAGAAAACTAGTAAAATCTTCTCACATTTTTGCTGTGATTATCCATTTTTCCACATCTTTAGACTTTTATGTTACATCATCTCAACACACGCTATTTTGTTAACCAAAATTTTCAAGACAGAATATTTGGTCTGCACTATTCCTCCCCTCCAAGCCTTCCTTTTCTCCTTCGAATAAATGAGTTAAGCTCTTCAACTTTGATTAACACCCAACGTTCCCCATCCTGCTGAGCAACTCCGTCTGTTTGATGAATCTGGCCCTGTTTGTTTCCATGCTCCTCCTGGTGTGTGATGCATGACAGCACTCCCCTCTTCAAAATGCAGCTTTATTCTGCACAGAGGGAAATGGGAGGCAAAGGAGGCATCGTTTCAACCTCCTTTTCACAGAGCACCACAAAATCTTGTGGAATAGAAAGGGAGGTTCAGAGACAAATGCCACTTTTTTTTCCCAAAGGGAAGAAAGTGGTTTAAAGTGGCTATCCAGCACCAACGTGATGCATGTAGGAAAGTAAACAAGACAGGCATGTGTATTGTATCTTGGTGGTCTGGATAAACTCTTCTCGCAGGTGAATTGCATTTGACCAAGGCACATAGTGTCACACAACATTAGATTCCCTATTCTGTGAGCCATTTGATTTTATTTGGCATATCCACTGCTTACCTATGTACCTGTCAAGATGGTAATGGAGAGTTCATTGGGAGAAGTTTATACAGGAGAGCCTCCTGAGACCTTTGTCTGATTTCCACAGATTTCACAGATGTTTTAAATGAATTGATGAAAGTGCACAGTGATAAAGCAAAGTATCACTTTATATTTATGGAACCAGAGAAAATGAATAATCAAGAATTAGGACATTTCAAATTTTGCTCCCAAGAAGTTCCCAAGAAAAAGTCATACAGTGTATAACAATGAGAGTGTCCCTCCACCCTGACTGGAGGGGGGGTTAGTGGTGTGTGTGTGAGGATGGGGTTTGGGTGAGCCCTCTGATGTCATGCTGGTGGTAATTTGTTCTGAAACAAGAGGAGAAATATTGCTGCGCTGTCACTGCAGTGTCAAGCCTCACACTGCGGGACAGATTTCGCTGACACATCGTATCCTTTGGAAAAGTCGCAAGTCAGTGCTATTCCCAACAGGACTCAGACATGGACGGGGAAACAGGGAGAACACACTTAACTGTACGTTTGGGTAACAGCCACTAACTCAACTCTCTGACATGGTGCTGCATAAGCTGCCACCAGAATACAATAAGGCAACAAGGCAATGAGAATAAGCTGCGCCATGTGTGTCTCTCCGATGAGTAACCTCTCCTCTCCCCTGTAAAGGAGCCAAACACAGCCACCATCCAGAAATCAATGAAGCACTCCTCATAAAGGGATTGTCAAATTCAAGTCTGTGCAATTTGTTTTGTGATAACTCTGCAGGCTCATGCATAGAATCAATATGAGGGCCTGTGGCAAAAAAACAGAGGAGAGGGGGTTGAATGTGTATTGATTCGTACTCACTAGCATTAAAAGTACAAATTTCGGAAGCGCTAACCTTTGATTGTGGTGCATTTAGATCAGTTGTAAAGCATATTTCACACTGAAGTGGAGACAAATTAAGGTTGCCCTTACATTTTTTTTATGTGCTATCAATATCCCCTGCTTTACGTAACATCTCACAAAGGTGCCTTTTGTGTTTTTTTCCCTCATAAACTTGAGATTCTTGGTCACACATTTTTTATGTTTATGCAGCTGTGGTTAATGCTGAAGTCTGATATAGTGTTGGTTCACATCCCCTATGATAATAAATCATTTTTGTCATTCTTGCATGGAATGTCAATATATAAGTCAATTAACCCAAAGAGCAGCATTTTTGCCATCCCCTCCCCTTGTCACTCCATTAAAAAAAACCTGCAATGAGGTTGCTTGCAGTCCCTCTCCATGGAAAAAAAATCATTACACAATCTGAGCGAGAATAGAATATTCTGTGCCCAGGCTTGCCTCCTGTTATTGCACCATTAATAACTTTTGCAGCTGCCAACTAAACAACACCAAGCTTGGTTGGAGAGGAGCTGACTAATGCAGTCAGTAAATTAAAACCATCGGTGTTCGTCTTCATAAGACAGACCGATTCCTGTTGTCAGAGGTTGGGATTTTTTTCCCTCCATTTCTCTCATCCTCCTACCTAGCACATCTATTTGTGTTGTACTTTTTGAAAGAATGACTACATTCTTCATTTTCCATGGAGTAAACAAACTCTTAAAACTGTACCACACATCTAGCCACCGTATGTTCACCCTGCCTGACTCTAACCTGAATGCAGCAGTGAAAAGTTTTGTGTGGAGAGTTTGAGATTATGAAATGGATGAGAAAAAAGGGACTGTCTCACAAAACCACTTCTTTCTGAAAATTAATTACCATAGTGAAAACAATAGAAATAGACAAAACAAATACACATGTATGTCAGGAATTACAATGAGATGGAAAAATAAAGCCTCGAGACAGTTAATCTTGCCAGTATCTCCACATACTCATTAATTGCCGTTTCGTGGCTTGATCAAAGAACCTTTTAAAAAGTTTTAACTTTGTAATTAAAAGCAAATGCCACATAAGGCCTATATCCCATTAGCTCAGTATGCGTATTCCTGCAATTTAATTATGTAGAATCTCTAGCTTCATTATGATGTATGGTTGTTATAGAAACTACACTCGCTGCAACAAGGTCTCTAGAATGAAATAAGACCGGCTTATACGAAATATAGTCAATATGAATGTGGCCTTCATGAAAATTAGGGCATTGATTCAAGAGAGAGGTTGGGTTAAAAAAGTATGCATATAAATTTTATATTAAATTCATCGCATTTTTCCTATGCATGCTTTCCCCGTGCATTAGTGCAAACAAGAAAATAAAATAAACATAAAGAAACATCAGGAGTATAACCAAGCTAAATTTTGCACAGACCACAACTCCTAATCTGTGAAATTGGATGAATTTAAGTTGCCTACCAAATGGGATTAAATTGTATTGGCTGCAGTTTACTGAGAGGGGGGCATGTGTGAAAGGAATGGATACGGATGTTACAGTATTAAAGAGCCCCCCATATATTTCACCCAGGAAACACAGTGGAGAGCATCCAGTGGGAGTCAATGGGCTCAGGGAGGCTGAAGTGCCAGCTCAAGAGAGAAGGCTTAACAAAGGCTGTGTGGGAGGGCTTCTGTGCAGTGTGCTCATGAAGTGGAGCATTGTCTCAAGTTTTCCCCCAACTGCCAACCCACACGTGTAGTCACAAACCTACCACCCTAGATACACCTAATCACCATGAAATGGTCTGCCTCCCCTGCACGTCTGTAAACTGTGTAATTTTGCACATGTAGACAGTAAGACAATGTGAACTTAACCTCACTAAGTGCAAGAGGGCTCAAACTAAAGCACTTATAAACACACATTAAAGAGCACAAAGCATTAATATAACCTAGATTAGTCTTGCCATTTGTGCTGCAGTACCTTGTGCATGAGGAAAGGGGGTGGGGTGGGGGTAGGGAGGTCGGTAGTTCCAGATCTCGTGAGCCGCAGATAAATTGAAAAAAAAAAATCACTGCTGAAAATCTTAAAAACTAGCCCTTAACGGCATAACAATGCAATAGTAAATGGCTTGGTTAGCATCTTGGGTAGGCGGGAGTCTTTTCTGCCACTGAAGTTAGCATGCTAACCAGCTAGCTCTGGTCCGTGCTGTCACTTTCTGAGAATCTCAGAGGCAAATATTTTAAAACCTGAGCAATTAAAACTCAAACTATCTATGGTCTGGCACCCAGTTTACTAGTACTAGCATTAGTACGTGGAATTGATTAATTTGGGTGAAAATGCTCTTTGATCAAACCAAAACATAAGAGCTCACACGCTTGACAAAAAAGCCAGTCATATTTGATGTGTTTTCTAAAAACCTTCTAAACATTGAAATGATTCAGGCTGTAATTCTAGGAGTAAGCAGCAGCTAATCCGTGCATCATAATTTGTAACACTCCATGCTTATTAGTTGGTATCTCAGGCATTATGGGCTGAAGTAATTAACTCAAGCCACCCAAGGGTAAAGGTGTTCATGGTACATATGAGGGCTAAGCCAGTCAAACTGGGGCTAATAATGAAATCAGATACAGTCCCTGTGGTGGGTCATGTGCTGCTCAGCCTGGTCATGGCTTGAATGAAATGCCCTGCTGTCAATTAAAATGCCGGATCGAATATAAAATAACCCACCAGTAATTACTGTACTTTAATGACACATACTGCACCGGATCATAAAAAGGATCATTTTGTGTGGTTAATTCTTGGAGTCGAAAAGTGAAAATGTATAAATCATATTTTCCTCAGTGTAATTTTAAGATTATTATTCTCACAATTAGCTAATGGTATTAAGAGATTGAAATCTTGACAAATGGACTTTGTCTGTTCCCCTCTTATGTTGTGTCAAAAAGAACACCGGCATGGGCATTGACTTCCAAAAATAATGAGTTTCTCTCCTGACTTGATAATTGAAGATATAATGAGGGAGAGGGAAAAGACAGAGATGAAGAGAGAGAAAAGAAGTGTGTACGTGTGTGTGTGTGTGTGTGCGTGAGTGAGGGAGTGAGTGTGTGTGAAAGAGTGCCCCATATTTTTTGTCATAGCCCTGGGGGCTGGGCACATACACCCCCAGCATTGCAACCTACTTTTTACACCCCTCCCTGGAAAAAAAAGGCCCAAAGTGTCCTGAGCCCAAATCCAATCTGTTTCTCGTGACACCATTGTCATTTCCACGCTGTGCCAGCTCTGAGAACAGCTCTGCCACCTAAATGTGCTGCGCTGCGCTGTTTGTCTTCATGTACTAATGCTGACTGTGAGCACATAAATTACTGCTAAGTAAACATGTAGACATGAAGCAAATAGCAAATAAACAAATCATGAAACATGGGCCGGCTCAGTCATACAGTAGACACATTTGAAATTTCCTTATCTTGGAGCAGCGTTAGAAATGATTATTTTATGCCTCCACATGTATTCTTCAATAATGTACTTGCTAATGTCGAATGGCTTTTTGTTTAATATGAATGTTTTATCAGCTCAATTCATATGAGGGACATATTAAAGTAAAATGATTTTTCTTATTTTTATTTTTTCTCCCTCTCTATCTTGGGATGAACCTCCGTCACACTTATCGCTTCTGCATCTGCATTGTAAATTAAACTGAACAAGGGCACAACATTAGGATGCAAATTAAAGACCTTCAAAAAGCATTAAAATAATGATAGAGGGTAGAAAACCAAGGGGGCGTTTAGAAAAGTATTGAAGTTTTGCTTGGCTGCCTTTATTAGGCCCTCATAACCATATTCTAGGACTACTGTCAACATTGATAAAATGATAAAATGATATTAGTCTCATTTACAAATGTTGTCTTCAGAGAGAAGGTGTTTGTTCCAAGTAAATATTGACTCATTTGAAATAATTGTTTGCGCCACAAATTGCTAAATTTAATCCACCAGTACACATCAACTGCTCCTGCAGCAAATGATTTTCTGCCATTTTTTTTCCCACAAGATGACACTTCCTCTGGTAGAAGCTTCCTCCAGTCTTCATTTCAGTGACAATATAAAAACATATATATCATCTTGCATTAAGGCTGATGTCTCCCATTTGTCTAAATGACGGTGCATCTGCCTACCCTTACATTAGGTTTCCTCTCTGGCATTAACAAAGTGTTTCTCATGTGTAGATGTAGAGATGGATGTCTACATCAAACTGTGAAGATGTATTAGTTTTATGGATCGTTCGCAGGTGTATCGTTGCCATCTTTTTATTGTGTTTGCACTATGGGAGCTGCTTCATATCCCCTCAAGCTTTGTGCAAATACCGAGATACTACATCTTTCAAATCTTAGCTTTAGCAAAGTTGATTTAATAGGTTTGATGATGTAATGTTGATGTATAATTAAAAATCCCCATATAAATACGGACCCGGAGCTCATTAGAAACAAAAAGGCGCTGTTGATGAACAGTCCCTGGCAGAATAGATTCCTTTAGTAACCTTATAATGTATATCAAAATCTCTTTTTATGACAGAACAGACATAGATTGCATCATGAGGGATCCATTGTTAATCCAATTCAAATGAGGTTCAAGGCAGCATGCTTTTTCCTCGAATTGTGATTTATTGTTTTCAAAAACCCATTCCATGCTCATCTCTCTGTGTGCATGCAGCACCTTTTGTTTACCGCAGCTATCATGTCTCTGTCAATCATGCTAGAGCCATGTTACTTTCAGAAAACACAATAAGCTTGAAAGACAGAGACAGAGAGAGAGAGAGAGAGAGAGAGAGAGAGAGAGAGAGAGAGAGAGAGAGAGTCAGCAAGAGAGAGAGATTAAACCTCTCTCTTCTTTCATCTGTTTTCTGTCTCCATCCATACCTCTCGGCATGATGGTAATTGCTGCCAGCAGGTAACACATTCAATTAAACACCTTATTCCCGGATACAAGCAAAACATGTTTATTTCTAGATAGCACAGATAGAATTTGATGCATTTGAATACCCTGAAAGACGCCATCCTGCATGTTTTAGAACCGGCATAAGAGAATTCAAACAACATTCACTCCAAGCCTTTTTTTCCCTCCTCTCTCTCTTTTCTGCAGGATCCTTGTACTGCTTTAACAGTCAAGAGAAGCAATTAAAAGCTGGCAGAGGGTTAACTAACACCCAGTGGAGCAAAATCGATGAGCGGCATCCTGCTTGAACTAATCACAGTACTGAGGGTGAAGCCAGCCAGCAGACATGAAAAGTACAGGAAGCAATGACAGGGCTAATGGTTTGGAAAATGCTGCTGATGAAAGAGGAGAAAAGGTTGTGACTCTGTCTTTACCCTCTTTTATTTACCTTGCTTCTGGGCACCATAATGACTTGAATCTGATACTGAAGCTTTCTTTTGGATAACACGGCTTGAAGGACAGCAAGGTGGGTGGAAAGATGGTGTTCCATGTGAATGTTCAATACTTTTACTTTATACACACTGCCTTCACCCGTTAATACTCAAGCAAACTGGCAGTTGTTTTTGACGATATTAAGCCCAACTGTCATTTAGACAAAATAACTCCATACCATTTTCTTTAATCTCTTCTGTGTAAATTACTGCTTAGAGCGTGTGGATCACTTTTTTTTTTTTTTAGAGTAGCATCCGTTATCATTTTGCAAGCAACGAGGAAGCTAATGAAACCTCTCAGCATTTACAAATAGGACCAGTGAAGAATTTTCTATTTGCATCATGTCATTGTCTGATCCATAAAAGAAAGGAAAAAAAGATGAAGGTGCAGGAAGAGGAAAAAAGTCTTTGTTTCCTATTGAAGACAGCAGTCTTGGCAAAAGAGTAAACAATGCAGCTCCGCATACAGCTTGGAGACTTAATGGAGCCATTGCCATGGCAACCCCATTTTCCAGTCATATCTTTAATGAAAAGGTAATGAGAGAAACATAACAGTCCCAACTTCATTACCGGAGTAAGATTCAGCAATAAAAACTAAATCAGAGCGTCTGTCATTTGAAGGAGCAGCACCACCAGCAGCAACAGGTCTGTAGTATACAACAGTTAGAAAAGCAGATGTCAGTCAATGAGCACAAGGGGACATATGTTTGGTCAGCTGCTGATGAGATGACAGGTGTCTCATTTGAGAGTGCATTGTGCTTCATATTCCTAATTCTTAACCTTGAAAGAGCATTTTGCTCACACATAGACTGTACATAATATACACGACTCAGTGGACATGTACATCTCAGTAAGAGCACTACGCTAAAGCACTACTTGAGTTTTTTCATGATTTCAGAGGAAAATATATTATATGACAACCATAGTTACTTCAGATTTCTTGCAGAAAGCTACACTACACTACTGTACTACACTCAGGTTAACGCATCAGTAATAGCAACCCACCAGTAGGCCATTCTCTACACAACCTACCTGTAAAGAAAACACAGAAATATCGTTACCTTTTGAGTCAAAGTCTATTTACACATTCAGCAGAAACGTGAGCAGACATTTGGTGTCATATTTCTGGTTACGTGACAGAGTGCACTGATAAAAGTCTACAAGTTTTTTTCCCTTTCACATTACACACATTCATGTGTTAAAGCTTCCTTCCAATAAAAAAATCTAGATTTTACCTCTGTTAATGTGTCCATATGGTGTGTTTTTTTTTTTTTTTTTTTAGTGATACAAGACACTTCATGAGTGGAATAAACATTCAATGGCATAGCTGAGCATTTCTACCTTGGAACGGCACTGTACCAATGGATTCAGACAGCCAAGGTTCCTATGTAACCTAAGGAATCAATCCAACTTGTGGGGTGGGGGCAAGAACATCTGAAGGGGCAAGAAACCTGAACCCTTGTAAGTACAGACAGTGAGAGTTTCCGTTAGCACAACTGCTGCCAGTTACAAACTAACAACCTAACAAACAGCATTAACAAATAAAAGATTCTAACTGTTCTGGCACATTTACCATAGTCTCCAATTATGGTGCCTTTGAACCGACTCCTCATCTGATTCTTGGTCTGACTGAGGCTCAAACATATATGGATCAATCTCTCTAATGATTCCTCTAATGCTAACCATCTTGATATGCTATAGATGCTATAGATGTGCTTCCAGACCATGTTAAACAAAAATATTAATCACATCAGACTCTTTGGCACAGTTTAAAACATGTCTAGAGAGAACTTTAACAGAAACACATTTATTATTGCAATCATAAAAAAAAGGATCCAATTATTTCTTTCAGCACTGTATAATCTGTAGTAGTACATAGTGTGAGTTTAGAGCTTTGAATAAAATTGGATGGTTAAAAATTTCATGTATGAGCTGAGATGATTAAAGGTACAGTCAGTGAACAAACACTTTAAATCTATTAGTCCAGATCTTTCTACAGTTGAATCTTCATTAAATCCATGGCTGGGAAAAGACATGCATTTTCTCCGGGCACAGTGTGTTTGCTCTCTTTACAGTCCCATTACATACATATTTGACAAAGATGATATTACATACATTTGGCAGAGTGTGGGGGGTTTGAATTTCAAATGATCAAATCCTCTTGGATGGTCTTTGCATTTTTACACAGGGCTGGGGATCACCTCTTTGCATTTTACACAACCAAGAGAATCCAACATTCATCTTGTTTTTTTAATTGGATGTGAGCTCTGGAATGGGTTGCCCTCCAGAAAATGAGATGTGGCCCCTTTACTAGGCCTGTAAGGTAAATATGCGTCACATTTGAATCCACGTCTCGCTGCAGCAGTTTACCTTGTCGTCCTCTCCTCATTATCACAGTAACCTTGTGATCTGGCCAATTTTTCAGCTGTAATGATGCATGATTTTCTGAAAGTAATTTTAATCTGGACTGGGGAGATCCAGCTGCCAGGTACCAAAGTAGTCGTTGGCTGCCTTCAGCAGTGCACTCAAGCCACACAAAGTCCACCACTAGCCAGCCTTCTCACCTCCCTCCCCGCCCGACAGCCCTCAGACATCTTCCATACATAATTAGGTAGAGTCCACTGAGAATAGCAGGTTTTGTTTTTGGTTTTTTTTTCCTAAAAAGAGGATTTTTAAAAAAGCTTAGCTTAATGTTGTATTATTGTTTCTAGGAGAAGTGGGCTTAGTTTGTGCCAAGCATTAAGAGAACCCTGACTGAACTCTGTCATAAGATCGCACAGATTTGGCATTTTTTCAAGCTGTGTTGAGATTTATTCTTACTCTGCAATTTAATTTGAACAATATCTCGCTTTGAGCGCAAGCAAACATGGTGTAAGACTCAGTGTTGTGATATCAGAGTCAGTTGAATGATAAGTAATGGCCAAAAAAAAAAGAATGGTAAGAATGATGCCCTGGGCTGCATCCCAGATCAGCTATGAATACATTGAAGGATAATTGTGTGGAGTGACTGGACTACTGTGTTTACAAAGGCGCATTAACGCCACAGCCAAGACAGTCCAGGAAGGAAGAATGTACAGCAGAGCAGTGGAGGGGTCTGTCTGTTTTGAATACATTCTTTCCTCATTGTCCTCTCAGACAGGAGGATTATTACTGGCTGGACACATGCTCTGGCAGCACCAGCCTTCATTATTATGCAGCAGTCGACACAGGTTTAACAAAGAGAAATTTGTCTAGCATTTGTTTATCTGGAAGAGCAGAGTCTGGCACGGCAATGCTGGCAGCAACAGCGGCAGGCTAAGGTGGATAGACACTCAAGTAAGTTGGCGGTGGCTCACAAGCCTCGCCCCCCTCCCCCCACCACCACCACCACCACATACACACACACACACACACACACACACACACCACCACCACCCCTCCCTCCCTCCCCTTCTCGCTGTCCCCTCTCTTACTGCCATCACCCTCTCATGCTCCCCACAGGTGCACAGATTTCCTACCTCCCACATCAAAGACACGGCGGCGGAGTGAGATACTGTAGTGCAGAGTGGCACATAGTTTCATCTTCAATTGTATCCTGTATTCAAAAGAAAATGCTATGTTACTAATTTCTTTTATATTTGGATTCTTATTCATAGCTGAAACATTCAGATTTTGAAGGCCAGCCGTCTGTTTAAAACAAAATTCAGCGAGCAGATGTTTAAATTATATTCTCAAAGGAAAGATTCAATGCGGCCTTAGGTTCAGAGCTGAGAGCATTTAGTAAAAGAAGTTTATACTGACCCACAAAATCACCAAGGTAAATTAATTATAAGACTCGACCTCTCTCCCCTGAGGAGTAGGTGTGGCAGCTCTAAGTTATTGACAGTTTTTTTTTTTTTTTTGCCCTCCTCATGAGCTTTGTTGCGGGGAGGAGGGTGGGGCATTTGTCTCCTCCTTGACCTTCCTGTGAACCGAATACATCAGGAGTCTGTTGCTGAGGAGATTAAAATCATGCAACAATGGGACACCACGGGAGTGAGAAGGGCCAGGGTTTCCTAAATATATGCGACACAAATCTAAAGCCGCCTGACAGTTTTGTCCGCTCACAGTGGTGGTTTTATCTTTGCTTGCACCTAACAGGCAGAGTATGCTTCTGTTGTGACACATTTCCTTGTTCAGTTTCTTGATAGGGCAACAAAGAGGGTCAGTGATGAGTCAGAATTGTTTTCTTTTTTTCTTTCCCTTTTTGGAGGATTTATAGCTGCTCGGGAGGAGACAAGATACGAGCGCACACTGTATGTCTTTGAGGCATCATCACAATCAGTGCTATCCCATCATACATCCAGGGAGTGCTGTGAGTGCTGCACCCTTGTCTTATTACAGACAGCAGGTGCAGATGGTTAAAGGCAGGTGCTCTGCGAAAAAAAAAAAAAAAAAAGGGAAGAGAAGAAGAAGGGGGGAAAAAAAAAAAAACGAGCACCTGGTCCCTCTGTTGTAGCAGTCTGGGGCTGCTCTCGCTATGATTAGCTTTGTTTCTCCAACAGAGCGCAGCGAGGAACAAGACCTACAACTTCATTAGGGCGGAGCACAGAACCCCCTTCTTTTGCTTTTGTCCTACACTTGACTGCACTAAGTTAGAGGACGACGGGTGACTGAGAAGATCTGCTTTTTATTAGGAGTTGCAGCACTGTCACTATTGTCTCTCCACAAGAAAAGAGCTATAATCTGATACATGTTAGTTCTTCCGAGTCACGATTGCATTGAAAGACCTCGCCTGATTTCTCAAAGACCTACGCAGAGAGTGGAAGAAAGACCCCCAGAGCTGACCTGACAAGCAGCAATAAGCTCACTCCTACAAGAGCTTGGCTTGGATTCGGCGCAGCTTTCTGCACTCCCTCCTCTTAACTTTGTTGTTTGAGCTTGAATGTGCAGGTATTGAGTGTCAGAGCGCTGCTGCCCGAGCAAACCCACATAATCACCAAGCCTTCCACTCCATTTCCAGGATACTGTGGTGTATCTTCAAGGATGAGCAGAGGAAATGAGTGCTAATAGTGTGTTTGTATTGTCAGAGCTCGTATGCCCACAGATTTGCTTTATTCATGGCCTCACTTCATCTGCCAGCCAACCATTGAATAATTGAAGGAATTATCAGGCCAGGAGATCCAAAGCCCCTCAGAAATGTGTCATGCCCCTGAGCAAAGCCTGCAGAAAAGAAAAACGAGAGAGGGAGAGAAAGAGGGGCCTCCTAATTCAGTGCTGCATGTGTACAGTCGCATAACACAACCCAGTAATGTTCCACCTACATACAAAGACAACACACATACAAAGTTAAAACACTGAGGTTGATGATGCCACAAATGGCAAGCTTTGACTGGCAGAATATCAATAGCTCATAACAGCGGGAGCCCATGCATGTCAGATAAATTTATGATTCTCTCCAAACGCTGCTCTCCTATTTTCCTCTACATCAGAATGGATGTTTTTGATGTAGCTAGATTTCACCATGCAGTTTGGCTAGTGTCCCTCATACAAAGAATGTGACTGACGCAACATTAATCTCCAAACAAAGCGACTGGCACAACTACTCCGCACAATTTCAGGGCTATGAGGTGGCAATGTCAGTCTCGATTTCTCACTGCTCCTTCACGAGCTGTTCCACTTTCTCCAAATTCTCATTTAGATCAAACAAAACACTCCAGAAAGGAGGTGAAATGGTACCGTTTAAATCCGTGACACACATGCACACAGGGGACCTCCTTCTCATTTTCTAAACAGAGAGTCATGGCAAGAACTTTTAAATTTGCCATAATAAGGTGTGACCTACATGGGAGGGAGCCAAAGCCCAGGCTCCAGCTCCCAGCAAGATTCCTGCCTATAGAGTATTCCAAAATGTAATGCATGAACACTAAGGAGGAGAGAGCTTCTCTCATGGCTGACACACACTTCCTGGAGCATAGGTTAGAATAGATACCACATCCTTCAAGGTGAAAAGCATGTAATATTTATTTTACTGATACACTGTTTGGTATTAAAAAAAATGTTACCAACCCAGCCAAAGGTTGTAACATAATATAATCTCTCTGACACTGACACATGAAATACATTCCTTAGCTGACGTTCATGAATAATGGCAGCTGTTTGGAGAGGAACTCTGAGATCTATTTTCAAATAGGTTTCAGCTCTGTGGCTGCAAAACAACTATCCTGCTGTTTGTGCTGAGTGGAAATGCATCTTTCATGATCACGGGACACTGTAATATGTATGTTTAAGAAAAAAAAACATGCGCTACAGGAAGGAAGGAAGAAAGGAAAGGGAAAAAGGTGAAGATTTTCAGATTATCATCAGACTACAATTTAGGGACAAATAAAAAAAAAAAGGATACTTTGCATTGCAGTCTGATTTTTGACATGTTTCACAGGTTGTGTGGCATTTCTATTGCAGAGCAAATGCGTCAAAATTTTCTGCTGAACAAAAACTTGGGGTGAGGGTGGCAGTCATTCACTGTGTCCAGTGTGAGAGCGAAAGGGTGGCCTATTCTCTGTGTGGGCTGGGGGCCTTGTTAAGGGTGGCAAGCAATGAGGAGAGCTCCTGCAGGCAGTTCAGAGACAGCTGAATCCCTCACAAGACCAAGTAAGGACAACATACCAGCCATTTCCACGCTACCATAAGGCATATAGCTGTTGTTGTTGCTGCTGCTGTTATTTTTGTGGCTTTTGCCCTTAGTTTTAAGTGGTTATAATGAGCCTGTTTACAGTAACTCTGGGAAGATGACAACATTGCTAAAATGCAAAGATTATCAGACAGGTTGTAAAAAAAAAAAAAAAAGAAAAAAAAAAGGCTTTTCCACTGCAGACATTTTGACTGGTCACAGTAAGAAAAGCACAGGTGTTACTAATAACATTAACAATGGCCCTGTTCTATTCAAGCATCCCAGTAAGACATGACAGCGTGACAGTGAGCCAGCATGAACAATACCAGGACTCTGGCAGGGAAGCAGCTAAATGGAATTTAGCCATCATTCATTTTGCTATGTACAACTGTGCTTTTCCTACTGTGACACTTCAAAATGTCTTCAGCGAAATAAGTCCTACAAGCCAAGGGTTTAGCCCAATGAGGCTTCCAAATGAAATGACAAAATACATTGATTGTTCTTTATCTGGAACAACAAATATGAACGTTTTCTGATCTGACACGTACCCGACTCGTCATTTGTCAGTGGCATCCAAAGCTGTTATGAATCACAGCTGGAAAAATAAATCTCTGTTGGGATGTGACACAGCTGTGGTTTGGAATTAAACAACTTGGGCTGGGTGAGGGAAAGATCGTGGTTTTGGTTTGAAAAACATCTTGATTTGAGTTAAAACCAAAGTCTTAGATTCAAATGTCAATAATTGCCTGTTGCCTTTTCTCATTTTTTTTCCTTTGAAAAAGAGTGCAGCCACTAGAGGGCTTTGTCACTTGAATGTTAACAAATAACATTTTTGGCCATTTGCAATGACCAGTCCAGCTAAAACAAATTATCTAAACCACTTTAATAAAACTGTGCTCAGCCACGGTAGGTAGGGTATTCCAAAGTTGAAAAGGACCCTGTAAACTGTTTCAGAGGTTATTTTATTATTTACTTAATTGTTGGTCTTCATTGTCACTTCAAAATGTGACTGAGTGATTGTTGCATTTATAATACAAGCGGTTATAATACACTCACTGAGCAACATTACATTTTCAGGGCAGATTGGAAGCTACAGGGAGTCAATATCAGTGAGGAGATGCTAGCTGGTTAGCATGCTAACTTCAGTAGGAGAAAGGATGCCAATGAGACGAGTTAGCATTAGCATTCCTTTCCACCGCTGGAGACAGTTCTCGGTGAGAAAAGTAAATAAGTTTGACGCTGAAGCCTTGGCTGGTAAGTAAACAGTTGTTAATGCTAATCCTGTGTAGCAATAGCAAAACTTCCAATATAGCTTAATTAAAACTTTAATGGTTTTGTTTCTTTGTTTTACCAAATGTCCCATTGCTGCAGGAACTGAGGAACTTGATACAATAGCTCACAAATGTGTGCTGCAGTGAGTTTATTATGTGCATTATATGTAAAAAAACAAACAAAAAAAAAACAGTTTCAGTAGCCAATGAAAATGCTAAAATGGAAGTTGTGTGATTTGTTCTGGGGTCTGGCTGCAGCATCCTGCATATATATATTCTGTTTGTATATAATAATGTAGTTTTGGTCATATGCTGAGGAGCTAAATAATTATTAGTGGATTCATTTTTGGATGTTTGTGCAGTTTAAATGACCTGTAACATTTAAAAAAGTCCCTCAGCTCAATATTAGGGTAGACATGAAACCTGGACAAACTCACGCACAGACTGGCATGTAACACAAAATGTGACACCCTTCCCCCCAGTTAAGTAGAGGACTGTTCAAACCCAACCATCACCCCCCTTATACTCAACCCCATCTGTTCCTTCGGTCGAAAAGGGAAGAGAGAAGGATGGAGGAGAGGGGGGGTGGGGGGTGGGGGTGCTGAGGTGAGGATAAAAACGAGTGTTGGATCTAGAGACTGTGGCGGGAGAGAGATGGAGGGGACGGGGAGACGAGAGGGACAGCCGATGATGGCGGTGGTGGGCGAGAGGAGGAGGGGGAGGAGCAGCAGGAGGGAGGAAGGGTGGGTGGAGGAAAGACAAACCCCACTTGACAAATTCCTTGTTGGGTGCTCCTGAATGTAAAAGTAATCTTATAAGCAGGTGTGTGTCTGTAGCACAGAGAATAAAAGTGGTGCTCAGATATAGGCAATTTTGTTGGCAGGTGGTAACAGAGCCATATTTGCCTTGTGATATTGGGATTTGTGATCACTGCAAAAAAAAGGAAAAAAAAAAAAAGAAAAAACAGACTTAAAGGCAAATAAAAAGAGTCTATTACAGCTGCTGAACAAATTAATCAAAGGGCTTGTAGTGACAACGCAAGTACATGACTTCTCTTAGACTAATTAAAAGGCTGATTCACCCAAATTACAAAACAAAAACAGATTTTCTCACTTACTGGAAGTGTTATTCAGCCTTGCAGAGAGTTTGGGTTTAATTTGGCATAATAAGTTTTGAGATATCTGAGATTTCTGCCTCCACTGCAAGACAATAGAGGTAAGCTGAATTTCATTTGCCGTCTAACAGCAGGGAGTCTTGGAAAGAAGAAAAAATGTCCTCCTTACTCTGACTAATCCACAGCGTAACTCTGTCAACACTTCTCAGAGGAACTACTTTCTGGCAAAGAAATAGTCCCTATGAAACTGTCTGCACAGCTAGATACCATTAAGTGAGTAAGTGAGAAAACATGTTTTTTTTTATTATTTTTATTATTATTTGGGTGAATTGAGTCTTAAAAGTGCAAGCTTGAGGATAGTTTAAGCAGTAGATGTTTTTATCTGCCACCAATCACTTTTAATTTTTTTCCTTCCTCTTTGACAAAGCCTGCCATGGCACATACATTTCCTGTCACTTTCCCAGCCTCAAAATGGAGGTGGCGGGCCAAGCAGTCACTTCTGTGTGGCCATGCGTGGGACAGCCCCCCCCCCCTCCCTCGTGACCTGCAGCTGCCACTCAGACTGACATTACCAGAAAGGCCCTTGTTTTGTCTCTAAAACTCCTCCTTAGCCAAAGGTCAAGGTTCAGCTGGCGGCGGGTGGGAGAGATTCCTTTGCCACATATGGAGGCAAATTAGTATTAGGCCAGTTGCATTTATTGGGCGGATCAATTGTGATATGACAAACATATCCTCTTCCACATCCACACTATTTGTTTATCAGGTATTTAGTCAATACCTAAATGCTGCATTATGCATGAGGTTGCACAATGCTCAATTACACTTGCATGATTTGGATTCCTCATTCAAATTAGTCTGTTTGATGAATGGACTTTTCTCAGGAGAAGATATGTAATTACTGTACTATTTCCATTTGGCATAGAGAATCCTGCTTACATGTGTAACTGAGGAGGGATATAAAGTCAAAGATACTTGTTCTGTTGTTTCAAAAAACTGCTTTTACTTAAGACTTACACAGTTTTCTGTCATACAAAGAAAGTTTCTTCTTCACGGTATAATGACTGCATGAAAGCTTGAGTTTGTGGACTCTAAATCCTATTTACCTCTCTCAACATTAAAGATCCTTACTGAGTGGCTCTTTGCTTGAAACTATTTGATGATAAAGCTTTTGAAATATTGATTTGAATGTGAAATTGGGAGGCATCAGTCGGTGTGTTTTTTTTCTTTCCTATTTTAATCCCAACTTCTTTATCGGGGTGGGGTGTGTGTGTGTGTGTGTGTGTGTGTGTGTGTGTGTGTGTGGGGTGGGTGGGGGCGGCAGGGGGACACGTGGGGGAACATCTGTGTTGTGTGTGATTCTTGTGAGGGTGCACATGTGTATGCATTTACAAAGGCAGGTGTATTTTTGTGAGTGTGATTGCAGCTGCGTGTATTCCTGTGTGTCTCTTGCTGAGTGAGGTGAGAGACTGCTTGATTTTTTTTTTTCAACCACTGTAAACAAGCCAACAACAAGCCTTGTTAACGATGCCACTCAGAGTTAATGTGCAAAACAACTTTCAACTCAAAACCCGCTTTTCAGGAAAAGTCTGAATTCCACGCTTATTACTGTGGAATAAATGCTGATCCATACTTTACCTCAGTGTGGCTGTGGCAGCGGCTACAAATTCCCTTTCAAGACACAGTGAAACATAGCACATGGAATGTGTATACCTAGGTAAATGTATTTCCATAACCTTTCAAAGAAAAGACACACTGTCATTTCAAAGAAAAGACACACACACACACACACAAACATGTCAGCATTTCCACAGTAGGCCTCTGACAACAGGGGGACACACGCAGTATGTGGAAAGAATTCCCTTTTCTTATTCTGCTCTCAAAACACACTTGACACACAGACACCCATGGCCATGCCACAGAGGTACTGAAAATCCAGATCTCCTTGAATTGCATTCATAATCTCTGGTGCAAACTGAAAATTTCTCATTCTAAAATTAAAAATAAAAATTAGCAGACATTGACAGAGTTTTGTGTCCTGTTGTATTTCAGCTTAATCAAAATGTGTAAAGGATACTTGGGCGCATCAACAATGTCACACTGCATATGTGCTCAAATATGTAACTCATGCATGCAAAACCTATACAAACCATGCCTAAGCTCACATGTTGAATGTGATGTCAAGGCGCGATACAGGCTGACAATTGTGGGTCCATAAAGCAGTTAGTTGAACCTACAGTGTGTTGAGATTGCCCCCTACTGGTCCATTCTCTTTAGAGCATGAAGGGCAAGTTTACTCACATGAAGATACAATATTATGCTCCTGGACTTACATTTTAATACCACAGCTATGGAAAACTTCACAGTAGGTGAGGATGCTAATTCATGCCCCATCAAAGGTGCAGTATTGTTTGATGAAGATAAAGTGCAGGTGTGTGTATAATATGGAAAAGTAAGTTCTTGGAAAGGTTCGTTTGGAGGTAGGAGGATGTAGAATTGTAAAAGTTTTTAGGATTGTGTACTTTTCTTTTATTATTTAAAGAAAAATCTATCTAAGACAATGCATTAATACTATACTGCACACTTATTTGGTTTGCTTGTTTGTTGTTGGGACAAAAAGCTCAGATATTTTAGGCAATGCAGCTTGAATCTTTTTTAAATTTGTCATCTGCAAGTTTCTGACCTTTATGGAAGAACCATTCTAAATTAGTACAATATTTTAATAGAAGAATATATTAAATAATAGACTGTTGGTTAGATTGCATGGCATTTCATTTTCAGTTATTCTGTCTAATAAATCATGATGTGACTCAAGGTCAAAACGGCCAAAATGTAAAAGTCAAGCTTAGCTTTATCTGAGTGTTGCCACATAATGCAATGTCATATAACATGTTAAACCCCTTTGATGGCATGACGCCAGAAAAATAAATGGATTTGAATTTCAGTTGCTGGGTCATGAGTGATGGGTGAAGAAATATCAAAGTACACCAGAGTGGAGAAGGGGAATGGGAAACAGGAAGTTGTTTCATCCTCATGAGTCCTCTCCATGGTCACTGATCAATACTCTTGAAGAACTGCCATTGTTTTTGTTTTTTTTCATGCAAAGTTACCACTTAACTTCACTCTATTTTTGCAGAGGATTTTTACAGTGTGATGTAAAAATATCACAACATGTACAAAGGATGAACTGTACAATAAACTGAAAGTATTCAACATCCTCCCCACAAGGTGTGACTAATAGAACAAAATGCCACAATTTCTGCCACAGAGGGAATACTGGAAGTCTTTTCTCTATAAATGTATTAATGAACAGACTGAAATGACATTGTCCTTGAACTTCGAACCCAGAGATGGAACAAGGGGGATACCTTTGAAAGGCTAGTACTCAGTGAATAGTCTTGAAGATACATTTAAATGCAACACGCCATCTTCATGCAGCATCTCCCACAGCACACGTGTTACAATATGACAATCATTTGAAATGATACTGGAAATGATTTATTCCTGTGTTTTCTCCACCGCTTTGAGACAGAAATGAGGCAACACCACTGCAAGTTATCTCCGCACCTTGGCAGAGTTTGGGGGATTTTTTTTGTGATATGTGCTGCAGGGGTTTTTGTCAAATTCTCCTGTTTCTGAAGTGCCTCCCATGTGGATTCCTGTGCCATGACACAGGTTTTTGTATCTCTCTGGGGCTGCTGCCGCTCGGGCTCTATCAGCATGACTGATCTCATTTATCCTAGTCGCATCCAAAGAGGCCCGCGGTGTAGGGAAGGGAGCTTCAATAGCACCACTGTTGCAAAAAGCACAGATCATTGAGCTGTGCAGTATGGCAGCCGGGGACTTGCATGTGTGAATAACAGTTTGTATTTAGGATTTCTCTGTATAGGGAACTCCAGGGTGCAAGAGATGTATGGTGCCTCATAATGGGATAAACAAACAGATCACAAGTCTCCACTGCACTGCATTGTCTTCTGTACTGAATTCTGTATTAGTCTATCAGTAATTCTTGCTGAGATGTCAACCACAGAGCAAAGCACTGAGGCAACAAGCATATGGCATATTAGATTCAAACAAATGTGACTTTATTCTGGATTACACAGTGTTAATTTCTAGGGTGATGAAATCCCTGTAAGTATTGTAATAATCTTAAATTTCAAACTTCTGAAGACTAATTTGCTGAACTGTAAAGTTGAAAATGATACCAACACCTATTTGTTAATGGAAATCCTTGAATATAATACCATGAAAATGATAAAGAATCACAGAATATTAGTTCAAACGAACATGCACAAGTCTTCAGCAGAGAAAGAGGAGCAAGGACATGTATTTGTATGCTGTTAATGCCCTCATAGAGAGAGAAGCTCATTTTGTTAATGTGTGAGCAAACTCATAACATCCATCTCTGTAGCTCCACTTACCATGACATTTTGTTGCTTTGCTTGTAATTGATTTCTACTTCAATTTATTAATATAGCCTATGGAGTGCCTGGAGCACAACGCTAGTTATCTGGAGCCCACCAGGAGCTTAATCTCCTAAGATGAGCTGCATTAATAAGAGTGTTCAAGTAACATATTGATTACAGAATCAATGTCTGTTTCTTTGCACCATGCTCAAATGATTACTATAAAATGGAACAGCATTAAGTAATGAGACGAGTCCCCCTTTTCAATCATTTTGCTTCAATCTAAATTTCAATAGGCTCTTTTTTGATTGATCGTGTGTAAATCCTTGACTCAACCTTTCGCAACAAGAAGGAATTCAAAAAAATGGATCACTATATTTCTGTTTTTCATCACTTCTAGGTTTTTTATTGATAAAGCTCATGTTTTTTCCCCAAACAAACCCAGAACTTGTTGCACTGCAAGGGATGAATCATAACTAAATACCGAAGGGGGGTTTTTGTATCATGGTTTCCAGGTCACTTGATATTCTTTCCTGCCTGCGGGCAGTGGATTGATCTGAGTTTCTGCAGGTGATTCAAAGGGAGGTGGTTTCATACATACATACATACATACACTAGAGGAGCCAACACCAGGCCATGAGAAACAGTATATCTACACACCCATCCTCATCATGGGGCAACAAGTGGATCTGGTAATTATTTTCCCCCAGTAACATATTGCGCAAATAAGAAACAACTAAAAGTAATCAAAATAAATATTGTTAATGTTGATAATAGATTGCACAAAATGATATACCATTATGTTAAAAAAAAAAAAAAACCCACATGCTTTCTATCTTTAAGTTTATTCAGAAACTACTTTGGTTTCTGAATACATTTCCATTTTTATACCTGCATAATAATATTTTTATGCATGTTTCTTCAAAAGTTATAGGTCCAATGTATCTGACATGAAAAGTCACTGCACAGTTCACAGTATGCACATTGTGAGCTTTGGCAGTATTTCATTAGTTTCTGCATAATCATCCCTTTTCCTTTGTAAATGTGCCGTTTGAAAGCGACTTCTCCACACTGCACTGAAGCACATCTTGGTTTGTATGCTTGGTTAGTATGAGCTGTATCTGTAAGTAAAACTGTGTCTGTAGAAAGACCAAGTACACGCTATAAATAAATCTCTTCTCACTAATGTTCTAAATATCTTAATCATAAGCAGTCCCTTAGGATTGTTTTCATGCTAGATTGCATTTGGCACCTCTAAGTGAGAGACACAGCAGCTGTTGGATATATTAATAACACACCTCGGTGAGAATTAGCCAACAAAATAGTCCTTTTTTTTGTTTTTGTCTTTTAGATAGAAGCATGACAAAAAGTATATAATGAATGTCTACACGCATATGACAACTTGTATACTTACAACATTAGGTAACTCAGTAGACCACGTCAGTATGGTTTATTACATCTCCGCTTCAACACCCTCAGTGGGTTAGTTTGAGTGCAGTGGGATGAACGTTGCAGATGTCAAACCAGTGCTGATCCACCTCCTTGTGTGGCAGCAGGCCATTCCGTGGCAGAAAGAGCCAGCGCCAGCGATCACGGCTGCCCACCACCTGCCAGAAGCGCGTGCCCTTGAGTAGAAAGATGGCATTGTGGGTGTAGGAGAAGTAGGCAGCATCAATGTTGCCATCTGGATGGTCTCCGCTCACCACGGGAGGGAAAACATCTCTGATGTTTTTGGGGAAGCCTCTTGCCAAGCTGTTGGCTTCAACGTCGAATGCGTACACCTGTTTGAACACATAATTGTTTTCTCTCTTATATAGTAATCAATTCAATTACAGCATGCAAACAAATCACAGAGGAAGTGTGGCAGGTTTGTTTGCATGAATACATTCCTTCATTATGTGGAGAAACAATAAATTAGCTTGGGCTCTAGTCTCTTCCAGACTTACTATTGTATATCCACTTGTTCTACAAACTAGTATTGTTAGATTATAAATCACATAGAAGAACAGTGGTGGTAATGTCAAGTAGCCTAAGCCAGGGAAGGATTACAATTTTTGCTCCAGGGCAAAAATGAGCTGTTGGCCCCCTGCTGAGACCCCCCACCAAGATACATACATAATGCCCTCTGTGCATTACACATGTACCCAGCTGCCTCCTCATTTCTTTTAAACACAGAGCACAGAGTTTGCTGTACATGCCAGCTTCATTATAAGCCCAGAAACCAACCAGTGGTCTTGTGGAGTAATAATAGGCTCCAGTTTTCTGTGACAGTTTGTGGTAATTTGATTTAACACAACTTTAGAAAGTGAATAGATTTATTTAGATTTTGACACAAAGAAATATTAATGGTAAGGTAGGACTAGACTTCAGTTGATATTTTGTGACTACTATTCATTACATTAGCAAAACTTCATACGCACTTCCATGGGGGTTTTGTAGTGCCTCAGCATCTTTGACAGACTGTTTCCCACTTTGCCCGGTTGGCAGTCGAGCCTTGATTTAACCCCAGCTGTCATCTCATTTGGTTTCTCTCACACAATCTCCAAATCTACTGTTGCTTGTAATCTAACTGATGTAACCACCCCTATGTGCTCCCTTTGTGCCTCCCCATTTGTCATGTGTCAAAGAGAAGATAAGGCTGCCATTCTTACAAGTGTGTTTTTGAAGAAGTAGATGTGGGAGTCTCTCCTGTCATAAAAGGCTGTGTCGATAGGACTGGACACCCCTGGGAAACCTTCAGAGATTAACCTTGGATAGTGGTGACCTTCTGGGTCCTGTGTGAATACCTTGTCATTCTCGCTGTCATACCTCCAGAACTGAGTACCTGTACAAAAAACCAAAACAAAAAAAAAAAAACAGATTCTCAACAACTCTTTACAGAAAATCATCACCCTGCTGACAAGTGCAATACCTGTACACATCTGGTGTTACATAAAAGTACCTTTAAAGAAGTAAACAGCATCTCTTTTTCTGGACCACACATGCACATATGCATCCACTCCGTCCACAGGAATTCCACGCCAGCCGATCTGCAGTGCAACTGGATCACCATATCGTGTTCGGTTATTTCTGTTCTCATACAGCCAATACCATCCGTCTCTCATGAAATAGGTGTTGAAGCGGATGACCACCTCCCCGTAGGGCGACTTCTCCTTTCTGATCCAATCAAAAACCGCATTGAACCGACCCTTACACCCTCCTGGAGAAAGAAAAAGTGTGGGTTTTGTGTCAGTCTGTAAAGTTTTTAGGAGAATTAAAGCTTTTTATTTCATTAATGCTTTATGTGAATGTTTCCACCAGATGGTGCTGTAACCACATACCATAGAGGTGCTGTATGGCTTTTCTGTCCATCCAGTCCATCTCAAAACCAGACTCATGTGGTAAATAGCTGGGCTGCATTATAGATCCAGGTCTGTATATGTGGGGGAGACCCAAGACGTGGCCAATCTCATGAACTGCCACCTTTAACAGATTAAATTAAAATTAAAATGTTGTTAGAATGACTGAGCTACTCAACTTCTGATTACTGGTGATTCCTATACTGTTGGTGGACCATGCTTACTTTGAGGAGGCTTATCCCACTTCCTGCATTGGGCGCAGTGAAATGTTCATCATCATCAAAGTGTATATCACCCAGGAACCAGGCGTGAGCAAACTCTTGACCAGTACCATCAAACCTCTGATTGCATCCAAGATGCCTTCCTGTGGGGAACAGAGAATTTTAATGTATTTGAATAAAATATAATTTAGATATTTAGCAGTAGAGTGAAAAAAAATTGTCATACAGTCAAATTCTACAGTAAATTATTGTACAAAATCAACAGATCCTTGCTCTATGGAGCACTGTCGATGGCTAATAAGGCAGATATATATTGCTTCTTAACGTTAATGCTATTTAAATAGTATCTATTGTTCTGAAATTTAATAGCATCAGGATTATTATCATTTATCTGAAGTAATTTTAAAATGTGAAATGTGTATTTCCTGTAAATATTTGAATTAGCAAAAAACCCTTGAAATATCTTTTACTATTGAACTTTACTTAAATAGGGATGTGCCATGAGCGCAACATAGGTCAATTCATAATCATGACCACGTTTTCACAAATCTTTTCATGAAGATATGTTGAGAGTTTCGTTGTATTTGCTGAGACCCACCTGTACCGAAGCCCAGTCTGATATCAACGTCCTCCAGCAGGGAACGCGTGTCCTCCACAAACTCCAGCGGAGACACCTCACTCCACATCCTGAAGGCCAGTCTGAAGATGTACCTTTGTTCTTCAATAGTCAACTGGCTGCTGTAGCCTTCCCCTATAAGCCTCCATTTCAGCACTTTCTTAGAAAAGGCCATGTAGCCAGTCTCACCCAAATCTCTCTTGTGCCTGCTTTTTGACACAAGAGCAGCAAGGTGACGTTTCCTGCGTCTCACTTCTTCGCTCTGATGTACGTTCATACTGATATCGATCTTTTGACTGCCCATGATGATATCATGTGAGCTGTTTAAAGGAGCGTTATCAAATAAGTTGAATTCTTCTGTGTAATTCATGCTGCTGTCATTGGACATGCCTGAGAGGACACTTTCTGTGTCATTAAAGCTGAATGTGTCATTTTCAGAGTTGGCAACACCAATTATATTACTTGCTGTGTTGTTACCATCAGTCTCAGTGTCAGCTGGACTGTTTTCAACATCTGAGGCACTACTGTTCTCAGCTGCTACAGAGGTGTGCAGGTCAATCTCCTTGTCAGGGACCCCACACCTTGGTTTGTTCATTGCCACCTTGGTGGCCTCATCAAACACACCTGTGACAGGCAGGCCAGATACCTTCTGAAACTCTTTAAGTGCTGAAAGAAATGCTTCGCGCTCAGTTGGTCCCCTGTGGTCATCTTGGGCAGCATCCCTTGAATGAGGCACTGAGGTCCTCTCTTGAATATCATCCAGGAAGACTTCACTGAAGCTGTTGTGTGAATCGTCAAACCGGATCGCCTCCCAGTTCACTGGCTTCATGAATCCATACCTAGAGAGAAATAACTACAACAAGACATTGGTTAAATCACATTTGGGTCCCTTAATACATCATGAAATGTGTAGTCTAATGGGTGTGAAAGCTTAAAAGACTGAGCAATTACCTCTGCAGTGTACTTGTCTGTTATAACCTCAGCTTGGTGGGAGTTATCGGTTTGCACATCAGAATGATCCCGATTGTGGAAAAGTTTTTCTGCATCAGCTGAGTCAACGTTCGTCCAAAAAAGCAAAATTATCAGCTGGATAAAAGTCAGCATCGTGTTGTTGGTTTACTCTTGAAGTTGTATACACAGGCGAGATGATGGCAAGTAAGAAGCTGCAGTATTTTATAGGCAAACCCCTGAGTTTTGCCACACCCATCTGAAAAAGGTGCAACTCTCTGGAGACATCCCACCTTTCTCAACCTTGTGTGAAAAGGAAACCTGTCTTTACTGTCTGCAACTGCTGACTTTGACTGGATTGTATGGACGTGTTATACACGCTCCACTGGTTTGAAATAAACTGATGTTGACCTGTAGAACGAAGTGAAAACCTTTGCTTTCATGTGGACAATAACAGCGGTTTAAGACAGCCATGACCTCTGCAAACACCTGCTTTGAATAGGAATAGGAGTGTTTTACACTGAATAACCACTAACACCAAGGCCTCCATATCATATCACTTGTCCAAAGTTTATTTTCAAAAATAAACAACATTTTTCTTGAGCAAGCTTAACATAAATATTATAATTACATTCACTCATATTTTTGTGGCTTCTATGGCACAAGATGCCACTTTTTCTCAGTGCAAAATATACATAACTGGTAAAATGAGCAGGTAAAGTAAAGCAGACAAATGATAGTACATTTAAATAAAACAACATACAAAGAGAGAAGATAAGATTTAGAGTGGTGGCTGGTTACTGAGAGCTTTGGCTATCGCTGCTGCCAGGTGTTCAGCAGTTGGCTTTTCTGCAGCACAGCTGACACACAGGCCTTCTGCTGTCATTGCATCTTGTGTAGTAGGTCCTATGGCTGCAAACTGGAAACAAAGAGATTTAAGTAACTGTCAGAGCCACTGAAGAGCTATTATGGACTTTTTTTTTTAATAAAATGTGTGGCTATGAGGCAGCTATACCTTTATCTGTCTTAGGTGTTCACCTGACAGCCTTTGCACGACTTCTAGGCAAAACTTCACTCCTGACGGACTGAAGAAGGCTACGCTGGCCGGAGTGCCCTGTTAATGCACACATGAATAAGCATTTTCTACATAAAAAGTCTCTAAAATGTACTAGGAGTGAAAGGGGTTTACCTGCTCTGTGAAATAGTTCTTTAGATTTTTTTCCAGATCTGGATGTTCAGCTGTTTGATAGACAGTCAGTGTCTCTAGGGGCACTCCTGGAAACAAAGAAACAGATCCCCGCAGTGATAAAGGTAGTGCAATTACTTTTTTATAATTAGTATAAACCCAGTGGGACTTTTCACTTTGACGTATCACCTTGAGTTTTAATCGTGAGGCGCAGCAGAGGGGAAATGCTTACCGTTCTCCCTTAAAGCCGTAGGCAAGACTTCCCTTTTGATTGAGCCACAGGGGAAAAAAAGTGGTGGAATATTTGTGTCCTCTCCTATGATGAGAATTAAGTAAAAGGTCATATTAATTATCAGAACAGTCACAAATTTTCAATTAGAGTGAACTGTGAAGAGCCATGTCGTACGTTCAATAATAACACGTGATAAGACCTCTGCTGTCCCTGTGTCTTCACCCAAAGGGTTCAGACCCAGATTTTGTACTGTGGGGGAAAAAAAAAAAAAAAAAAGGACCAGTTAGATATTTAATGGTGATATTGTGTCATGGCAGAGCAATTATAATAGTATAAGCAAATTATATTAAGTGGACAACAAAGATATTCAACCACTAATGTTTACTGTGAACAAAAGGAGGTTAAACATGCATCAGGAACGCGTTGCACCTGTGTCACAGCAAACTGTCACTTGTGCACAACCTATTTACAAAGGACTGAGGGTAGTAACATCACTTGACACATCCCTGTGAGCACCAGGTGCCTGCCACACTCTGTTGCACTTAGCATAGCAAACATCTATAAGAAACACAGTACACAAAGATGGACTTTTGGAAAAACTGTTTTTTAAATGTTTTCAGATGTGACAGTAACTCACCTAATGCAGCAGTTGCCTTCCCAACCACATAAATGGACTTGGCATTCCATTTGTCTTTCACAGAGTTGTTCCACTCTGAATCAATAATTAGAAAAAAAAAAAGATTAATTTAATCAAATTACAGTGACAGTGTTTCAAATTTCAGTTAGGAGTCCAAACTGAACTGAACATGCAACCGAACACACGCTTTTAGGGGATTCAGATCAATGAGGTACAGGTTGTTTTGTTTTTTTTTAAAATGCATTTCTCTGTATCCTCTCACCTTCCCTTCTCTCTTCTGCCTCCAAGCACTTCCTAACAGCCTCTACTGCTCTCGGACTGGTAAATATCAAACCTCCGTGTTTTTCTGGTTGGAAAAGCTGAAACATAAAAGACATCGTAAACCAAATGAAATAAGAAAAAGTATGAGGAAATTATCAAACGCATTTTATATTTCACAATATAATTTACCTTATCTGACAAGGTGTTTAATGAGACAAACTTAAAAGACAGCACAGGGATTAGAGTGGCTTTATGACCATGTGATGCCAGCTCCTGGGGAAATGAAATAATAGACACAAAATGTGCAGTTCAATGCAAAGCATTTAAGTCTGATATTACAATATCTGTAATGAATTTGGTGAAGCTGACTCTACCTTGATGTAAGGATCAGGTCCAGAGTCTCCATCTCTTGGCTCTTTGAGCAACAATACATGCATGCTTGATATTGCCCTTAAAATACTGGATCAACAAAATGAACGAGGGATGATCAAAAACAGTACAGCCCAGGTTGAAATATCAACTCAAAGTGACAGACGTTAACTAAACTGTAAGACCACTGAGCACTGTGGGTGTGAAGGAACGGTAAACTAAGCTACACCCTAAGAAAAACAAAAAACTGTCACATGCAACCTACTGATAACAATAATGTTGAGTCACGACATTTGGACAGTTTATGGGGAGCAAAGAAGAAGCAGAAATGCCCCCACATGGTGGTTGAAACCGCTGTATCCACCTAAAACGTGGTTAATGTCTTCTTCCGTGTTATTGTTTACATTAGCATTTACACATCTTGCTAATGTAAACCGTCCCCTGAACAGAACCTGTCAGTTGTGCCTAGCGATAATAAGCGGTTAAGTTATCCTTTGTGTCGTGTAGTAAATTGATATACGCTACAATAGATGGTTAAAAAAAAATGTATTATATTATTACACAAAATCCATCTACCTTGAGTTGTTCGTACAGCTGAGCACATAACGACTTCAGCAACGGTCAAGAAGGGGAAACAAGAACACTGGATATTTCACTAACCTTTCAAAAAACAAATTATATATGTTTAAAAAATATTTGATTAATGATTAATATATTAAATGTTGATAACGTGTAATGCGCGTACCTGTTTATGAGGGTGGCAAAATAGTTTAGGCATAATGAAAAGAACTGCAAACCCCTTTTTTCTACGATGGTTTGTTCCATTTTGTCAGCGGGTGACAAGCCGCCATTGTGGCTCCACCGGTTGCGGCGGCAGGCGGCAAGAGGCGTAAGTGTGGATCCGTAATGGCGGCTTTACTATATCACTTTCCTGGCTCTGGCTGGCGGAACTGTAACGTTGGCCCCGCCCACTCGGTTGACACGCGTGTTACCCGTTTGCAGCATGGCTTCATCGGCTAAGAGGAGAGCGGTAGGTTTGGGTGAAAACCCTGAGGAAAACGACAGCAGCTCCGATGAGAATCCAGAAGAGGATGACGATTCCGGGGAGGAGGACAGCGAAGCATCAGAGGAAGAGATCAACGAGGTAAAAGAACAAAATATTCGTTGTTTGGCCTTGCTAGCCAGCTAATTAGCTAGCTATAAGCCAGCTGTCGACATGAGCAGCAGTCACTGTTCGGCATGTTTGAAATCATGAGGAAGAGTATGAAACAAACTGGAATATCCTATTTAAGGCGTAATGTCACTAAGTGATTGTAAGTTTATTTTGTAATAACACGACTCTCCAACTGTAGTTGTACAGTGCACGTCAGAAACCTACTTGAGTGAAACTTGAATCTCACACTTCCTAATTGTTGAACTATTATATATCTGCTTTGTTGTTGCTTTCTCATTCAGGAGGTCATTGTGGACTTCGAAGCCCACGCTGTTTCAGACAGAGACTTCAATGGCATCAAGAAACTACTGCAACAGGTTTGGGACAGTATGGACACTCACTGAGCACTTTATAGGGGACACCATACTGAGACAGGCATGTATTTGTGGCATGAATTCCTCGGAGAGTTTGCTCCATGTTAACGTCACACAGTTTCTTCAGATTTGTCAGGTTAACGTTGCATTCATGTCGCATCCCAAAGGTGTAGTTCACTGAACTCATCATTAGGATCTCGAAACAAGTTTGAGTTTTGCTTTGTGACATTGTCAAGGTGTCATTTGAAGATGGATTGCGCCTATGGTCAGCAACAACACTCAGACAGACTACGACCTTCTAACAATGACTGGTTGGTGTAAAGAGGCCCTAAATGTGCCATCACAACACCACCAGCAGCTTGGACTGTTCACATAATGACAGGTTGGGCCTATGAGTTCATGCTGTTGAGGCCAAATTCTGCTTACCTTTGCAGAACCTCTGATTCAAATAAACCAGGGTACATTTTCCAGTCTTTAACTGTCCATTTTTGGTGAGCCTGTGTCCACCGCAGCCTCAGATTTCTGTTTGTCGTTGACAGGAATAGAATACGATGGGGTCTTCTGCTGTTGTATCCACAGTCAAAGTCACTGAATCACATTTTCCCCTATTGTGATGTGACATTAGCTTCTAACATCTATCTGCAAGATTTTATGCATTTCACTGCTGCCACATGATTAGCTGATTGCATGAAAAAGCAGGCAAACAGGTGTTCCTAATAATGTGCTTGGTGCTGGTATGGTTGCGAAGCACGGCTGATTCAGCTGTTATTTTTGCTTACAGCTCTTTCTGAAGGCCCATGTAAATACAACAGAGATGACAGACATCATCATTCAACAGAATCACGTAGGAAGTGTCATCAGGGTGAGTTGCTCAGTAGTCTAATGTCATCCCAGACTTTACAGGTGACTTTTTAGCAGCTTCAGCTCTAACCTGAACCATCACTTTGCTCCAGCAAGCTGAGGTACCGGAGGACAGTGATGATGAGGATCCAGATGAAGTGTTTGGGTTCATCACAATGCTCAACCTAACAGAGCGAAAGGTAAAACCACAGGCACACACCTCATAGACTTTTTGGCTCCCTTGTGCTGTGACCGTTCTTTTTAAGTTTCTGTGTGTGTGTGTGATGCTGGCAGGGCGTGCAATGTGTGGAGGAGGTGAAGGAGCTGCTTGTGGACCAGTGCGAGAAGAACTCCACTCACAGTGTAACAGAGCAGCTAGAGCACATCCTTAGTGACACCAACAAGCCTGTGGGGCTGCTGTTGAGCGAGCGCTTCATAAATGTACCTCCACAGATTGCCCTTCCACTGCACAAACAGCTCCAGTGAGTTCCACTCCAAATCATCTTAACCCTTTAAACAACTCGAGCCATCGTGATGTTTTTGTGCCATAAAAGTAACTCGTTAAATAGGGTGTGAAATATACATTCTTGTAATTTTATCATACATATACATTTTGCATTGACGATAATTTATATAGCACTTTATTATAGCTGCATGCATACAAGTTTTTGTCTTTACAATGCATGTCGTACTTCTCAAATAATATGTGGGGCTCCTGCAGTCTGTAAGCATTTTTAATTGTGTGGGCGGTAGCAAAACCTCATTTTATTTTCTCTTTTCTTTTGTGATAATAAGACATCGTCAGGGTGGCATTTGTAAACAAAGAGACAATGCCACTAAGACGCAAAACTGTGTTCACCAGTTTAATCACATCATTGCATCCTGGATGTGACACTCTGGATGAACCTTTCGCTTTAGGGAAATTAGTGCGAACTGCATTTGCCTCTGTACTTTGTATGAACTGAGAATTATAGTTAAAGCTCAGTTGTTAAAATAGATACTTGACCTTATGGTGCTTTGCAAAAGATAAATAAACTTTGAAGATGGGTTGACTGCTTTTTTTTTTTTTTTTTGGAATATTGCTTATGACTCTAATAGATGGAGTATCTGTAGTATCTCCGTACTTTAAATAAATCCATTTTTAAGTGGAGTGTGCAGTGAAGTAAACAATGTAATTCTGTCCTCCAGAGAAGAAATAGCTGAAGCTCAAAGGATGAATAAGCCCAGTGGGAAGTGCCACTATTGTCTGATGATCAGCAAGACCTGCAAAGAGGCAAACAAGAGTATCCCAGTCAGAGGAGGCGCTCCCAAAGAGGAATACATGTTTGTCAATGCAGAGGAGGAATTCTTCTATGAGGTAAAGTCAAGTAAATGGAAGCAGTCTATGAATAATATACAGGCATTGCTTACATACAGTGGAATGTAACACTTTTAGGTCTTCAAATGTGAACTAACCTTATCTAAATGTCTGAAGGTTTTCTTTTGTCCAGGATATAGTTCCGATAGAGTTGAATCTAGGGCAGCTGTTCTGGGCCTATATAAAAGATCTTAGTTTTTATCTTACATGTCTCAAGCAAAAATAGTGTTGGTTCTGATTAATTTTTAATATATGTATACCTCCTAGAAAAAGTGAAAATATGCTTGTTTTAAGCTTTGTCTGTATCCTCCTTACAGCAAGCCATCATGAAGTTCCACTACTCGGTCCAGGAGGAGGCAGACTCCTGTTTGAGTGGCAGGTGGTCGTTCGACGACGTCCCCATGAAGCCTTTCAGGACAGTGATGCTGATACCAGCAGACAAAATGCCCACCATCATGGACAAACTCAAAGAATACCTAACTGTGTGAACCTCACAAATAAACTGAGACACCTGTGTACACTCTGTGGACCTTCAGGGGTGTGGAAATGGTTCAACTACTCTTAAGAGACAGTAGAAGAAATGTTTTGGTACCACCAGCTACAATAGTGCCAGTAGTGTGAACCTGAGAATTTTTTCTCCTTTCAGCAATTGTAAAGTTTTTAAAAAAATCATTTAAGAAACGATGCAGAAATCATCACATACCCTGCTCTTACTGAAGTACTTTTTTTTTCTTGAAAGGCCTTTGTTTATAACAAGATTATAAACCATGACAATTAAAGATGATAAATCTTGCGTTAAAGACAACAGCTGAAACAGGTGAGTTTGGAGTCTAGTTTCAGCAGATGGTGGAGGAAGAGATGTGTCAGCTGTCATTAAGTCAAATTACTGCATAGTACAGCTCCATAAAGTTACCAAAGTGATAGCTCCACATTTTCCTCAATGACAAATTAGTAGACAGCTGACTTTAACAGAGTTGATCTGGTTGACTTTGTTGGCCTTGAACCACAATGTTTTGTTTTTTTTCTATAAACGGTTTTTTAGATTAATCATTTCTGTAGCTCTCCTGATACAGATAAATAAATGTGTTATATCTGCATGTCTTGACAATCATTTGCCTTAAGGCCTAATCTCTACCCACCTTGTCAACCTGAAGGGACAGGCTTGCATAAGGAACAAGGGAAAGGCAGCAGGTGACAGCTTGCACACGCATCAGAGTACAGGACCATCTCTTCGAGTTTTCCTGGTTATTTGTGCAGGAGGTGTGACAGGGACGTTTTCCTCTAAAGCACAGGAACAGACACCCATCTGCAGACCCTCTGCTGCTCATTAACGTCAAAATCTTAGCAGCTGTCGGGATAAGTAGTGTTTCCAGACGGACCGTGTTGGTGGAGGGAGAAAAAACTTATTTAGTTAAAACCAAAAAGTTGCACGTTTTAGACTACTGATAAAGGTCTCTGTGATTTTACTACTACAACATTTTAACTCAACTTTACTTCACCTTCTGCATGTGATGGAGTACATGAGACAATCAAAACAGCTTTTGAGCGATGAAATAAATCAAAATTACAGTTTGGATTGACAAATATTTTACAAGCATACTTGTTTTTGGCTGATAAGACTAAAATAGCCCAGATTTTCACATTTATGACTTAAGATCATTGAATCAGACATCTGTCATAAGTCTGTGGCATCACTGCACAGCCGCCGCTGGCATCACTGCCGACTACTGCAGCCTTTTGCTTCTCATCTTTACATTTTCTGGATCCATCTGGGCCCAACATGTCTTGCAGTATGTCTTTGCTTTCACTCGGGGGCAGATTGTAGAAGAAGTACAGTGGTGCCATTTGAATGAACCTTTAAAAAAAAAAAACCATGAAATTATTTTATTTATATATTTATTAGATTATTTTAAACATTAGATTAAAAAAAGTGACCAATAGCTCAGTTGAATAACAAAACAGTCAAAACATATTTGTCTCACCAATGTGGTCCATAGACACGTAAACCATAAAAACTAAGATTTAATCTGCTTGTGCACGTGGTGTATATGGAAGTGGTTTTACAAAGGGATTGACTTACACTTGAGGGGATATTTCTGACACTGTTCTCATGCAGTTGTTCTCTGACAGAGTGTACTCGTGGAAAACAACCCACTCTGGCAGCCCGAGCTTCTGGGACTGAGCGCCGTAGCTGGAGAGAGGGTGAACCTGCGCCATGTGCTTGTGTGTCAAAATGAAATAGTTTCCTGAGCCATCCACATCTCGTGCGATCTGCGAAAAAGGAGAAACGCGCTATAAACATGAAAACAATCGTAATCAGTGGAGGCAGATTCATCAACACTGACATTTAGTTTCCATGTACCTGCATGAAGAACCCGGCCAGCAGAGCTCTTTTGATGTTGAGGGTGTTTGTCTTGGTTCCAAAGGACGGGTCAGAGATGGGGAGCTCGATCCTGTTTAAAGTGTCAGTCAGCTCTGATCTAATAGCCTCAGCTGTCTTCAGGGCAGAATGATCCAGGAAATAGTCCTGACACCACTTTTTGACACTGAAGTCTGAGGGGGAAAAGGCACATGTCACATATTACACAAGTGTAATGTCGGTCAAACTGAAGCTTTAAACTCAGAAATATGGAACTTACTAAAAACTACATTTAAAGCAATATTTAGTTTGGATGAGGTTAATAAGGGTCTAATAAAATTAAACCACTTTTACCATTTCTTAAAGCCTGATTAAACTTTATATTAGATATCAAATTTTCCTCTATTTTTATAATTGTATTAGGGCTGCACAGTTAATTGAAATGCAATCAAAATCACAATATGGCCAAGTGCAATATCCAGATTGCAGTTGCTGCAATTTTTGATGTAGTTAAAATGCATCACAACATTGTGGTGCTACAGCGATGCCCCGATCTACAAATCATATTCTCCAGATGTGAAGGACTATAACTGTTTGGTACATGACCTCACAAAAAAAAAAAAAAAAATTTCAGTAAAAATATAATGCAAAAGGTGATAATTTCAACTAATACAGAATTGCAATATCTGTAATAATTAATATATATAATTAAAATAAGATTATTTTAATATAGTGCAGTACATGTTGGATTTAAGATCTATTCTTATAATTTTTTGAATGTACACATTGATTTTTAAAACAATCCCAAAAGCTTTCCTGAGCTTTATGTTGCGCACTGTATTACCAAAGTAAATCACAGATTCAGGATCAGCACAGTAAGGGTGAATCAGGGCCTGTGTGTATGTAACAGTTTCTCACATTGTTCTCTCTGGCTTTGTTTGAAGGCATTGTAGATATTTATGAGAGTGAAGTGGTCGCCTTCAGGATGCTGGAATCTTCTGTGACACTGGACGGCCTCATGGGTCATGCCGGCAGGTGGCCTTAGGAAGCAGCTCGGCGCTAAAAGAGAAGGAAACGAGGTCAATATCATTGAGACAAGCCACTCTAACCAAAGACCATCTGGTCCAGTGTCTGAAAGAAACTGCAACTGTGTACACCTGCAGATGGTGAATCTATGATCTGAACAAAGGATCCTCACTCATTAGGAAAACCTGGAACAAATATTCAGAGTTGAGACTCAAGGCGCATACGTACCCGACAGCATCGCTGCAATTGTCAGCATCTCACTCACACAGTCAAACTCGCAGGATGCTAGCAAAGCTTTGGCCATCTGAGGCTCCAGAGGGATTTCAGACATTATGATGCCAATCTCAGACAAGTTGCCATCGTCATCCAAAGCTGCGAGGTAGTCCAGCTCCTCTAATGCCTGCATGAGACCCTCAGGATCTGCCAAAATGAAAACATATGAGCACGATTGTGTATCTTTCTATAACAGTCCACAATTCTTCCATCTCTAATATAATCTATCTATACATTATATTGTAGTGGTATAATAGTAATTTGTGCATTACTCATATGTGTAAGGTAGAATTTGTAAATTCCTGACTTTGGTGCCCTCCAGTGGAAGCATCAAAAGAATATACTGTAATAGATGAGATAATTGGGCTAAAAAACAACACTGAGGTCCACAGACACCAACTCATGCCATCAGAATTATTTGAATACTACTACAATCAAACAAAAATCATACAAATTTTGGCTTTCATATTTCTATTCTCCACATAACTCTTACACAAGAAGCATAATGATGTATGCACATAAGGGCAGGTCATTTTTGTGCCAAATTCTACAAGAATTTAGAAATATTACAGTATGTTTGGCGCCTGCTTCCACTTCATTGTACTTGTCTGGCACTGCCCTAATGAGACATGTTGTGTAATCGTTAATGAGCTGGCCTCTTTTAGCCTGTTCTGTTCATGTTAGGGTGGGTCAGAGCTCAGACAATGGTTAGCAGCAGGGCCTTGTCAGCTCAGCTAAATCATGGCTGACTGGACCCAAACAGCCACACAGAGCAAATTCGGCTGTACTTCCTCTGGCCAAAAAACTCTCCCACATACACTTCTGGTTGCGTTTTAGGGTGGGAGAGCGATACGGTCTGTGGGAAGCAGTAACCCCAAAACAAAATTGTTTGCAATCATGAATCATGTTCCACTGGTAACTTGTCCAGTTCCCTCTGGGAGGTTATTTCACCTGGTCTGTCGATGAAATCACACTGTCCAAGGCCAGCTATCTCCATCCTTTTTAGGAAAAGGACAGTTGGTGTAATGTTGGACTCTAATATCTGTGGAGAGTTCTCTGTTGGTAGCTGACTCTCCTCTGGATACAGGCAGAAACATTTACCTAGGAAACACAGTTAACCCAATTCAGCCAGGCAAAAAAAGCTGATGCACCTAATTGCGGTTTTACATGAAGTTAACAGCATCATCACAGTCAAGACTCTAGGGTGTTTTACCATGACCAAATTTGACTTTCAAGGCCTTTCATCAGCCTTTTCAACAGGTTTAAGATTGTTCGGCTAGCAGGCTACCAGACATACCTGTTGGCCCAGACAGCTGCTTGCGTATATCCGCCTGACATTTACTTATGGGTCGAAGTATCTCTGAATTTGCTCTTATTCTTGGATTGTACACCTGTAATATTGGTCGGTCAAAAGGCAAATACTAATTAGTATCAGCAGAATACTCATTTTGGTAGGATGTTTTTTTGGAAACAATATCGTACCATTTTTTTCTGGACTCCTGTGTCAATGACGAAGTTGACAGATTCTGCTGACCACCACATATCCTCCCCCTGTTGTGTAGAGAGGAAAACTCTCCTGGACATCTTGAAGTCTGATTGCTTGGTCAGGAAAGGCAGTAGCCCTCCCTGGCCTGGGTGCAGGACCACAGGCACCATCTCGCCCAAGTCCGCTCCCAGTCTGGTGCCCTCCCTCTGGAGGATGCTTTGGGCATGGTGGACCTCCTGCAGAGGAAATTGCAAGTAAAAGCAGGAGAGGATAATTTGTTAAAGCAGCCTCAGCTCTGGGCCTCAACAACAAAAAAAAAATACTACCTACTTCAGTTGAGGCAAATAACACAACAACGTCTCCATCCTCTTTGGTTCGATGGATCTCCAGCACTAGTCTCAGTGCCGAGTAGAAGTAGTCTTTGTTGCCGCTGTTGCTGTGGACCACCTCAGCAGGACACAGTGTCTCCAGACTGATGAGTGGGATGCTGCCATAGTGGCCCAGCAGCTTGTCGGTCATGGGTGGGACGGCGAGGACAACCACCCTGAGCTCAGGCCTCTGCAGCAGGATGTCCTTCAGGAGACCTAGTAGTATGTCTGTGCTAACTGTCCTCTCGTGGGCCTGGTCAAGAATAATGGCCCCATAGTGCTCCAGAAAAGGGTCTGACATCATCTCTCTCAGCAGCATCTCATCGGTGCAATATCTGAGTAACAAAAGCACAGGCGAGGGAAAAATTAAGAGTGACAGATGTTTTGTGGATGATATTAAAGTGCCGTTCAAGCATGCTGCTGCTGGCACAGCTTGTCAACAAACCTCAGAACGGTGTCTGAGGAGCAGCAGGTCTCCAGAGGGATGGTGTAACCCACTTCATGTCCTATGTTGACGTCCATTTCATCAGCCACACGCAAGGCCAGGTCCACAGCCTGCTGCCTGTTGGTCTGTGTGCACACAACCATGCCATGCCGATACTGGGCCGACAGGCAGAACTCTGCGCACCACTGAGGGATCTGAAATAGAATAAATGTTCACCTTCCACACTTCACTGTGTCTTGACAGTGCTTCGGAGTACAAACTCTCCACAAACCAGGACATCTTTTATTCACATCAACTTGGGTTTTCAGTGGAGGGCATCCTTTCAGGGTTGTAGCAACAGCTTTTGTGTAAGCACACAGCAAAACAAACACTGACAGGAGATATCCAATGGTATTATCGCTCATAATGCAAAATTGCTTTGGCAGCATGTGGCGGCTCCAGCGGATCAGGGCTTAGCAGCAGGAGGTCCCCTAACACCCCTGCTAGAGCCTTTGTGCTGGCTGACTGTCAGGCAGGAAGGCTGGAGCTTGGACAGCAACACGGTGGCACAACAGCATCTGCTGAGCTGGGCAGCTTGTTCACACAGACTCACATCATGTTACTCCTTCAAAGTTTCATAAAAAAAAAAAAAGCCACAAATATCAAAACTATGTCTCAGAAAAACACAACTTGAAAGGACAAGCCTCAAATGGATCAAATTAAGGCTGGAGTTGAATGTGGCAACAAACTACATGCAAGTCATATAAACTGGGTTATGCTTTTATATTTTGGGTCCAGTTTTAAGGAAGTCTAAATATATATAAAATAAGAAAAATCTGGAAAATTATAGGGGTTTATTCTAATTATTTATGCCTGACGGCCTTTAAAGACTTTCTTTCATACAATCTCCCTTACAGACCCTTCTCCATCCTTCTCTTCTACCCTGACACACATTAATATTACTGATCTTTCAGTCATACCTGTGTACTCCTCCCAGTCTTTGCTGTCCCGCACACAACAACCAGCTGGTTGTTTTCCAGAGCATCCTCAAACTCTCGCCTGACTTTCCACACGGGCAGAGCCTTCCTCTCTTTCAGCAGTTCATAGTAACGCGAGGAAAAAGGCAAACCATCGAACTGATTTAACTCCAGATCATCTCCAAAGCCGAGTACATCTTCCCCGGGGCATTCCTCGCTTTCAAGGTAAATGTCTGGCTCCCCTGGATTATTTTCCCCCGACATGACACATTTAAAAATGTTAACCAGGACAAAAGCGCACGAATCCGCTCCAGCTACTGGCCCATTCAGATTACACCGGATACAAGCGATAAGAACATGATTAACAAAGTGTCTCTAATCGGTTTCGTAACTGATAAAAACTGTTGGCATCGAGCTGTTGACAGTTTGGAGTTGTCCAGTTTGAGGCTGGCGGACGCGCGGTGCGCACCGGTGCGTAATTTCTCTCCCCAGCGTGGCCTAACACGTGTTTTGATTTGCTTACGGCTTCACATTCACTACAGAGCACAGCGTCCATGAGCCCGTCACAATCGCCTGAATGTTATTACCCAAATGGTCACGGGTGAAGTAGTGAGGACGTTCAGGCTGAGGATGTCCTCAGAAAAATCCATATTTTTTTCCCCCATGACGTTGAAAAGAAAAACAAAACAAAATTTGAAAGTCATTCCTGAGTCAGTGCAGAATAATTTGAGTAGCAGTACATTTTATATCTTTTTTTATATATAACTTTTAGTAGATAGTAGTAGTACAAGGACCCTAAATCACAAGTATGAGATGATATGTCATAATTACAAGAAGCACTTCATAATGAAAAATGTATGTGTTTGATGGAAAGAAGTGGTGAAAATGAGCCTTCATAACTAGAAGACCACATTCCTTTTATTGGATGAAAAGCACCTAATGAATCAAGTTGAACTCACCCCCTCTTACCCATCCACCCATTCACTTTTACCAGGCTGCTGATTTTCCGCAGGGGGGAGCTGTTCAGTCATTATTCAGTCCATTTCCACACATGACATCTTGAATAAATTCACCTTAACCTTTCTAAAGATCAGGCTTGACAATAAGACAAGCCTTAATGCCTCAGCTCCCCATTTGTCTGTTAGTAACCACAAACAAATATAAGTAAATAATTTAAATAGCACCAAAGTAGAGTTCAGATGCATCCTGCTTTTTCGACAAACTTTTTCGATAAATAAAATCTGGCCTGTAATTGGAGCTGTGTTGGCCAAGGTTGAATTCAGGAGCTTCTTATCAGTGACAGCGTGTGTCCTTGTTATTGTCTGGACTTCGATTTCTCATTAGCATTAGCAAGATTTATTTTTCGTACTATTTATGTTGAACAATCCTGAGAAAGCACAATCCAACACCTGTATTGATTGAAGCTGTTTTTTTTTTCATCTCTGGCAAAAACCCTGGCAAATTACTTTTATACAAAAGCCCCGTGTGTTGAAATAAGCTAAGCTGCTCCAGCTGTCAGTGTTAAATTGTTAAACCTATTTGAAACTTCAAACTTCTGAAAATAAAGTCTGCTGTGTGAAAATAAAGACTGCTGTAAAACATGAAATTACACTTGCTAAAGTGTTCTGTATTCAATCTTCTTTTTGCATTTTGGCTCAAACATAAAAGACTAAAAGGTTACTTTTTGTGGATTCAAAGCAATTGTGGTTTTGAAAATTGTTGAGTATTAAATTTGCCTTTGTATTCTTACAAAGTAGGATTGCTGGAGTGCAACCGCTATTGCTTGTGTGCTTGTGGACAGTTTTGTGTTTTAACATTCAAAAGGACTTTTAACAGAGAAATAATAACAGTTTATTTCTTATAATTGATCTATTCAGAAAAACATGCATGCTGAGTGTAAAAGAGCACTGGCCACAAAAATCGATTGAAAAACAGTTTTTACTAATACTGCTCGAGTGTTCAAAACACCATGACCAGACACTGACACTTGAAGCGCTTTCTTTACATATGATGTATCAAACAGTCATTGTAGAAAAAAAGCATTAAGCATGAAAATGTGCTCACCTGTAAAACAACACACAAGGAACATATGGACAATAACCTATAATCAGGTGCCCGGATTCAAATACCGTCTGTTAGTACATGGACATATAGCATTGGGGAAAATAAAGCAAAGTAAACAAAGCAACAAATGTAAAACTAGTGCATTATTAAAAATACAACCGTATCAAAAGTAACAAAAGTCCAAAGTTCAGTCCATGTCAGGTTTTTCAGCCTAGATATCCGTGAAGAGCTGTGCTTAAAGGAAATGTTGCTCAGTGTGAATGTGTTATATGCTGCATTGCAATCCAGTAAAACAAGACATCTGTACGAATAATGAATAAAACACTGTTCCATTACCATGTCTGATTTATGCAGGAGTTCGTAATCTAGCGTGTAGATTGGCTTTAAAAAACTAATCTCAATAGCCAAAGTAAAAAGGTACAAAAAATAGAAAATGAATGACTGCACTGGATGATTCTGGATGATTGGAGGCTCAGTGTTCACCGAGGAGCCACTCCACTCAATTCCAGCCGCAGTGAGATCTAGAAATGTGTCTTTGTTGAGTGAATCTATTCTTTCCCAACACAGAGAAACATGATTTAAAATACACATATGAACACTGTAGCCAAACATGGGCTGTTTACATGCGGGTGCCCCCGTGATGTCTGTACGGCCACAGCTTTGAGACAGCGGTTCCATGACTTAATCCTTGGTGCGGACAGACATAAAGGGAAATATTCAACACACATGACCTTTAGCTGAGCAGTACTTCAGAGAGCTTTACTCTCTCACTGGTATGAACGCTTCCTTGATCTTGGCTCATTTTAGATCCATGTTCAGTTCATACCTCAGTACCCAGATCCCTTGAGTGAGTTTCTTGGGTCTTGTTAATGCAACAGAAATGGCAAACCAGTGACATTTCACAATCCAACTGGTTACCTTTCTGTAATAAAAATGAAGAAGAAACAGGCCTGTGTTTCAACGGCTTTTTCAGCCCCTTCAAATTCCCATGCGGTCTTTCGGTAGTTTAATCGTGTTGACAGTCACATTGCAGAACTGCTGTAGTAATACCATGAGTGTTATTTTTTAGTGGTTGTTTCAAGCCTTCTCAGTCTGGCTCAAAGCCGCTGCGGAGAGCATTTACCCTCCAGGAAAAAAAAAACCAAAAAAAAAAACCACAGAGTTGCAAATGAATTAAAGTGTTCTCTGAAGTTTTCTCTGTTCTCAGCTGTCATTGCACAATAACTCTTCCTGCTGTATTCTGAACAAAACTGCCATGTAAAGGCTTCCCTTCATTAAAACATGAACATCAATCATTTCTGCAATCACAATTTCACATTAATTTTTTTTTTTAAGTCTCCTATCACCTTAATAAAGATCAGTTGATATGGAAAAAAATGTGAAATTGATTCAAACAACAAATTAAGTTTTAAGTTGCTACCATGTAGTAAAAGTGTCTGGCACAGTGCACTGCGTGGCAATAAATACAGAATATAAATACTTTACATGTACCTGAGCTCAGACTCGTAGCACCATTCAGAGACAGAGCACCAAAGGGACACGGCACTTCTCCTGATTCAAAACTCAGAGAAGCCACCATCTTTTTAAGGTTTTCAGAGCTTCCATAGTGCAATTTCATTAGTGTCTTATCACAACAATGTCCCTTTTGGCCAAAGTCTCAGCTGCTGTATTTGATGTTGGCAATTATGCAAGGCTTTGGTAGTGTTGGAGGATGCTTGGGGCTGGGTCTAAAAAAAGGAGAAAAGAGATACAAATATTTAAAAAATAATCTCTAATAAGAGCTTGAGTGCTGTTTTTTGTTTTTTTTGAAGAAATCTGGAACTCACCTGTTGGGGCGTGGGACAGTGCGCACAGGTCTAGGTACACCAGGTACTGGTGCAGGGCCACGAACAGCAGAGGGCCCTACATTGTGGGTGTGCACTGCAGAAGGACTTCTAACCAGGCGAGAGCTCCTTGGATCAGCGGGAAGGGGCTTCTGAGGAGGACTGGGCTTCTCCAACTCCTGACAAAGGACATAAAGCATAAATATAATGACCAAGAGTCTCCAGCAGGTGGCACTCACAGTCAGACAACTACAGTTCAGGTCTGCTGGATGTGTCCTCGGCTCCCGTGCACGAGTGGCAACACTGCCCATGCAACTTCCTATGAGAGGAGCAGTCATGTGGTTTTAATCTTTCGAAGTAGACTGAGGCCATGATAAGGACCCACTACCTAGCACCCATCTGGTCTCCATTCACTTCCTCCTCTTCTCCTTGGTTCAAGAGGAGCCTCCTTAAACATCACAGAAAGGAAAGAGCCACACAGTTTGAACCCCGACCTTGCTCGCCTGACCTGAATTGGGTCAACAAATTCAAAACATCAATCTGATGTCAAAAGCACATTTCATGCCCCCTATTTAATGTTTTCATTGAAAACTTTAATGATCTATGCTGTCAGTAAAATCTTTAGTGCAGGATATAGCATGTCTCCCCTTTATATCCTTAAGGTCAAGTATCATGACAAGCTGCAGTACTGCTATTGCTGTTACTCAATGGTACTGGCAATGGTACTGACTGAGTTCCATCCAAAAATATCAGAGCAATACCAAATTGCAGAGAAGTGAAATGCAGGCAAATGAACAGAAAGTGCCTGATAAGGTGATTAATGGGCACAAAATTCTGCTGCAGTTTCCACTTAGAAAAACTGAACCCATATCTCGCAAATCCAAGTCTGTCTGAAAACCTGCTGGCTTCCAGGCAGGTGAAGTGATCCAAGTGGAAAATACTTCCATACCCCCAGCAGAGAGCTTTCTTTCCCTGTGTGTGTGTGTGTGGGGGGGCTTTGTCAACGTCTCAGAGCTGCCAAACAGCTGCTAAAGATACTGCCGGTGAAGTCTGCTGCCAACAGGAATCCCTTTTCAGTTTCACACTTTGACATTAAATAGGAGCAGCTGAGAGGGAAAGTCTACTTATTGAAGTCAAAACACTGCCAAGAGCTGCTGTACCTCACCTGTTGTACAGGTGCATTAAAGCCAAGAACCTTTGTGAAACTGAGTGCTACTTGTTTGAATGGTTCTCAAAGCTATACTGTATATTCTAAAGCACAGAGCATATGTTTATAGAAAGCATTTATATCCATGCTGCATGTTACAAATTTAAAGGTCCCATATTTTACACATTTCTGGTGTTTTATTTCAAGTTCTATCCATAAGACCAAAACAGAAATGTTAAATACATGGTTCAAAACACACATATAGTTGTGTAAGCAAAGTATAAGCAAATATATGGACATTTTACTTAATGTAAAGTATTTGTGGACAGTTATAAGCTCTTATATGACAACATTTGTTTTACATAATTACACTTGTGTTTTAATATCTTCATTCCCTTGTTGATGAACTCTTTAACTTGTTATCTCGAGCCTCCCTTTTATCACCTCTGTCTCTTCACTTGTCTCTCCCTTTGCCTCTCTCTGTCTCTCTTGTCCACAGGGTATGAGTCAAACCGGATTAAAGGCAAATAAGAGTCTTTGAGAATCACTGAGTGAGAAGGATTTAACACCAGGAACCTCTGGCTTTCTCTTCCCTTCAACTCTGACAGTCAGCAATGCCATAACTAAACTCCATGGAATACCAGTGGCAGCAAGTTTACCACCCTGCAATATTTGGACATACTTTCTCACTAAAGTTGCCATTTCATCTTTTCAGTCTCCCCTCCCTCTGTAAAGCCTGGCTCCATTTTCATTATTTATGTGGTGGTTTGTATTGTAGAATTGAAGTCTCGCTTGGATGACGCTAGCTCCTGGGTTAACCTCGTTATTTTATGAGACTGTGCATAACTGTCAACATGCATATACTTTTATAGGACACAAAAGAACCATGAAAACAGTCGACATCACAACACCCATCTGAAGGTGCAGTGAACAAAATCATTTCCCTGTTCAGGTATTATAGGCTGTAGTAGTGAGTAAAAGCTCCCTAGACCCAGCGGAGAAATTACAGTAACACCATCAAATAAAATGTTCCCAAGCCAGGGTGGGGGGACTGCACTCACCACGACCATCCTGCAGGAGTTATGGCGTGACGCACTGCGAAATGACGCCCCCCTGGCTGCGACGTGGATATGAGGTGGAGGGGCACGGTGAGGTGGAGGCACTGGAGGTCTCAGTTGCCCGGGGCCAGGGGAGAGGGAAACAGTGAGAGACAAGGGTACAGGGTGGCTGAGGTGAACTGGAGGACACTGGGGCAGCCTGCGCAGGCTGTGGGAGGGGTAGGGTGCTGGCGGGAGCACCGCCTCTGGCCCCCGATGAGGAGGCTGCAGAAAGATGAAAGACAAAACCAGAGGAGTCAGTCAGAAAAGAAACCGTCTGCTTCCTATCAGAAACAGTCATCTTAACCTCCACCTCTTCCTCTGCTGATCTTCCTAAGATGTATAAATCAAATGCCGCCAGTTGCTTGCTCACTATTACAACCCTAAGTCTGCTCAAAGTAACCTTTCAAAGGAAGACCAAACCTGTGCCATAAGCATCAGCTTGGCCTCATACAAAGGTGTACACAGCAAAAGAGCCCACACACACTCCCACTGAGACAGTTCAGACATAGATCTGAGCCAAAATATGAGTCTGCCTGCTTTTTAGACTTGGCCAGATGTGCACACAGTGTAACACATAAAAAGGCATGCACACATGCAGTCATGCAGCGGTTTAACACAGCTCCCGACAACTGGAAAATGACCTCACCTGCACTGTGCTTACATCAAACAGCCTTAACATCTTTTCTCTTCTTACCGTTGACCCCAAATGAAAACCACATGCCACTAACTGAAAACACAAATCTCGTGCATGGTAATGCGCAACAGCTCGCCTAACTCGTGTGCCACCCTGTAGCATAAATGTCAATTCAGACACAGCTCGTCTTATTTCAGCACCTCTAAACTCAATCGATCACAGGTCACTTCCCATTACAAAGCATGTCAGGGCAGTAATGGAGTAGTTAAGGCATGCAGTGATGTAGGCACACAAGTCATTACAGCAAAAATTCTCGCTCCATCTTGCTATTATCAGTGACAGGATGACTTTATATCTCAAGTAAGCTGCCGCATCAACCTTGCTCCATGTGGGAAACATGCAGATATAGCAATTTCTCTCTTAACAGGCGGCTGTTAATGACAAGAAATGTATTCAAGTGTCGTGGACACGCTGCTCACCACAGACTCCATTATCACTGCCTCCTCCACATGTCCACATAGAGAGGGATGATTTAATTGGATTTGAATGAGCTGCCATTTGTGTGAAAACAACACGTCAATCCTGCTGAGGATGATTTGTGCTATCGAAACAGCTGCAACATTCCAGCAAGAATATCTGCTGTTTTTTTGAGTCACATTTTATATAAAAGTCTTTGTCTGTTTGCAATCTATCTCTGTGCATTTGTAATGGGCCTGTCGAGCAAGGAGGTGGGATCTAGTGACCTTGAAGATGGTGGCGCTGTGTGGCAGAGGCGGGGCTGGTCTTGATGGAGACGTCGTGCTTGCCGGTGGAGGCTGGTTAGGAGGGGACGGTCCGCTGATTGCAGTGCTTACTGATCTGGAACACAAAGAAGAAATTATATATTGCTAATTATACACTTTATCATATTAATCGTACATCAGTTACAAGTGTAATATATTTCAAATTATAAAAGCAAAACAAATTAGACACAGTTATTGACTTCACAGTGTGACCAGTTGTAAATGACTTCCCACTCAGCAGCATCCATCACAGACAAACACTGCTACATAAAAAAATATATTTAGATTTAAAGACAATTTAATCACGACGTGTCATATTGTGAAAAATCACCGGAGCTTCTCCATTGGATTCTTTTTACTGGTGTGTAGCAGGCCCAGTAGGGTTTTTCTCTTGATGCAGATAATCAGAGCAGCTCCCAGGACAGTGAGGAGAGCCACCAGGATGCCCACTGTCAGGTTCCCATTGTCTGTTTAGAAAGACACACAAAAAGACCAGGAAGTTTCAGAGATAGTGGTCCTCTAGGACTGAACCCGTCATACTCTTGTAACTGTATCCATCAACATTTCTGCAAATTTGTCTTTAAATTTTTAATGTTTTGTCGTATCTGCGCACTTAACTAAAAGTGGGGTTTTCAGCCAAGGAAAACAATGTTTTAGGACTCCTCAGATTTATTCTGCCTGAGTCAAAGTCAGTGATACATTATTGTAGGGGGCAGGACATGACCCAAGATACAATCAGTCAACTATTTGATGTACTTGAGTTGCTGTGGTTGACTTACCTGCTAATCTAATGGGTCCACTGTCCATACTCCCTCCAAAACCAGCTTTGTCACAGAATGGAGGCGCCCAGTGAGCCTCACAGTGACAGTTCTTGTTGTTGTTGCACACCTGCAGCACATTTATAGTAAAATGACCTGTTAGATGAGCCCAAAATAAAGTCGTCTTTTTCGTTTTTTACATTTGACTATTTGCCAAACCCTCCTTTAATAAACAGCTTTAATCAAGCTGCAGTATAAACACTAAATAGGTGACACAGTCATGTTTATGAAACTGGATGCAGACTTGAGTGACTTCACAAGAGCCTCAACTAATTATTGTTTTTAATTATTGATGGATTATCATCACTTCCAATTAAGCTCCTGATTATTTTTCAATTATTCAAATAATCAACACATAAAATGTGCTACTTTCATGAGACCAAATTGAGAAGCTACAATAAGTGAATATTTCATCTTTTTTTGCTTTTAATTTGCAATTAATTGTTGAGAAATAACAATGGATTGATTATCAATATTATTGTGAACAAATTTTCTGTCTGTGTTGTTTCAGCACCAGACACCACAGCAAACAAATATTAATGATGCTGATTCTCAAGCATGCAGCAGGAGGGCCAGAGTCAAACAGCACTACCAGGATATCTGGTATTAATATCACAGCAGAGCCTTTGCCTTACACAACATTTTTAATAATCTCCCCCTCTCTTGTATTCCTGTCCTGCAGGAGCACGGGAATGGTAAAATCTAAGAGGATTCCCCAGCAGGGTAATGTGAAGCAGGTGGGGACCTCTTTCCAAGGCAACATCTTGAGCTAATCTGTGTATGCAGGGGTGCCCTGTCTCCTGGAGGAGCAACATCCTTTTATTTCTCTGAGTAAAACGGCTCTTAGAGCTTTATAGATATGTCTTAATTGGAACTAGGCAAACAAATATGGCACTAATGAAGAAAAAAAAAAACTTCAGGACCTACCGGTGAGCTTAAGGATAAGGCCACATCTCATCTCAAATGGGACCACCCATACACGTTTGATGGTTGGCATTTAAGACACATTCAATAGCAGTGCTCCCCAGTCAAAGTCGAAATGTGTGTCACCACTTTCAGTGTTTGGCCAAATAAAGCGTGGCCTTCAGATTTCAACAGGGTTTTTTTGGGACAAGGACGACTGACTGGATTACATGATAAATGACAATTAATGCCGAACATAAATGAAACCATTATGTCTAATTGAATGAACCTTTCAGCATCCAGAATGATTGATTGCATGGCATTGTAATGGCTCCCTACCCACCATATACCGGGCATTTTGAACATATTACAGCTAAAACGAGAGTCTGTATGAAGGAGGAATAGGACATTAAGTAAACAACTGAACTGGGTGGAAACTTCTTTGAGATCGACACATATCGCATTTGTTCTTCATGACACAAAAACAGGATCAAAAGTGCTGTACTCACCCCTCGATCGCTGCACTTGGCCGAACACTCGTGCACACCAAAAATGCTGACGTTCTGGCACTGACGGTTCAGACACATCTGAAGCAGACAAAGACATTAAAAATTGACAGTTTGAGCTCAAAGAGCATTTCAGTAATATTCTCAATCCTTTAATCTTTCAAGAGAAAAGAACAGCAGATCCAGCTCGCCACTTCTTTTAATTTGCCCCTGACAAACCACTTCAGGTTTAAAACAGCATAGAATGAAACATAATTATGTTAACGCTGGGATTATTCAAGAATATATTAAAGCTGATTTTTAAATGTCATTATGACAGGCACCACACCCAAATACACCCAGGCAACATGTGAAGATGAGCTTGGCAGCGGTGGGCACAGAGTGATGCCAGAGCGCTTGACAGATGAGGGTGGAGACTGGATCCTTCTTAAGGGTGGAGGCCCATCGAGAAGTAAATTAGACTAAATGAAGTAACTGTATCATTGAAGTGACCAGTGACTAAATTGATGACCACTTGTAGATGCCAAATAGACTGAATAATGGTAAGTCAATTAAGTGTCTGAGGCTGTGCGAGTCCGAAATGACAAGTGGACACACCCTGATGAGCCTACTGAAACATCTTAGTCATGCCCCATCACTCTACATCACTTTTTTCACTCTTATTTCCCAGCATCTCGGCAGCACATTCATACTGTGTTTTCTTTAGAGGTAGTACAAATAGAAGAATCACACTGAATAACCTTCCTGCTTTAACACTCTTGCTTGTCTTTGAATGACATATTTATTAATATATTCTTTTCTTTGCCTCTTTCATATGTTCTCCTTAATTTGTAACTGTACAGCTGTGTAGCTCAGGTGAAGAGGTGAAGCAATGTGTTGGCTATTAACTGTAGGATTCGTCCTTTGATTTCTTGAGTAATATACTGCTATTTAAAAGACAGTCACATTTTTATCATGTATATGTTACTGACATATTAAGATATTCATTGAAGTACATTATTACTGATGCCATTAAGTGTAAGAAGCTTCCAATGTTAGCTGGTTAATGGATGAATTACTTTTGTTTCAATTTTGATTACATTCTGCTGACAGACTGCATCTAATCTTTAGATGCTCATACACTTTCTATGTAAAATCTACAAACTAATAAATAAATCAGTAAAATAGAATCAATGTATCGACTCAGAAAAGCAGTGTACTAGTTACTGTTGATCACTGCTAATGAGTAGGCTGCTCGCTGCACCGATGTGTGCACTGCATGTATTCACACACATGTGTAAGGCTGTAATTAAGCATCTCAGGCCTCAGCTCTCACCATTCCATCCCCACACTTGGTGCCCGTCAGGACCAGGCCGGGGTCGGGCATGTCATCACCCAAGTAGACGTGTGTACCTCTGCACAGTATCCTTCCCCCTTCCTGCAGGGGTATATTTGTCTCTATGGAAACAGCATTGGTGCCAATTACTGGGCGGTTAGCTCCTCCTTGACACTGGATTTTGCCGCATTTAGCATCTCTGTAAACAGAACGAACAACAGGAAGAATAACAATGTGATAATTGAATAACATGTCACAGTTTTTCCCAAATGTGTATATATGCAATTATTTCTGCTCTCACTCTGGCTGGCCAATTAGAGAAACTGCAAAACAGGGAGCTTGTTTGTGCTGTTTTCACATCACAACCTGGGAGATTTTGTAACTTGCTGCATTACACCCAGTGAGACAGTGTCCCACAATTAGGGCTGCAACTAATGATCATTTCCATCCTTTATTGTGTCAGTTATTGTTTTTGATTAATAGCTTAGGCTCTAAAATGTCAAAAAAATCTGTGAAGCAAGCCCATCTCAAGTTGCCTGAGCCCAACATGGGGTTTTCAAATTGCTTATTCTGTCCATGTCATTGGTTAAAAAAGATATGAGGTTCACAACAGAGAAATGCAGCAAATTTTCACATTTCAGAAGTTAAACTTAAACAAGTCATTGACAAATCAGCAGATTGTTGCACTAAAGTCAATCACATACAGCCCACATACAATCCAGTCTCAATAGTATATGACCTATCCGTCACCGTAATCCACAAATTCTTGAGTTTCTATGGCAACATATGTTCTTACCGTGGTTCACATTTGGCAAAGGAGCCTTTGGAGTCCTTGCCACAGTTGCCATAAGGGTCTCCAGCTGAGTTAACCCTTTCAAAGCAGATTCCCGGAGCTGGCTTGGCCCCTATGATACATAATAAACACATTAAAAAGCTGTCAGCCATTATTGAACCATGCACTGACAGTATCAGATGCAAAGGGGGCCTTCCACCTACCTTGGCCCCACAGTGTGATACACTGCTGCTCATGAGTCTGGCAGATGCCATTATAGCAGTAGCCATCCACATTGTGGCAGGCGTGGCCGTCATGCAGGTAGACGTTGGAGGGGCAGTGAGGGCTGGTGCCAGTGCAGAACTCAGGCAGATCACAAGAGTTACTGGATTCACGACATGGCGTGCCTGCAGGCTTCAGCTGCACTCAGAGGTAGACACCGAGAAACAGACATAAAGACAAAGACCCAAAGGGAAGCCTTAATAAATATGCAGTGAGCTGAAAAGAGCTCTGGAGAAATATCTACCAAATTTCATTAACCATGCTGATTCGCAACTAATCAGAGAAAATATCTTTATGACAAAATGCATTTTAGAAGACTGTCATGGCTGACTAGACAGGGTATTTCTTACCTGACAGTCCTGGCAGCACTGTCCGTGTGCACAGACAGCATCCCCCTTCAGAGTGCAGGTAGTAGCATTGCAGCAGGGATTCATACATTCCTTTAGATGGAAAGGGGGGGG
>CM076668.1:13592938-13751755 GCA_038496675.1 Rachycentron canadum
GAGAAAATTTAACTTAGCACAAAGAGACCATATTTCACCTCAGAACAAATGCTCAGACTTTTTTTTATCAGAGTGAATGCAACCCTAGCAGGACTCAAAAACCTGGCAGAGGAGAGGAAACAGCAGTTTATATTTCTCTTAAAAAAAAAAAACAATGCTTCCATCTGACATGCTCATTGAGACCTCTGGAACCATGAGAAGGGTGTAAGAGGAAACAGAAAAATGAGGTGAAGAAGAGAAAAGAAAAGAAGAAGGGGAAAAAAATCCTTCTACAAACCAGTAAAAATTGTGTTTTTGAAGCGATACAACACACAAGCCACCATGTCACCCCATATCTGACAATAACTGGTAAAAAAAAAAAAAACTTATTCAATAACACTTGAAAAGCTCAAGTTAAAGTTTCCTGGAGCTAGACTGTCTTTTCATTCTGCTAAATGTTGGGATTCATGTTCTAAAGCAGCACGACACAGAACACGCTTTTCTTTTTTCCCCCAGTTAGGCTGAGGAGCTTTACCAGAGGGCTGCAATGCACACAGACATACACCCCTTCCCTTCCCCCAACGAATCGAGAGACCTCTGTGCAGGTAAGACTGATGGGTGCAGCATCTGCCACAGCTGGGAACTGAACACATATGTGGTGCAAGGTTGTCCTAAAATAAAGCTCACTCTATTTCCTATATTCAAGTATCATTTTTCTCATCGCTACTGTAGCAGTCTGCTCAAGCCCAATCCATTCAAAAATCTATAAAATGTATCACTCATTTCAATTATTTAACCTACTTTATACATTGTGTTATACATGGGCTGTTTAACAAAGTAAAAAAGAAAAACATATATTTGCAGTGATGTAAAGCCAGTTTGTTTTATCTTAAGGTTGCTTGGAATATTAGTGTGACAACCATGCAACCAGCCTTTCAAACCCACTTTTTGTTATCTTGACCAAAAACATAGATTGAATCTTTTACAAAGAAAAATCAAGCGAGTTTAATAATGAAATGTGAAAGGTGGTTGATTGGATTGTTTAGCTTGGACAGCGACAACAAAGTAAGATTAAATCATTCTCAAACAAGATACTGAGACATGTGTTGTCCCTTTTGCAGTACAGAGAGAGACAAACAGAATCTGCACCATCCCTGTAACATTTCTCCTCTTGCCATGGAGGCCCATCTGTTTCATGTTAGCCTTTATCATGAGCCATGCCCTGCACCAATCAGCAACTCTCTGCCTGCTGATAGAGTTGGAAGCCAGCTCTAAATCCAAGCTCAGCGTATACGATGTGTACATATGCTTGTGCATGTATGATCTCACATAGAGGCGGAGGTAGAGTGGACCCCCGAGGCTCAGCTCTTTCTCTCTTTGCCATCACACTCTGAACGCACTTGCACAGCTGAGTGCAGTGAGACTTGGGAGGAAGTAGATGGATGGAGCTGGCAGGGGACACAGCTGACATGATGGGCCTTCCAGAACTTCTCTCAGACTAAAAAAACATTAAGGGCCTTTCCCATGGTCCCTGGGGCCGAAAGAGGTGGAGGAGTCGTGTTGAAAAGAAGTAGCCTGTGATTGTGAGGAGCTGGACCCAGGTTTTTTTAATGAGGCTTTTTAATGGTGGCGAGAGGTGCAGTCTGAGCACTCTGATTTGGCCTGGGTTGGCGTGACGCCGCTCAACTCTGTAGAGAGCTTTATTATCGCTGCACGCTCACGCCTGTGGGGCTTATGTCAGTTCTTTGTTTTGAAGGACAAGGCCATTTTCAGCCTGACCCTGCCTGAAGATTGAACAGCTCACAAAAAAAAAATAAATTGCTGGGCTATAAAGGTGTAAACAAATGGCAAAAAACAAGGGATTCTCTCAAGTAGGCCATTATATAATTCCTTCCAAATTCACAGCTCTGTTCTCTTCAGCCTGCCTCTGCTAAATGTCAGCTGCATCATGATTAACCGTTTCATCATCTTGCAGCCAGAGTAGTTAGCAACATACGTATGTGCATGCCATTGCAGATTCATTTAAATAATTGACAGCGTGAGGCTGTCAGCGATGTTTCCTCTCTGTGAACCGTACCGCGATCTGACAACCCTCCTCCCAAACACCTGTTCAGTGCACAGAATGAATACATTTACACTCACATTTCTGAGGTAATTTTCTGAAGACTGTATGAAGGGCTCTGTAGCATCAGCTTTGAAAAACCGAGGCAAACATTTTGGAAAATGTTAGTTTGTGCCATGCTTCACACAGAAAGGCTGCAGAAATCCCCCACTAGCATTCCTGGTTATTTCATTTCTCAAATGTGGGAAATATAATTAGAAAGGATTTATGGGTAGCAGTTAAGAAGGAGATTTCAATTTTGGCAGAAGGGATATAAAACAAGAATGCTTAAGAATTGCAGGAGGTCTGGAGATAAAAACAAAGTCTGTTTTCTATGACATATAGTACCCTCACCTCCAGTTCTCCACAGTCACACTCCTCCCCCTCCTCCACGTAGCCGTTGCCACATTTCTGCCCACCATAGAGCACCTTGACCTCAGGCATGTTGAACAGACACATGCCAACACCTTTTTCAAAACTGGCGGTCAGGTCCTTCTTGCTGCAGCTGCTGAACACTGTGGGGAATGGATACCTATGACAGAAGGAAATGTTTCGTGAGTGACACAAACAGAGATGAGAGAGACACAAGGGCCCTCTTCAGGTCTGATGCAATCAGAGCTAATTGCCACTAATCACAAAATCAATTAACCACTAGAGCTCAGCAATAGCTCCAAAGCTCAATTAGCATGCGAACAGCACAGGGCCTCAGTGTCTTTTTCGTCTACGGAGAGAGGGAGATCTGATAAGATATACTTTATGAGACAGGGAATCATAAAAACTCAAACCAAAAAGTGCTTCCTTTGCAAGACTTGCAACACCCATAAATTTGGGAGCAACGGGGGATGGTGTGTTTTTAATATTGTTTTTGGAGCGGACAGAGAGGGTGGTCTGCTCCGTGGGGAAAGGACACAGCCTAGGGTTCTGTCTGCCAAAAGCTTTGTTACAGACCTCATGTGGTTTTATTGAGCTTTTCTGTGATAATATAGTGCCTCAGATGACAGTGTGTGTGTGTGAAGTGTGCATGAATACGAGCAGATTGTATCTTGTTCACTATGTGGCTCTTGATAAAAAAAGCACCATATGAGCTTTTTAATACCTCCACCCACACCATAAAATTCATCACAACAAGGCCAGAAAGGGTGAAGCTGAATATATCAAATTTTTTTACACTTATGTCGATGCTTGTCTTTGTGCACCCAGATGAGTGCACGTATGAGATAACAAGTGAGAGATCCAGGTCAGTTTAGACGGCCAAATGTTTTCTTTCAACAGGCTCTGTTAAAGTGTAAAGTATGCCATCAATTGTACCTTTACACCTTTTTCACCTCTACTACCTCTGCCACCCACTTGCCTGTTTGGGCCCGTGGACTCAAACAGTTGATTTTCTATCCTTTGCATGGAGTTTAGTGAAACTCTTTTCCTGTCACAGCCCCCAGAGCGCTGACTCTGCTCCAGTCAGGAAACAAGCCGAGCATAGACCCAGTAACAGCAGCAGTAACACACACGGACGCAGGCACACACACACGCACGCACACACATCCACACATCAGTATTGTGGCAAAGCTGGTATTATCTACAAATCTTTCAATAAGAGCATTTCCAGAGGAGTTCGTGGACAAGGGCCAGTTTGTATTCACCCTGAGCTACTGTGGCATCAAGGGGTAACATAACGTTCACAAAATGATCCTTGGCACTCTGACAAATGCAACTCACTGAGGTGTTGATATGAGAGAAAAACATGTTTAAATGTGGTGGTGTTGTTAATTTGTTTTCAGCTTTGAGTCTGAGCCTTGAACTCAGACCCGTGGGCTGTGTTGATATGGAAGCTGTAAAATAACCACAATCTCTATTTGGAATCTCTCCTTTTTGAGAAGGAGGCATTTCTCTGTGGCTCAACGTCGACAACTCTTTCAAACTGTGTTTTTCTCTGATTGGGTTTCACATCTAATACGGCTCTAAATATGTCATGACACTCTGTGAATGTTTTGACATGACCTCATTCTCGCTTTGCCTTTGATTTCTGTCATGTGTGGGAGGCGGCTTACATCAGCTCCTGCTGCTGACCCCCCTACCCATCCCCACACCCAACCCCCCTCCACTCCTCAAACACACAGCCCGCTGCTCTCTAACATCAACACTATCCAGAGGTTGTGTTAGGTGAAAGTGGGGTGCCACGAAGCAGATCTCTAGACACTCTGGATTAAAGGAAAAGATCTCAGTGGATTTGTAGTGAGATGAAATGGCCAAATGGTGAAATGGCAAAAAGTGCGATGAGTTAAGCTGTAATAACAGTCATAATTGCACCCGCTTTCTCTGCTCCTCCTGTCTGAGCACCCCAGGGGATCCTGCTCTGATGAACAGCTGTCAAGGCTGCTGTGCAACAGGCAGGCCACTTCCTTAGCAACTGCTGTTGTTGATATCCTCTTTGCCCCAAAAAGCCCGAGCCAAAATTGCTTGCTTAAGTTGTACCCACTCTGTTGCTGTATTTATTCAATTTCCATGAACTCAGCCCTGCTCTTCAGTTACCAGACCATGCAATGCATGACAAACACTCATATTCTTGTTTTTTTTTTTTTGTTTTTTTTTTTAAAACTCTGAGATACATGAGCAGCTCAGGATCCAGCTGTTCTTTATGAGAGGCAATACAGAAATAATTGGTCTACTCTGCAACAGTCTGGGGGTGGGAGGAGGAATAATGGCTGTGAAAAGGCAGAGGCACAGATGAATTACAGTCGATGGCATTTAGCAGCTGCAATCCCCAGGGCTAGTAAAGCAGCGCCAGGGCCAGTCACGGTGTGCACATCTGGGGCTCATGGCAAACCAAAGACACTCGAGACAACCACTCATCCCAAGAGAGTCTGGGCCACCACCTCAAAAGGAAAGACCTTGTGTGACTCTTTGACCTTCAGGCTCTTTCTCATCTTGTTCTGGTTTTCCAAAGGATGAGCGGGGTTCACCTCTGCCTGCTCTCTAAAACTGCTCTTTGTTCTGTCTCATAGTGCTGCATTGTTTTCCACCTGGTCATGCTCCAGTTGCATTACGGGATCAATCCTTCTCCTGTCTGTTTTCTTTTGTTCATCTCTAACCTTCAGTCAGTGCTTGACAGTTGGCTCCAAAGCCTCAGAGAGGTACTGCAGTTGATGGTTGATAGAGTGTACAAAGCAATCACTGCGACTAAGCTGCAGCAATGGCCAAACAAGGCTTGACTGGATCAGTGGGAGGTCTGGTGATAAGGAATCATTCCCAGATCTATTTCCAGCCCTTATGATCTTTCCCTTATTGTGATAGCACCACAGAGCTGAAGTCTTTCAAATATCTCTGCCTCAACAAGGGGTAAGATGAACTGTGACAGATAACCCATGATTTTTGTGGAGAGCTAGAGAAGAAGTCATCAGTAAAGGCATAAACAATGGATTAAATGGAATCTCTGACAGTTCACAACCAAAATAAACATACATTTCTTTTTGCTCTCATTCTTTTATTCTGTCTCTATGTTCATTTGGCCTGCTGTGTGTCTGTCCTGCCTTGTCAATTTAACTTTAAAGACTTTATTTTATAAAAGTGTTGATGATCAAAATTATGTGACCAGAGATCCATAGCGAAGCAGCAAAAATAGTTTCTTCCTGATAAATTTGCATAGTTTTATACTATTATGTGGTTAGCTGACAAAATTTAAAAAAATAAAAAGAAGAAGAAAAAGGTTTTTGTTAAATTACTGGTTTGCTCCACCAAGAATGAAATTTATTGGGAGCCATCAGTCCACTCTACCTTCATCTCTTGTTAAAATGTTACATGACCAAGACATGAAGGTCATGTTGAAGTATGACTTTGCTGTAGACTATGACCATAAATCTAGACTTTATTTCATCAGTGACCAGAATACTCTAAGGGCAAAGTATCACATTAAAACACACAACCCTTTAGCCCACATTGATCTGGACAGGGCTCTCTCCTCCTTGCCTTTCTGTCCTTGTGGTTCACAGAGAACGCAAGGAAACTCATCCAGCTTGTCCTACACAGCCAGTTTATGTCACATCTTTTTAGTAATAAAACACTGATCAGGCTATTAATCAGATCTGCTGGGCTTTCCAATGATGCGTCTGCCAAAACATTTTCCACCATCCTTGAAACGGTGAGAACGTTTTCAGAGAAAATATAAAATGTGCAAACACTCACCGTGACCCTATCTTTATTCTGCTATCACAGTTTTATTACATTTTGGAAGACCCTGATTTTCTGGCATGAATGTGAATATAAGCTAATTCAAACCTGACTGTGACATCTGTGACTATGACAAATATTTCATACTTGCTTCACTACACATTCAATATTAATTTTACAGCTTCCTTTGAGCACATTGAGCCAGAGCACTGAGCGATGACATTAGGTGATTTGATCTGTTATGGCCTTTGGTGCCTGGCAGTCTGTCCTACGTTGTAGATACTGAAAAACATTTTTACATTGATTTCCCTATGGACCCAATTAAACAAGCCATACTAGAGAGTTCCTGTTCCTCAGCAGGGCACGGGTCACATTTCCATGGCATACCTTGGACTCTGACTCACTTTCTGCGATGCCTGATTATTTTATGACACAGGAAATACAGAAGTCTCTGTGATACTGTGCCACAGTCATCATTTTACTCAGGACCTGACCCATGGGCGAACAAGCCCTACCTGAATGAGGCATCCTGGATCTGCCCATCCATAGCTGCTTGTGTGACTGATTTAGATGGCATTCATTTCTGGTTATTTTTTACAAGAAAATATACATATGTAATACAATTATATATCATGGAATTTTTAACAAATATAAAACAATCATAGGCCATTAAACAAATTGACAAGCAAACCCTGCTGTGTAAACTCAACATTTTCACAACTTTTTTCAGATCCATAAATGACAGTATCGTCTGCATACGCCTGTAAACCAGCTCCATGATACGACTCTTGGGATATCCTAAAAACAGGTACCGGGTACAGGTGGTAAACAATCAGACTTTATTGATGAAATAACTGAGCAAGTAAACCGAAAGAACAGAAGAGTTTTAAAACAGACCATCAAAGATGGGGTGCAAGGGAAATGAAAGTGAACCAAGCCCAGAACTCCCTCCTGCTTTAGTCTCTCAGAGAGATGGATTTCTGATGTATGTGTTTCTGCACATATGAATGGTCCTGTGTCAGTGGAGTAGCCAGCAAAAGCTCGGTTGTTGTGTGTATGTGTGTGTTCCTGTGTGCATATGTGTTTTCAGGAGATATAATCTCAAAGGATGAGACACACCAGCCTGTTCTCATTTAGAGCTAATAGAGGGATAGAGAGATGGATGGAGAGGGGGGACGTGACAATTGGCCGTGACCAGTGTGAGCAGGAAACAAGCAGTCCTCTATGCAGATGTGCAGCTGGCACTGGTACAGCTTACAGTTTTACTGCCCTCCCACCCACCTCCTGCCCCCATCCCCGAAACCCCAGTATAATAACGATGAACTGGATCTCATTATCTCCTCGCCTCTGTTTGTGGAGCCACAGCAAGTCCACAAGAGATGGGTGGGTATCTGTTTGTCCATAGCAGCGACAAGGAAGAAATTCATGTACATTTGTTGAAAGTAAGGGATCAATAAAAACAGCAAAAACAAAACAGATATATTAGTCCTCACTGACTGAGTACAGGTGAGTTTTTTTTCTCTGCTTTCAGATACTGAATGCAGGGGCTTTGGTAATATTGGCCTTGTGAAGAGCCAGTCTATATAATTACATAGAGGTCTGAAAAGAGCTGAACACCTTTCTAGAAAAACATGGCAGTCAATGTTATAAACAAAAAAAAGTAGCTGCTGGGTAATAAACAACAGCCAGGTGTTTTCAGCAGAGCCTGTGTGTGGCCACATGGTGTTTTAAAGTATGGAACTGCAAGGGGGCTGGACCTATGGGAGATGTAGTACCGCCTCAGGCAGAGTATATCTTACTGACCTGGAATTAACGGTGGAAGTAGAATGACGGAATATAGAGTTACTAAACATCCTTATTCAAATGTATTGCTTCCTTAATCCTGGATTAAACAGCAGAGCAGCAATATGGAGCAATAAAGAGGTGTAAAGGGGATTATTTTGAAATCAACTAGAACTAGATCATTTCTTTCTTTCGTCAGCTGGAATGAAAAAAAAAGCACTGCGGTCTCTGTGGTAAGTAGAACAAGAAAGGAAATATTCATGTCTTATTTTATTTCTCACTAGTCTATGTTTGGAACAAACATTCCTTCATGTTTAGAGATGTTCATCACTGTGAAGTACAATTTTGGATTTGGATATTTTAAGGGCAAGGTGATAAGTTCCCCTATGTAAAAACTGTATAATGGACAGTTTTCAGATGTATTTAACTATTTATTTGGAGCTGCTGAAAGATTTTCCAACATTAAAGTTGCATGTATGTCAAAGAATAGCATGACCCTAACTGGCTGTGAATATGGAGGAAAAGGAGACACGGGAGTATGAGATATCTCGAAAGACAAAACCATTTTTGTTTAAATTTCAACAATTTTTTCCCCCTCTTTTTTGTATGCTAATTTTTGGACAACGTCCTTGACCAGGGATAACCTCAATCAGAGTTAAATATAAATCTACTTCTTAGTGCTGTGTTGTTTTATAAGTCTATAATCAAGAATAGTGTTACCCTGTTTTTCATGAATCTGGGCCAAACCAAACACAGGTCGATGTTTCCAGCATAAACACCAGTCTGAGGCTCCCACACACCACTAGACCTTGGCTGGAACTGATACCCAGTGTTTCCACCCCAAACATCCTTTTTCCCTTCTGCTCAGTCTACTACAATATGTCAGACATGAAACATTACAATCCATGGTGAGCAATTATTTAATAACTACACCATAGACTTGATATGTTGTTAGATGCGTCTCACATGTGCAATATACACTTTGTGCACTGTTTTCTTTAGTCTACTGGAGATCAACTACATTGTGTCGGGATAAGTGGAACTCTGCTGTCTGGGCCGTGCACTGCCACTGAACCATTAGCTTCCTATTGAGAATGACTCATATTGCTTCAGGGCATTAGCACAGCTGTTCAATCTGCCATAAACCCAACGGCCAAACGCTTCAACAGCATCATTTGCTTTCTGCTCCACAGACAATAAATTACAAATGGATAGCATTTGGAGTAATGTTTACATATGATCACAATCTGGGCTTTTTGAGCAATACTTGCTATATTCAATAAGTAAAAAAATGAATTTTAAGTTAATGACGACTTGACATCATGATGATGCATTTCAGGTGGTGTTGGAGTTAGACATCATTTTGTATCGCATAATCAAAAGGGGCCCCACTGGAGTGCACTGAAACAGTGAATTATAGCATATGTCCTGAGGCTGATGATGGTCCACGAGTTGAAATAAAACTGCTGCAGTCCTGGATATTGCAGTGAGGAGTATGGAGTCGGCTAGTGCGTGTATCTATTGAACCTTAATTGACTCACCCGGTGGAGGGAGTCATGATGCAGCCTCCACGATCCGCTGTCACCCTGCAGCCACACCCCCTTTCTGGCGTGTCATGGTTCATTCCAAAGTTGTGCCCAAGCTCATGGGCAAGAGTGACAGCAGCACCCAGGGGGTTGTCAGAGTGGTCCTACAAAAAAGAGATCAATCGTTGAGAAACTGAACTTGCAATTTAATCTCAATATTTAATATAAAACCTCTTTACTTGATGAGTCGAACTTAATGAGTATATTTCTAGGCTAGAAATGATGCTACAAGCAACGTCCCATAATAAGATTTGTTCAGTTTACAGTTCTGTTGCAGCAAGCAATAGCTAATTAAAAAAAGACATTTCTGATTACATACACTGAGGAAAAAAACAAATAATAAAAAATGTTGTTAGCCAAATTGTTGTTCCCCAAAGGACCCACTGGAGAGACATTACTCAAAACAAGTGCGTGTAATTGCATATTGCCAAGATTACAAACAACGCTGTTGGATCTGTGCTTATCAGAGCGTTTCCACTGCTCGACGTTGTGGCTCTGAAATGAGAAATGAAACAACAGACTGTGGGCTGCCACCTTCAGCTTGCTGTGCAAACTTTGACAGAGCCAGATGTGCTGCTCAATCCTCACAAATAGAGACACAAACCTACTCTGAGTGAAACGAGCAAATCGGATCGAGAGACAGAGCAAGAACCCTTTAAAGGACAGTTTAGTTTCACACAGTCGATCAGGTAAAAAAAGAAATTATAAATGCTGTGAAGATGAAGCGAAGAGTGGCACACAGAGTGAAAGCTGCTGCTGGCTGAGGTACAGAGATTTCCTGCAAGGTGTGTAAAACATGAACACATATAGAGGCTAGATAAATAATGTAGCGGCAGCAGCTATCAGCTCTTCATGGATGCAGAGCTGTGCGTCAGAGCACCTTGCCTCTGGAGTCTTCCGTCACTGTGCATTATTCAGTAGTGCTGTGCAAGTTGAGCTCAGACTGATGAACTGCTCTGCTGGGGGCTTTTGAAAGTAACGGTCATCAACTGTCAGCGTTTGCTGAGATCGGACTATGCAGCCTAAATTCATGTTAAAAAAATATAAACCTCTTATTCCCGTTTCCCAGGAAAACCCAGACACCTTGAGCTAGTGATGAAGCTGAAGTGCTCAAGAGGGCACTGAACGTCACTGTCTCAGTTTTATTCCAACACACCAATGAAATCAATGTAACATTTAGGGCTAGTAAATGGAGATTCCAGATGGTCTGAAAATGGATGTTTAAGATTTAACTGCCTAGAAAAATGACAATATGACACATAGGGGAAGTCAACTAATGAGTTCAAAGGTACTCTGTAAAACTAAGGGAGATAACTAAGACAACAGGGTCGTGATTTGCCCAGCAGAAGAGTCTGCGGTTTGAGACTGATCCCTTATGTCTGTGACCTGATGTATTTGTGTATGTAGAGTTTTATGATAATGACTAAGTCTCCACTTTACCATCTGAGAAGACAAGAGTGAAGAACCATCTGGGGACTAGCTGTAAACCTTACCATCAGCCAGCCAGACCCCAAGACAAACAGCCACTCAGAGGCAGAGAGTATAAAATAATAGCATGACATACACTAATGCAACATGACTTATGCACATAGTATAGGGTTGCAGTTCTGTAATGGGTCATCATTTACAACATGCCCCTGCTTTTTCATTCAGTCTGTGAAACACTGTACCCTTAAATTCTCTCATTTGTTGCACCTCATTAAGAAGCAAAGGTTTCCATTCCTGTAATCAATACACACTCTGATTTATCAGCACAATGTGGAGGGTACTATGCATACCCCCATTTAGCCTTCCTTGAAAAAGATCCACTGATGTGTGTGCTGTGAAGTTAATACTGGTTAATATCAACTCTGGAATCCTTAGCTCAACCCTTACACAAGAGACTCAGGGGAGAAATATGAGAGTATTATGTCAGACAGGAGGAAGGTGGAGAAAAGGGGCAGGGGTGGAGGGCAGGAGGATGAAGAACAAAATGATTTTTTTTTTTTAAAAAAGTTCCCTCTCTAGAAGTCAGTAGTATAACAAATATTTATTTTGCTTTGCTTTGCTTTGCTTCAAGATGGTGGAAATATATCTGAGCATGTACATTAACGTACCATGACGATTCCTCCTGACTGCTCTGCTGTGCACATGCTCATGATAGGTGCCATACCAATGGTGGTGCCCTGGAAATACACCCCACTGAAAAGGAAAAAAAAAAAACAAAAAAACAAAACAGAGGTTATCACATCAACAGCACGTCGGCACATTTAACTGTTATGGTAAAGGTCCATACGAATCGCTGGACTGTACAGCAACGCTATGCTAGTGCTAGGTTAGCATTTCAAAGCAAACTTTCTTTCACTGAAATATTTCTAATAGTCTGGCATCAAATGGTCTTATATGAAAAGCAGAGAAAACTATAGCCATGCTAATTGATCTGATTTGCACATGTTAATGATTTGAGCTAAATTCTAGCACATCTCAATTTAGTGCATTAGCAAACTAATGGACTGACCAACAGACCACCTAGCATGGCTATATCTGACATTTACGCCTTGTTATTCTCTGTTCCATTAGTATTTCAATTAAAAATATGTGTGAATGCCTAGCAAGATTTGTGCACTTTGTCACTTTAAGATAAAAAAAAAGGTTTTTGTTAGCTTTACAGTCAGTGTAGAGCATTTAAGCACATTATTTCATTAGCAATTTATCATCTATGTAAATGGTGACAGCTGAAAGAGCCATACCACTGTCTCATCTCCTTGTTAGCATTTGTTCCACTAGAATGTGTATATGAAAAGATTGAATCTTTCTTCTAACTTAAATGTCGGTACATATTCACAGGGATCTACACCTGAACTGGACATTTGGTCATTTTAACAACTTTTAAAAGAAATGTATTTTGTTAGCATTTTAGTCAGCAGTCAGCATGTGAGCATCTCGTGGGGCTTCAACAAGAAATGGCAAAGATTGACTCAAAAAAGGCTTTGCAAATGTTTTATGAGGTTGGAAATTAGATCGGTTTGGTGAAACAAAACTGTCTCTGTTGGTTATGAAGAATCCATACTGCAGGGTATGTTTGAAGGCAGCTCAAGAAAACAGGTCTGAAGTCATACAAATCTAATTTTTATATATAACCCAAAGACCACTCCAAAAACAACCATAGAATTTGTTCTGATTTTGTGCTCTCATAATTTTGGAATAAATCTGTACTTTTTAAATCTGTCTATCTGAAAGACCGCTATTAGGTTACACATGCATGTTACAATAGGAGATCTACCTGATTAGCTGGGCATTGTCATGTGGTTTCTGAGGCAGCAGCTTGACCTTCCTCCAGTCTAGGAACTCATGCAATGTGGTGAAAGGGTCTTGGGTGACGGGACACTTGTCCACGTCACTCCACACCTCCAAGCCCACCAGAGCCACTCGGATATTCAAAGCCCTGTAGAACTGAGGGTTGAGAGGAGGAGGGGTACAGTGGGTAAGAATAGAGCTGTGAAATCAGGTTAAGGACTTAATATCTGTTTCTCTTAACATTTCAATTGAACACAGTCCTATTAAAAAGATGCTTAAAAATGATGAGGAACTCGGAATAAATCCTTAAACATTAATCAACATTTGACTTTCCATATGAAAGAATCATCTCTCGCTGCTGTTTCATTAAACCACCATCCACGGCATGTTTTATTACAGCGGACTATTCACAATATTTCTCATTCGAGTTATGGAATTGATCATCCATTCATAATCTAATCAGCCTCTGCTCACAGGTTGGTTAATTCTCAGCAGGCTTGATGTGACCTCTAATAAATCACGTTTCAACACCACATTCCCTCTGTTGATTTGATTGTTACCTTGTCCACATAATTGGCGATCTCAGCCAGCCGCTGCTTGACCTTCTCCATGTCCTTGCCTTGCTTCTGAAACTGTACAATGCAACCACACAGATATAGAAAGAGGTGAGCCATGCTCTTGAATGTTGATTATCATCAAAGACGTTATTTGGGACATATTAAGATTCTGCCAGCTCAGAAAGTTCGTCTCAGGGTGTCTTGGAGCTGTGCTATAGTCGCTATCACGTTAATTCCACTGGCGCTTCTGCTATAGCTGCTATCATCAAAGAGCTCCTCAGTGGAGCTTAGGCTAAAGAGATAACCTTGGCCACCTTGTCCTATATCCGACATTTATTCAGTCTCTGTGGTTTTGAAGCATGTCACACTATCCTATAGGCCTTGTGTCGATGAGGACCACTTTCTTCTCCTAGCACTCTTTAAGACCGTAAGTCTGAGATTTGAGATAATTCAGAGTGCACATAATGAAATAGTCTCATTTGTGAGTCAAGTGGTCAGATGATATATGCAGAGGGATGTAGCTGGAGTCGGACAGTGAAATGGATGAGTAAGTAGACACATAAGGGGCAACAGCAAAGCAGGGGTATATCCAGCTACCATATCTGCTGGGGATATGGGGAATGGAGCAGCAGCTAAGCGTCTGACCTCTGAGCCTCTTTCCAGTGAGATTTGGCTGCAGAGGGTGGAAAGGTTGAGACTGCGTGACCTTTGCTTACCTCTCTGTTGTCAGCCACGATGATCAGCTCTACATACTTGGTCGTAGTCTGGGCATGGCGTTTGTGCTGTGAAGGGGATTGGACAGGGATCAGGTGGGTGTGAAGGAGAAACAATACAAGAAAGGATGTGTGGGGGGGGGGGTAACACAAGAAAAAGCAGGGAATGACAAAGATAAACCAAGAAATGAAAAGAGAGGAGGAGGAGGAGGAGAAGAAGAGAAGAGAGAGGGGGAAGGGCATTAGGAGAACGCACTTAACCACAGCTTTCTGGAAAGAGCAGCCTAAATTTAGCAGGTAGCTACTCAATATAGCTTTTTACCTGAGCTGCACTCTACACAAAAGGCAGAAGTGAGAATCAGCACAAAGAAATCAGCTACTCATCCAGCCTGACCCAATAAGAGCCACTAAGGTCACACAAACCTCGATAACGCTCCACAGGAACCGGCTTATTAACCAGTAAATCACTGTATTGGACAATGGTGCGAGTACTGTTGGTTTACAGTATATTGCAGACTCTACAAGGAGCATATGACTCTACCAGCACACTTAGACAGCGGAATCTGGACTAGTGAGCACATGTCCAAAAAATTAAGTATTTCCAAATCTATTTAAGTTTTTATTTGTTGGAGACAATTTTGATATGGAACATATTCTGTACAAAGAGAGATACGGCCCCCAGCCATGACGCAGGTTCTGCTCTCGTGCTGTATGCGGCAAGCAACTCACTTTTCCCACACACTGAGCTAGAGCCTGTTTCACCTGCACACACTTACACACACACTTACACACACATACATACACACACACACACACACACACACACACACACACACACACACACACACGCAAGCATGCTCTTTCCACTCACATGCATGCAGATCCTATACTGTCCTGCTGGCTAAGTGTTCTGCCTTCACACCATGGCCCTCTTTCAATCTGAGCCTCTTTATCCTTGCTAGCCTGGCAGCCTGGATCCTCTCTGCTCTTATCTGCCTCCTCCATAGATAAGCCAGGATGGGCAAGTGTGCTCTAAATGCACCCTATGGTGATTACCAAGTCTCTAGGAGGCCACTGGAGAGGAGGTGCACACATGAAAACTATGTTCAATCAACACAGTGAAGACTATCCTTATTCTTCAATAGAGTAAGAGCTATTGGTGTGAATTCATGACGCATAATTTACAACACAGTCTCTAAAAAACTGAAAATGCCACATGAAAAAAAGGAATATATTGGGCTCTGTATTCAGTTCAATACACAAATATAAAAGATATATACAATATCCTCAAATATTTTTAACAAACCCCGAAACATTTAAAGCTTCAACATCACATAAATGGCAAACAAGAACGAAATATTCTTCTATTTCTTCCCTTCATTCATGTTTCACTCATCACGGATGTTGTTTTAATACAATTTATATGGTGAAGAAAACTGTAGAACAAAGATCAGCTTACTAGCCTCAGAGCTTTCGACCACATCTCACAGTCTTCATTAATCAAATGTGTCTGGCTCAGGTGTGGATGAAGATGAAAACTGAATAATGTAGCTTTGTAATTAGGTTCTGTTTACTACATACAATACAGAACACACAGTGAACCATCAGTCAGTTTAGGCAACAAACAACCCTTAAGTTGTGTTATAGTCCAGTTCAGAAATGATCCTGTCACATATTATGTTCTGGCCTAATATTCTACTTCAACCATGGAAGACAATTCAATCTCAAAATGCCGATCCTGTGTGGAGGTTTGACATCTTGCACAGTCACATTTTCGTCTTGTGACAGTAGAGATTTGCAGAACCTCAAGTTGTTGACGTGCAGCTGCTGTCAGCTAGCCATCATATCTCCGCACCGTTCTCTACCCCATCTGACCGTCATCATCCAGGGGCACTCTGCCAACGGGCCTCTTTATCTTTAGGCCCTCAAGCAGGGTACATCATAGCTTATCAAAGCAGTCGCACACCTCAGTGCCCCTGCGTACCAAGCTGAGGTGCATATGCCACCAAGTCCATCAAGTCTGATTATATTCTCACTTTTTGGTTTACCTTCTCCTTGCCATGAAAACTTTTGAAAATATCCAACGATCTTATCTGTTTTCACTTTTTTTAATCACCCTGGGATTATAGTGTCTAACCACATCCCTTATAAACCACATCTGTCTTCACTTAGTAGAGATATTTTCTCTTCTAACTCTCATATCTCTTGCTGTGTTAGGAGGCGAAGGGACATAGTATTTTAAACAAATCTAATGGAACATTGTGATCACATAAAACATATTAGAATACATTGAAAAAATCCTGTTATATAGGAGAATTAAACCCTACTTTTCACAGTGGTATAAATCATCAATGTAAGCCTTTCTCTTGTCTTTATTTCTTATCTTATTCGCCTCCTGTTTCTGTCAGGCAGGAAACTTCTGCATCCTGCTGTTGTCAGGATTTGTTCGCTTCTGCTGAATCTTTGTAGCCCTCTTAACACCAAAGACAATAGTTGCTGTTAAGGCCAGCACTATAATCACCAACAGAAAATCAAACAGTACAATAAAAACACCAGGAAAATCCAGATTTCTGCATGGATAAATAAAAGCTAATAATGTGAAATGGCAGGATGCTTAAGCCAGCACAGCCATATGTTCGGCCTGCTTCCCAAAAACACACTCAATCTCAATTTACTCATAATGAAACGATTAAACAATTGCAGAAAATAAAAAAAATGTTTTAAAAAAAATGGAAAGTCCCTCACATTTATGCTGCATCTCTTTTATTATATGTGTGCTTACCGTCCTTTTGAGTCCTTGAACATATGTTTCACCACCTATCTCTAAGTCTCTTTATTGACCTGATAAATTACTTGTGTTCGTCCACTCCTGCATCCATCACCACTCAGATATAGATCAGTATAGGCTCTGTATTTTCCACTTACCACAGCTCATCATCTTTAAAGCCCAATTCCTCTGAGGTTAGAGACTCTCAGGGACCATGGCCCTTATGATTTATCCCTATGAGTAGGAATAGTAAGGGGCTGAGTGTACAGTGTGGGATAGGCTGGGGTTTCACAAAAGCAATCTCTTTAATTCTGGATGGACAGGTTCTGCTGGAGGCATGATCTACAAGCCTGAAGTCTGATCTTGTGTTAAGAGCAAATGTTGCCACTTAACAGCCAATGTACTTTCCACGGGCGTTCATCAACCCGTGCTCTCCATACACTCCAGATCAGTAATGGACACAGATCAGATCAGATGGAAGGAATAAGTGAATAATTCAACAAGTAGTAGCTTCTAAGAGATGTACAGCCCACTTACTAATATCTACATTGCAAATGATCTTTTTAAAGAGGGTTGAGGTGAGCAATGATTTAGATTCTGTGCAGTTGGAATCCAAGCTCACATTACGTCAGGCACATTTTCTAAACTGATTAGCCAGTATTAAGAATGTTTTTCACTTTGGCTGTTTGCTAAATGATAATGGCAATAGATTGTTCAGTCAAAGATGAGTCAATTCATCCTGAAAGCAAAATTTAATAGAAATAGAAATCTTACCAATTTTTTGGATATTTCACTTAAAACTTTATGGTAGCGCTACAGATAAAGTCAGGAAATGACCTCAGTCATTAGGATTCATTCTCTGGAAAACATAAATGCCTGAGAAAAATTTCTTGCCAAGAAAATCCATCTAAGAGTTGATGAGATACTGTATTTCAGTCAGGACCAATGAGGACCATTGATCAAAATCATGTGGTTTATACAGCCCTATCAATAGATATAGGTAAGAGGACTATTTATAAAAAGGATATATTGATAATGCTCAAAGTTTAGACATACAAGGCTCACTGATTTACTTTCAGGGGACTGTTTATAGTGAAAGTTTGACCAATGTGACCTGTTGAAAACTTTTTCTCTCTGCTTTACCTGCCAGTGACAGAAGAATGTGGCAAATGTTGGTGATTTATTGAAAAAGAAATAAAGAGACGGTGCTTTAGAGACCTATGGATTGAGGCGCTGACCATTCGTCAAAATTTAGGTCCAGCCAACCTTCTGTCACATGTCATTTTCCTCATTTGCTGTCATCTCGCTACTGTCAACTTGGAAATGAAGGCAAGAGAATGAAGTAAGAAATCTTGCTGGTAGAATTTGTCAGTATAGACACAATTTACTTTACGTACCTAAAAGGTAAAATTGCACACAGTTTCATAAGCCTTACCCTGTTGCTGAAAGCCTTGAATGGGCTGCTGTCTGCGTGTTCAATGGGATAAGATATGTTGAAATCATGTCCACAGGTGCCAGGAGCCAAATTGAGGTGTTCAGCTGTGTAGATCCAGTGAGTGCCATCAGAGTGATCAGCAGATGGTTCCAGGACATAGGATTTGCCTTCAAGAGATATGAAACCCCTGCAGAGAGAAAGGTTTGACAAGGTGTGGCATCATATTTATTTATTTTTGCACAATTTAAATATATATATCAGATATGCTGCAAATAAAGAAACTAGAATGTTAATCAAATAAAAGTGATTCTGATTTATGTGTGACATCTAATATAACAAGAAAAGATGAAACTTAATGAGGGATGTGATGAGTCGACTCCTCAGTCAGTATCATGCTTAAAGAGCAGTATCTCTTTGTTTTTCCATTGTTATGGCAATTGTTTCCTCTGTCTTAACTTTTCTCATGATTTAATAGCAACCTCTGTGATTTAAAGTGACATCCTCATGCACCGAGTCTGAATAAACTCTGGGATTCTCACAAAACTTGCACAATACTCACAACCACATGAGCTCATACTAACTCCCCCAAAAGTACAAGCACTGCCAACGCAAACCAAAAACAATTTGTCTCAGTGAGCAGGCCAAGTGATGTGTAGCTGTCTCAAAAAGTTCTGTGCTGTCGTCCTGCAGACAGGTTGCAGAAAAACTGAGGTAAATAAATAAATACAAAGGGTCAGCGACAGAAAGGGCTTCACAATCAGGCAAATCACTCTGCAGAGGGTTTGGCTCTTTCGTGAACACATTCCTGATGGTGTCTAGTGATATTACTGCAGCCATTAGTCCTATCTTCCATCTGCAAACAATGTTTCCAACAGAGAAACCCCTCACTTGTCTAAAGCCTGACAGTATGTCAAGTTTATTCTACTGCTTTTCAACAGTATGTACAAGACGTCATCTTACCTTATTGGTATAGAGAAAAAAAAAAACATTATTTACTGAGTCATGTTAAAAATGGATTCCACACAACTGGCAACCTGTGACTTAAGACTAAAATGAGCTATTTATAATCATTGCTATTTCTACATAGTTAGCGTTAGTATTGACAACAGTTTACTTTAGACATTTTTGCATTTATAAGACAAAAGGATATAATACACCCAACAGAGCTGTGTCACTTTTTCAGGCCAGACTCGACACAACAGTGACTCTCTAAAGAAAAGTGATGAGACTGGGGCTAGCCAGTTAGCATGCTAACTTCAGTAAGAGAAAAGAAGTGATACAAGCAGAAGCAAAAAGAGATTGTTGCTCTCCACCTTCAGAGATACCTCTTTGCAAGCAAGGGTATAACATTTGATGCTTGTAATGTTTTGATAAGTTAACAGCTGTTTAACATTGGCTATGTAGCAAAACCTACAAATAGCACCTTCTCGGCTTACTCCAGTTTATTACAACTTGGTTCTCAGTTTCTGTCGTCATCTTCAATAGTGTGCTGACAAAAATATAATAGAGTTTTAAATTTTGACCAAAACTGAGGACCTGACAGTGTGTAATAATCCGTCATTGCAGAGGAAAAAAATCTTTGGATGCATAACTACTAAGTAATGATGGCCGGAAATGAACAAGGAAGTGTGTCTAAAAACTGCTCTGGATGTGAATATAACAGTGTGGTCTATAACGGTCTTAATTTTCTCTTTCAATTTAGTTTGGGATTTGTTTAAAACCCATGCGATCATCTGGCTGCTCATGTCTCTTTCCATCTGAGACAATGACCACTGACTTGGACTTGACTGCAGAGAAGCTTGACTCATTTGAGACTTAAAAGCAAAAACACTCAAGTCTCATGTCCAATATATAATTTAAATCCTGGGGTAATACTATGAATATTTAGTTACTAGGCCCGTGCTTTAAAAACTTGACTTTAACTCAAACCTGAACTTATCCCAAAAGACTTAAAATCACTTTGGGTATTACTTGCATTAATGCGCCTTAGTCAACACAGCAGGGAGGGTTAGTGAAATAAAGCTTTTGCTTTGGGCTTTCTGGCTGCTTCTGTAGTTTATCACAGAGGCCACTTCTCTAGTCTACTATATTACAGGGACATTAGCCCAGTGTTATTGGCACAACATTTTTAAAAAAAATTTAAATAATGAGCATCTGACACACTTACTTAATCCCAGCACAGGTACTGAGGCTGATGTCCGAGTTGACATGACCCTCTACCTCACCGTGGTAGTAGCAATTTACCTGCAGGAATACAAACAAAAAGACCTCAAGATTTATAATTCAACACAAATGAAGCTAATGTGAAAAAAAAAAAAAAAAAACCTGTTCGGGTTTACACACAGTTCAACACAAGTCCCAGCTGATAAAAGTAAAATATGAGCAAATTAACTCTGGGGGAATAGCTTTTTTCAGGGTTAGCAGGAGCCATTCCCACTCATCACCACAGGCTAATGGTGGCTGAAATCTGTGCGAGTTTCACATTTCCCTGCTCAATCTTTGCTTGCTGCTGCATTCCCAGGTACCCGCTTTCATGGACCACCTGTCAAGCTTTAGCAGGGAGTAACGAAAGTGAATTAAACCCATGTTTATTGAACCAGGCCTGGCAGCAGAAGGGTGGGGTGGAACTGTCTGGTTTGGAGTGAAAACAGTCCGTTTGCTACAGTCAGACAACCTTACTCAGGTGAGGTCTGACTAGTGGCCTCACTTCCACCCTGGCCTGCAAAAGAAGGAAATGTAAGTTTTCCACCCCTCTTTGGCTGCCTCTAAATATGGAGGCAGGCAGTAAATTTCAATGTCCAGCCTCCTTCAGCGTGGCTAACCTCCAAAGACTGCTGATTTTGCACATTCATGGTCTGAGCGTGTTTCTGGAATTAAAGGGAATCCTTGCTTAATCTTGCATCACAGCACTTCTTCACAGAAATTCTGCAATAAAACCATGATAATCCAATTAACGTTTTTTCAACTCTTACATGAGTTAGTTAAAGTAGCATTGGTAAATAGTGTCTTGTCATCTTACAAAACAAAAAAGATTGGGGTCCAATAGTATTTACTCTTTCTCTTCTCTCCTTTATTCAATATTTTTATATTAAGATTCAATCAAATGAGTGCGTGAAGGGTCACTTGCACTAACAACTGGTTTATAGACAGGTTGGGTCCATGGATTAATGCTGTTGGCGCCAAATTCTGCCATCTGCTACCTCAGCAGAAATCCAGATTCATCAGACCAGGCTATATTATTCCTTCTGTCCAGTTTTTGTGAGCCTGTTATCTGAGTTATCTTATCCGGCCAGTCTCATCAACATCGGCGTTTCTGTCTGTAGAACCAGATGTTATTTTGCTTTTCACACTATTCTGAGTTGTCAAGCTGTTTGGCCTTAGCAATCATGCCACAGAAAAAGCCACAAAGATGCCCCCCCGACACACTTATGTTTATCTAATTCAGACATTCAAGATGTGAAATCAAAAGCTTGCAAGTATTCACCTATTTGGCCACTTTCCATATCTCTACCTAGAGGCGTACTGAAAGGAGAACAATCCATTACAGGGAGGTAAAAAGGTGCAAAGATACGTCGACCTATTACATGAAATATGAAATTTCAGTGCAGTGGGGAGGAAAGGGGCTGGTTTTATTACACTGAGTTAATGCTACCACCTCATGTTTCTTTGATGAGATCATGACTGTGATACATCGATATATGGGATAGGAATAGACTTTCTGTTTCTCAGGCTTTTGCAGAAAGAAATGAGAGAGGAAAGTGCTCACACCTTCAGATCTGAAATAAGGAAGATTAATAACTAATACCCAGGTTATTGAGGGAGGCAACCCAGGCGTGAATATTGTTTATCATAACTATGCTATTATTCCAGGTTAACTCCTTAATATCCATGCTATAGATTCATGTTCCCCATAGATGGCTTTTGTTACAGCACATGGCACTAATTTATTGTATTATATATGGGTGGATTTAGTGAGAAAGGGAGAGGATGTAAAACAGACAGAGGGAATGAAGGGAGGGCTGACTCATGTTGAAGTCACTCCCAGCAGTACCTTGCCTTTGACACAGAACTGAACCCTCCAGATCCCCTGCCCAGATCACTATATCAGTCTCCTCCCTGCCGGCAGGACAAATAAATTAACTACGGATCAGTCTCTCAAGATCTGGTTGTTTCCAGGAAAAAGACCCTCCCATTAAGAGCTGGCTGTGGTCATGAGAGAGGAATGAGAGGTCAGTTAGTTCCCAGGTTGGTAAGACATGGAGCAGGTAGATGCAGGTCACTGGCAGAGATCCTTTGGTGCAATCATACAATTTTTAAATCTTTCCATCCATCTAGTGCAGAACTGATAAGTTGATTGGAGCGCGACACAAACTCACTGAGAAGTCATTTGATGTAAACATGAGGCAAAAGTGCCAGACATCTGCTGGTTTGAAAAATGTGAGTCGATGCTGATTCTTGATGATGAAAACATGTTAGTTCCAGTCTTATATTTAATCATCCATCAATTCACGCCATGTGCTAGCTATCTAAGTCATGGATAAACAGAGTCCACCCTGAGCTGACCTGCTGAAACTTCTTCATTGTCTCTATGCTCTGGAATGGCAGCAATTCTGATGAGCTGGCCGAGCCCAGTCAGAGAAGGTCCAGCTCCGGTCTCACAGCAGTCTCAAGTGGAAAACATTGTTCATTTTATTGTGTGGGTTGGCCATTATTGAATTACATTAATCTCCTCTTATGTGGATTACAGTCATAAGTAGGCCATGCATTTTGTACACAGACCTCACAGGCTGTCTATTATTATGCTTTCTGGTTATCTGAACAGAAATTAGACGTTTAATTGCATTCCAAACCTGCAGATAAGTATATCGCTGAAATCAGACAAGCAGGTGGAAGCTCTGAGGCATAGAAACTGTTCCACTAGATCCAATCACATCATAGTCATTCATCACAGTCTACTGCCTATGTTGTTTCCGAATAGTCTTGTTTCTGAACCAAAATAAACATCCTCCAAGAGAAGAGTATTCATAAATACCCTTCAAGAGAAAGATATTTATGGATCCATGGAGGATGGACCAAGTGTTTTTGAGTGTACTGCATTTTCTGCAGAGCTCAATGAAGATGTGAAATATTTCTTTAGTTTTCAGAATCACAATAGTGACGCAAATCACAAGACATTGCAAGAAGCCTACATCATATACTTCAGCAGTTGGAAAAAAAAAAAACATACAAACCAGGGAGTACAATGCATTAAGTAATTAATTTATTAACAACAAAAAAGAAGAAAAGATGTACCCTTTGGTCAAAAGCTATGCACATCTCTGTGTGAGCCCTCACTTTCTGCCTTGAAGTCAGAGTTAGTCATTTCATATACTTAACAGATGTATTTTAGATAGAAAGTGTAATCTCCATTTAACAAGTAACCTACAAGGCACAAAAAGTGCAATAATAGGAGCTGAATATTTTACAGACAGTGTGACTTCTGGAACGGATATAAACGTTGACTAATTCATTTTTTTTTTCCTTTCAGAACTGCGTAAGAAACTATATTTTGGGACGGTTTTAAGCTTATCCATTATAAAAGACTTGTACTGTTCCCCCAAACTGAGGCTGTTCTCTGACCTCTGTCCACCTTTTATTTCATCAAATATGAATCCGCTGGCAGACAACGAAAATGGGCCCACTCAACTACATGGGCTTCTTTATGCGCAAGACTGCCCAATTCTGGGAGATTTAAAAGTAGGTCTAACAGCAACATCAGTTTTTCTTTACTTTCCTCATTGACCATACTGGGAGCACAATAAAGCAGAACACGACAAGAACGACAAGAGTCCCACAAAATGTCGACATTCATAAAAGCTGCTGGGTGGATGACAAAGAAGAAAACATCACTGATTCAAGATCATATGTTTATTGTGTCCGTTTTGATAGAAAAGAAATAAGAAAATAAAAAGTTGTTTAAAGCATACCATGAAGTTGTGAGAGCCTGTGACCGGATTGCCATCTTCCAGGTAATGGGTTTCTGTGTAGTTACTTGCAAACAGCCCCCTAGAAAGGATAAACAAAGACAACAAACACTCAGAAGTGACCCTAAGGGGCTTTATCTGAAAAAATCAATCACAATGTCTTAGACCGTTCTACCACTTTCAGACCTGCATGAAAGATAAACAGTCTGATGTGATTTAAAACTTAACCCTGCTCTGGGAGAGCATAAATTGAACTGAGCAGCTGTAGGCATCGAGAAAGAAAACGGATAAAAAGGCTGCGGTGGTGTATTCTGTTAAACCACTTTCACGCCACGTGCATGCACCATGAAGAAGCATTCAATATCAATCCATAACTCATTGTGATAGGGCAGATCAGTAATTAGCTCACACATTGCACACAATAATGAGCAAATGGACATTATAGCATGATAATGATAAAAATGCGAATGGGGAGATTATGTTGACAGGAATACGGTACAGAAATCATTTTTGGTTCCAGATGGGAATCAATAACACTATAAAGTGAGTCTTTGAGGTAATCAAGTGATCCATTTACAGTTTATATCTAGAAAACATAATAAATCAACACAACAAATCTTTGCAGCAGGCAAACAGTGGGATGTTGCACTGCTCTCTTTCCATCTGACAATTCCTCTCCAGTTTTCTCCATGGTCAGCATCACGTACAACTGGCAAGGTTAACTCATTATTGCAATACTGTGGTAGTGAGGCGCCTACCACCTGCTTGTTTCTTCAAGGTTTACAAAGCACCGATCTATCTCTGCCAGCACTTGGGCAACGTTACTGCTAGCAGACTCAAATCTGCAGTTGGTAATGCTAACAGCAATGCTAGCAGCGCTGCTCTAGGTGCAGCAATGTTGGTCTTATTGTTTAATTGAGGATTAGAAGCATAATATGCTAGCATGCTAACATGAGCATTTAGCTATAGCCATCCTTGCAGCTCTGTGCAGCTTTGTAGAACTGAAGTTAATCAGTAACATAATTAATTTCTTGTAATTGCCTCACAGTTAAAGCTGTTCACCAAGCAACTACTGTAAAGCTTTTGTTATAAAATGCTTCCCGCAGCTTTAGCCAAGGTGATGTTAGTGAGCACAACCTGTGTTTGGAAGCGTAAAAATATGTGTCCTCTACATTTTCTGTCAGCAAAAAGAGAGGAATGGTTCTGTCCTTCAGAAAAGAAATCACACCATGTCCACGTTAAAGAGTCGACAATTTCTCACAGGCAGCTATGGTATGTAGCCAAGACATTTTAGGGTAAACTCTTCTGGAGAATCTATGAATGGATCACATTGAACATTTTCTTGCATATCCTTTGTGCTGTGGTTTATTAAGAACCATTGCAACTGTTCAAGTTCCATCCAGCAAGCTAGAAACCTCTCAGAGCCTCTTGGGCCTTTTAAAGCCTATAAGGGGTGATATGCAGCCCTGTCCTGGCACCTTAAAAACTAAACTCTCTATACCCACACAGCCATACACTGATGTTGGCTGCCCTTCTCACCACCCACAGATGTTATTAAGTGCTGCTCTTTTCTCTAGAGGAGGGAAGGACACTCAGCTGGTGGGGCAATGGATCAACAGCAGAGAGAGAGATTAACAAATAAAGTGAGATCCAATAAAGCACCATGGGTCGCTTATCACAGCATGAGCATATGTATTTGTGTTCGTGATTACAAGTGAGGATGAGAGTGTTTATGTGTCCATGTACTGTACACACAGTGAGTGCATGTACAGTATGACTCTGCAGGATACCAGCAGAAGGTTGGCTGGTGCTAATCCTCACCATAGGAGCAAACCTCAGCAGGCAGCTGGATTCTCTTACTGACTTCACCGCTGTCAAACCAGCTGGGAGTGTCAGCTGTAACAACCCGGGGAGGGGGGTTATTTTGTTTGGGAGCTGTCAGCATGAGACACAATGCTTCCCCACCCTCTACTCGTCTATAGAGCCAAAGAGCTGGTAATAATCATTGGATCAAAGTGAGGCCCAAGAGTAGAGAGCGCCAAATAAAATGATGTGTTTCTTCAGTCTTAATTAGGTCTGCACTCTCAGTCGGACACAGAACCTCAACATCTGCCCACAACAGACAATCCATTGTGGTGAGTGTGTGTATGTGTGTGCCTCTCTGCTTGTCTGCAACACTCTGGGAGATTGTGGGTATACAAGAAAATGTTGCAGACACCCATGTGTCATCCATATGTTACTTTTTTTGTGACTTTCAATGAATGAACGTGGGAGGGAGGGTTAGTGTCCTCCTGAAGGAGAGGAAGCACATCCACTGCAGGAATTAAACCAATGTCACTACAGGATATCTGATCAAATCCTAGTGAATCACAACAAAAACATTTGTTAATGTCACCAGTCTTTTTAACAGGGAGAACACATTTCTTGTTTTTGGTTTCTGCTCATTTCATTTGACAAATCTCAAATGTCAAAGCATCCTTCAATGTCAGTGGACAATGAAGTCTTGCATCTCTGTCACATTGCTTTCACTCTAGCAGCAAATCCAAGATTGTTTCACCTACAAATTAGACAACAGTTTTAAAGAAGAAATCATACCATAGTTCATGCAGTGCAGGCTGCCCACATGTATATCTTGATATGATAATGACATTCTTGCATTGTTTGCATTACTTAAGGAAGAAAACCAAAACTCAAATTTTCTATTTTCAACTGTCAAAAATAGCACTGAGAGGCCATGTCTGATTCAAAATAGATGACCGATGTGACTTCATCGGTCATCTATAGATGGTCTATAAATGACCATCTATAGATGGTCCATCAGTATTGCCTGAGAGGCCAGAAGTTCTAAAAAAAGAAGGAAAAAAAAGAGGCTTGTCACTTCCACTCTTTGGTTGATATACTACTGTATGTGCTGACCTTAATGCCCCAATGGATTTGTAACTGACACAGCTTGACACTAGCTTCCTAAGCTAGTAACTCACTCAGCAATGGGTTACAAGATTAGCTCTTTCCTGGCAACTGTGGTAAAACATGCCAATTGAAAGCTTTATGCAAATAAACCAATGTTTAGATGGGAATCTGAACTTAAGCAAGACTTGCAAACCTTTCCTTTTATGGACTAAAACATAATAAACCACCAAATAAGAATTGCAATCTGCACAACAGACATACAAAAAAACATACTGTGGAAAACCATGAAGGCTCTTTGTAACACTGCATTTGAAAAGTGTAGGAATACTTGTAGGTGCATCCCATCGCTGCTGAGCAATGAACTATCCCCCAGACAACTATATCATTTGTCTAATTCCACAAGCCACTTGCCCCACATGGCAGCAGCAGCTCACCGTTTATCAATCAGTGGGAAGTTAATGAGGCGTGTGGGAAGGAAGTGGACAGAGTGGTTGCACCCCCATTTAAAATGCATTACCCATGGGATGGTACGTCAGCACGGCTCCAGCTGACTGACTGATGGGTGAGTCGGCATCAGAAAAAGGCACCACGAGTCAACAAGAAGATGCCACATTCCAGCTGTTAATACCACCTAACCTTCCCCAAGTGTAGGCAGTCTGACACCTGAACAACTGTAAGTGTGACACAACAGGAGATAATATCACTGAGATTTCTGCTATTGCTGCATGAACTTGTCTGAAAGCTCTGGAAAATAAATATTTGTCAACTTCTCTGCAGCAGTTAGACAGGTGCAATGCCCATAATTACAGTTGTTATGTTTACATCTTGTCACACCGTCTCCAGGCTGAAAATAACTTTGAAAGAAAATATATTAGGTGAGAGAAAAGAGTCAGATTTGCCTGTCAGTAGATTTGACAGTGCAGACAGAAAGACAATGAAGTCTCTTCAAACTAATCCTGAGTGCCAGCTACTAAATGTCACTTCTGTTCTTCCTACATTAAATTATCATATTTTTTCTGTTGTACCTCTTCAACATTGTCAGCCTCATCAGTCTGTCTTTGCACAGGAAAATAACACCAGAATTTACACAAAGTCTTATCTAAATAGAAGAGATTCACATACACAAATGTGTCTGTTATGACTAACAAACACGTTCCCCTGTGTATGTTCTTAATTGAGACAATATGGCCATTTAAACAATGGAAAAATTCTTTTCTATGGTGATTTATCAACAAATTCCATCTTTCTGTTACATGTTTCTTCTTTGTTAATGTTTGGTCTGCTTGTATGCCAGGGGAGTGAACAGAAAGTTGTGTGATATATAATTGCAACAGGCTTGATGAATTGGAGCCAGAGCCTCATCAATCAAAGGCAAAAGAGAGGTCTCATTTGTAGGTTTGTGCTGCATCTGACCTAGAAAGAAAGGGCCTGACTCAATGTCAAACTTTGTCATGCTGAACAAAGGATGTTTCAGCTTTTATTTGCAAATGTAACGTTTTTGGGTTTTTTGGGGGTTTTTTTTGTTTGTTTTTATCGATTATAACACAAGATAGTACATGTAGTTTGTCCTAAAAACTTGTGGCACAGACACATACAGACGTACCAAGAGCTGAATCGCAGTCACACATAGGCCATAAAAACATTCTCCATGGGAGAGAGGAGAGTTCAAACTGCTTGGGACACTTTTGATCAAATCTTGGAAGAACAACAAAACGCTGGATTGATTATGTGACTTGAGGCCAAGATGAGGAAGAGAAACCTTAGTGTGAGAGAGAAAGTGTTCCCTGCAAAACTGTTGTCAGGTGCCTTTAAAACAGACATATAGAGACGAAAGTGTGGGGGGAAATGCACTATAGTAAAGTCAACCTTGCCCATTGTTTGGGCATCATAGATCTGTTCCATTTGGAAGAATAAACAATAGACAATTTTTCAGTCAGTGGTCACTAATGGGTTTTGAACTTCCCTCCCTGTTCTCTTGATTGAGTATCCAACCAGGCTTAGCAAAGAAAAGGCTAGTGCTTATACTGCACTCCATTTCGCTCGGAAATCGGAGCAGGGAAGGACGTCACACCTGAGTTGACCACGTTCCACCACAACAAGTTGGAAGCTTGTTCGTGCAGCTGCTTGCTTCTTGTTGTAATTGTCAGCAATACCAGCTGACATTGACGCATTACACTGATTTTAGCTCACATGAACACCACCGCAACTTGTCCACAGTACTGTGTGTCTCACTGAGACACAAACATGATAGAAGTGCTGATAAACAGCATATTACCACAGCATTTGCATGTGCTCATGCACAGAGAATGCACCATCTTGGATTTTCAGCTCAGTCTCATCTGACTTTCCAAGTTGGAAAATCAAACTATAGCTGGGGCAAATGAAAACTCAAACTACAGTAACTTAAGATGAATATGCTTAATGGACTTGCTATGGTCAGTACACTGACACCATAGTCTTCATTAGGATTGCTGGAAATGCAAGCTGGATCAATGTCCAGCGATTTCCCAGTCACAGGCTCCGATGTGTCTCATTAAACTCACACAACCTCATCAGGGACGTCTGCACTAATCTTAGAGTTAACTATGATAAATGAGAAGCTAGGCATTAGGCCTCTAAAAAGCTGGTAGCTTTCTGACACTTGTAAGTTCTGTTCTGTAATGGAAAGTTATTTAGAACAGATGCAAATATAAACATTTAGAGCAGATGAAATCATCATCAAAGAAATACGTTTCTCGTAAAACCTAATCTAGGATCTCCAATTAGTGCATTACATTTCAGCATAGAGACTCATTGGGCAATGTGGTAGTAATAATGTCCCTCTGCTTTCATGTGGCAAGTGGCAGGAACCCAGATTCACTTGGAAAAAGCAGGATCATGTGCATGAAAACCTACATTACTGCAAAACTCCCCCCAGGCCAAAAAAACCTTGTCTGAGTGTTAGAAACATTTTTTTCCAGGAGAAAGGGAAGAGGGCCAGTCTTCCTGGCTGTGATCTGTCTGACATCAGGCAGTGTTGCAGGCCAGTGCCAAGTAGAGCAGAGAAGCAGAATTCCCCCTGCTTACCCTGAGCTCAATGCAACTCCCAGTCTTCACGAAGCATGTCATGAACAGACCTGTTAAAGCATGCTAGCCAATGATTTCTACCCAGGAAGGAGGTAGGAAAGGGAAATAAGAGCAACAAAAGTCAAGGCAGATGGTTTTGACTTCATTTATATAAGCTGCCATGTTCAGTAGCGATCTAACATGCAGCTCATGGCACCCCAGGCTCTAAGGGCAACATTCAGTCCAGGAGGACAGGCGACAAGGTGAAAACAGGATAAGTGAGAGTTTTGACTTGTACCAAGAACGCAGAATATGCTGCAAAGTGCAAAAATGAAATGGTTTTTAAGGTTATTTTACACCTATAAAAGCAGGTCTGGTGGCTTTTTGTCCTGGTTTGAACTCATCAAAACAGTCTCATTATGATTCTTTACACCTGTGTGGCATCCCGGGGCGGTTAATTGGTCAGCGAGTTGGTCAAACAGAATAGCCATTAGCAGTGGTGGCACGCAATTATTGCAGTGACTGTCACCTAGAGATTGATGTAGTTAAGCCCAGGCATGCCCCGTGAAATCAATAAAGTGTCATCTCTGTGCAATGTCTGCGTGATGGATGACTCCACAGGATCCCAATTACAGAGATGAGATGATGAATACCACCCCAACAATGGATAAGATAATTGGAATTAGGGCAGAAATGCAACACTGATCTTTGATAAAGTGTGACGATGAAGATGTAGACTATGCTGAGATACACAAGTCTGTTGGTTACGATCACCATGTTTACAATTCTTTTCTCACCACGACAATTACGCTGCGGTTGAGTATAAGATGGTGTAATCAGTGAACCAAGAGGAGACAGATGTGCTATCAGCAAGGTCATATTTCCAGGAATCATCTAGTGTGGACGTACAAATCAGAAGACCGTCCTCACTGAAAAACTTCTGCGTCAGAAATAATCTCCAGTCATACTGTCACACCTGAAAATGCATATCGCATGGGCACTCACATACACTGGCCATGTGACATGCAGTGTAAAGAGGAAGCAGACAGGTAGTTACAGAAAATACAGCGAACCAGGGTTTCTACATAGGGTTTACAAAAGCCTCCATTTTAGGGACTCAAAAAGCTCCTTTTCACACCAAGAGCTGTAAGCAACCCTCCTATTTTTTCTATATTTCTTCTTTTTTTATAATTTCTTTTCCTTTTCTGCCATGCTAACCAGCTAGCCTGTAGCTACTGTAGCCTCAAATCTGCGATGAAGAGGTAGCACTGATAATAAACACCTGCTAATGCTGGCTATGTACCAAAGCAAAAAATAGGTCCTTTAAAATTAAAATGTAGTGGTGTGGATATGGTTACTGTTTCCCACTGAGCAAGTGCTTACCGTTACTAAATAATGACTGAGTAGAAAAGGTGGAGCTGGCATGATATTGTTAAACCACCACAAACGTTCTGAGGCAGAGGCTCATTGTGGATAGTGGCTGATAACCATGACCATGATCTTAACCAAGAAGCACTTTCAGTTGCTTTGCTAAATGAGATTTCAGCCACCGCAGGGGGAAGACCAGGAAATACTCATGAGTTGTTGTTTTTGGAACAGCCACATGGGTAATGGGCTTGGAAGGCACGGACAAACATGTCATTTAGGTACAAGGACTTGTTTTCTATCAGCTGTCCACTCAAATGCAGCCTTGACATATTATGGGAGCACTTCGCCTATCTCCACACCACAGTTCAATGCGGAGTGACACAGAGGCTAATCATTCCAGTCTGACAACAATGAAAATGGAATTAAATACCCCAAAAAGCCATTTTTATTTGGCTTTTCATTGTTGTCTGGTCGTTTGACTTATCTCAGGCATGTTGTTAAAGTCACAAAAGCATAACCAGACACAGTATGAAACAGAATAACTACAAGAAAAGTGCAACTTTTCAGATGAAGTCTGTTGTTTTTACACACAACCCTCCAATCTCTTTTGGTTCCTCTGCATGTTGTCACTTGTCAACATGTGACATCATGTCACATCTGCCTCTCATGTGTTTCACTTATACCCACTGTGTCTGTCACCCACAGGCATGCTTGCACACGCCAAATGGGACAAATGGTGTCTATGACAACAATCACCCTGCAAATCATCATCTTCCGCTCGCAGACTGCTTACAGCAGGGCAAGCCTCTCTTTGCTTCTCTGAAAAAGACTTCAATAGTCATTTTATAGCTCATGATATCACCGATTCCACAGGGAAAGGGAAAAGTAATCACATGCGAGTAATCAAAGGCAGTTGATCTGCACAGTATAAACTCAAAATGCTCCACTTCAGGTCAAGTAGAATATGAAGCTTTAATATTCCTTATGCTTGCAATTAGACAAGTGATAACAATTAAATTTAATTGGTCAGAAAACAAATAAAAATATAAAAAAAAAAAATCTTGGCAGTTTGTCCCAGGTGGATTTTTCTTTTCCTTCTTCTTTTTTTGTGGCATGGGATAGTGACATCTTTATCTGAAACCAATTATACCAGGTGCCAAAGCAGCAGTCTCTCAAATCGCCTTTGTTGCTGTGGATAACTGGAGGGGAGATCCTTCATCCTGCTTTCTACTATCTGCCTCCAGGGCTTCTGTTCCTCTGTGGCAGAGAGTGTGCCTCTGCTCTGTCTCTTCATCTCCCTCAGGACGAGCACTGGTTGTGCGTCTGCGTTTGGGGGTGTGGGAGTGTGGGAGAGAAATGTAAAGAGAGAGTGTGTCCCTACTTGTGTGCATGCTTGCATGATTTATGTGCATTGGTGTGGGAGTCTGTGTAAGTGCGTGTGTGTGTTTGTACACATGCATGCATCACTGCATGTGTCGCTTTCACAACGTGGATTGTGTTTGTGCTCCACATACAACAGGCTCATGGCAACCGCAACACTCCCCCACGTCTGATTTCTTAAACTACTTATTCAACTCTCTTCGCATTTTGCATGGGCAAATCAAAAAGGAAATATAGAACTATGATGCTTTCCTGAAGTATTGTGCAAACTCTGAAACTAAATTTTCTGGTTCACCCAAACATTTTTATTGGAACCACTTTCTACCAGAGAAATAGTTTCAGCAATATATATAACAAAGACAATACTGTTTTTTTTGCAATATTGTCTCCACTACAAGCACGATTTCATTCACCTCCATTGTACTGAGGTGGAGGCAAAAATTTGGGCTAGTGGGCTTGATACCACTATAGCAAGTAATAAGTATTTTTTTTGTGATTTGGGTGAAAATAAAAACTCTTTATATGCTTTTTGGGATTCATGTCTTCTAGCCTGGAGCAAAATCAGGAAATGCTGAAAGCCCACAAATGGAAATTTACTAGATTTAATTTATATTCCCCTCTGTGAATACATTCCAAGTGGAAAGAATAAGCTTTATGTGCAGCTTCAAAACAATTAATTGCATCACACAGTCTCTCTCTATAATTTTTTTGCCTTGTTTGTGTTTTTTTTTTTTTTTTTTTAGATCATTATGTGGGTTAAGGCTAAGAATGGGAGGAGGTACCCGAGATGGGGTGAATACAAAGTCACTTTCAGGATGGGTCATGCTAATACAACAGCTCCGAGCTTTCCCATTAATTCAAATGCTTTACAAAGAACTGGCCCAAGGCCTGCAGCTCACACATCTATATTCATTGCAACCTCGTGCTTGAACTAATGAGCGACTAGGGAGCTTCAAACAATCAAGACTATCATTCTTTTTACAAGGTAAACGCACATACACAAAAAACACAGTATTTCAATTAATTAAACCTGTCTGTACTTGTATGCCCTCCTCCTCTTCTTTTCCGACCCTGCCTTGCACGGCCTCAGGGAAATCAGACAATTAAGGACTGCATACAAATTTAGTCTCCCCTCCCTTCATGTCTTTCACCCCTCTGATTATGTCAGTTACAGAGATGTCCTCCCTCTTTTGAGTAAAAGTCTGATTTTGATGAATTGGGTGGGTTTGGGTTCACACGCTGACCCCGTGTTCCTTTAGGAGATGACAGACAGGAAAAGGTTACAAGATCAGAGTTGGAGGAGATGGAACAAAAACAACTGAATTATTTAAAGAGAAGTAAATCTTTAGTGTAATGTGCAAGGTCAGAATCCTGATGCATGTGTGGTCTGTACTAGGAATTAAGTTTATCAAGCAATACAATGTGTTTCATAAATGTCAACCTGCTTTCATCATTACTGATTTCTGCAGTGGATGCTGACAAAAGACTATTATGACACACGTCCTCAAAGTTAGACATCAACACCATTTCGCCCTGTTCCCAATAATATAACTTATAATAATACTAACTCATCAATCCTCCTTGTTCCTCTGATGCCATTAAGGGTTGTATGCAGGTCCTATTCAGCTGATCCACTGAAAAAGCGGCGCATTAGAGAGCTTGCGTGTGAGCGACGCATCACACAGCACCATGTGGCGATGGAGCACACAGCTGGGGCTTGTTCATTTCCTGCAGCATCGATGACCATTGAGCAGAATCAGAAAGGGGAGGGCTGTTGATTTGCATCCACACACAGAATAATCCATTTATTAATTTTCATTGGCATTTTGAACTCAATCAATGGTCAGACGAGGTCAGCGACCACGATTATATTAATACTGAGGTCATGAGACACAGACCTCTGCCCCACAATATTTCTGTGTAATCAATTCAAGTTTTCAATATTTTTTTATGTCAATTTTATTTCCCCACATGAAGGCCTGTCTCCACACTGCTCTGCAGTTAATGCTGAATCTACTGAATCATTTATTTACTTAACTCAATTACTAAGTTGAATTTATTCACTTTAAAAATACAAGGAATCATCCTATCAAATTACAATTCCTAAGTTCAGATGTTTGTACAATACAAAGCCTATGGCAGCAGCTGGTTATCCTAGCTTAGCATAAAGACTGGAAATGGAGCTAGCCAGGCTCTGTTTGAAGGTAACAACATCTGTCCATCAGCAGTATGTCTCAATTCATTATTTATTTATTTTTTTATTTTTTTTAATCAAAGACTGTAGATTGTCAGTTTGTGACTGTACTGGAGAATATGTGCAGGAGGTTTAGGGTGTAGTGACCTGCAGTCTCCACTTCTTGCCTGGAAACCTCACAGTGATGGCAAGTGTCCATACGCTGACTCCATCTTCACATTGAACTGACTAACTCACCTAACTTTTGTCAGAAAAGTGAATAAAAGTATCTTCTAAAATGTTGAGTATAGCCAACGTAGCATGTCCTCAGTGTCCTCAACAGCAGCAGCTATGTTCCAACATCAGAAAAGTGGATGTCCTCCTGCCAGATAAATATATGCCTCGTTGTTTTTTGGGAAGGATAACCTATAGCTCTTCTCTCAGCTCATGCGTCAACAAATGTCGTTTCCTGCTTAACCCACTGTGAATTTACAACCTGGCCGTGACCCCTGTGCAAACTCTGCTGATAATTTCAAGGCAACTGGTCTCGAGCCTTGATTCCACAGGGTCCCTGCACCCCGAAGCAGTCCACAGTCTCTTTATCAAACCCTGGCAGCCCCTATTGTTGTTGGCAGCTCTCTCCTGTCCCCCAGTGCTGGCGGGATTAGGTGAGAGTGAGTGAAGAGGAGTGCAGGGGCCAACTAGTGGAGACCCCGCCGTGTCCCATATCCCAGCAGGGAGTTGCTGAAGGCAAGAAAATAAGTGAAGGGGGGAGAGATAGGGAGGCAGGTAGACAGAGGAGAAGGCTGACTGCCTTCACACCTCATCTGACAAAGCAAAAACAGTCAAATCCAGTCTCCACACATCCTTCCTCTGCCTCTGTCTACTCCCTGTGTGTCCATCTCTCAGCACCGTGGGGCCACCGAGTCGTAACCTTAATGACGAGTGGGATGGGAAAGGAAAAGCATCTGCTTTCTGTATGACAAGGAGACAGGGGAAGACACTGTGCTCCAGGTCCCCGAATTTCTCTGCACCATTTCCCTTTATCACTCAGCTAAATTTAGCGATGAAAGAGGCATCTGAACTCTAACTCCTACACAGGTTTCCCATTGAGTCTTGCATGGATTTGAAGTTCTAAATGAGTGAAAATCAGGAGCAAAAAAGGAAAAAATGAAGATGAATTCTCCATTTTTGGAGACGTTCATCAACAGAGATTTTTTTTTTTAGGGCAAGGAGGGGAAACTGCTGCTGGTGTTTTTGCTGTGCTAGTCAACTGAAGCGGATGCTGTTTTTGCTTTCCATCCAGCAATCATTTTTCACAAGGACAGTGCTCTGTGTGAGCATGTGTAGGGCAACAGATGGGTTGGTGGGTGTGGGGGATCAGCAAGATAAGCTGAAAGAGACAGGCTTTCTTCAGCCCAAATCTGACCGTCTGACTGATGACCATGTGCGGCTTCTTCGCTCAGTCAGTGACCCAACACACAGAGAGAGCTGGTCATAGGAAGGTCAGTGGTCGACTGTGAGAGAACAGGATGGAGGTCAAGCAGAGCGAGCATTCTCTCCCGGCTGACATTCACTCACACTATAACTGCAGCAAATCTATTTGTCTGTCTGTCAGAGGGAGGATGGAAGCCAGGACTGTGAAGTCGGGCTGATTATCTTTATGGTCAGCAGCCACAGAGGTCAAAAACTTTGGCTGCTTTTGTTTATTCCATTTGGCACCCCAGAGCCTTGAGAAAATGAGATTTCACTTGAATTTATGGGGAGTGTTTGCTTAAATAGGTGAAAGGGAGAGACTGGGAGCCAGAGAGAAACAGAAAGACGGATAAACTGAGGGAAAGATCACACAAAAGAAAGACAAAGATAGAGAACCCTTGGCTCGGAGAAGCTAAAACTAACTTTAGTGCTACAAAATCCTCCTCCTTTTTAAGTCATATGTACACATTCAGTGTTCTGTTTTTGAGCATTTGTGGCAGTGGCAAACAATCATTTTGTTTTCTTTTTTGTATTCTTGTTTTCTGAAGTATGAAAAAAGTTTAGTAATTGTTGTCATATATTCACAGTGAATAATCTAATGCATAATGATTTTTCATTGATTTGTCTTTTTAATTTTGAAACCTAAAATGCAAACAAAATAGTCAACATTAGGAAGCATGCCAGAGAATGATTTTTGCTCAATTGTTTGTAGGATGAAAATTTTATGGTTATTGATTTTACAATAGTGTGCCAGGGAATATCCAGTATTATACAAAGTTATTTGGGCAATTTTTACATCTTTATTTGAAGTGAACATAGAGATAGGAAACATGGGAGAGAGAGAGATGCAGTAAAGGGTTCAGCCAACCAGAAGTTGAACCAGGGATCTGCCTCACAGGGCTCATTATGCTCACATGGTCCATGCCCCAACCACTCGACCACTGGGACACCCTGAGTATTCATATAATTTAATGCTAGATGGCAACAGGTGCTCTCTATTGTTTTCATACCAGGTTACAATCAGTGGTGGACAAGTTCAAAGCCTCATTATTGGAGATAAAGGATGAATCCCCCTGGTCAAATATGATGCCAAGACAAGTGAAAAACTTTCACACGTCAAATTCTTACTTAAGTTAAAGCCCTGGAGTAGTATTCAAAAGTATTTCTTCAGTTATTGCATCATTGTTATTGTTATTTACAGAAGCTCCATCCTTTCATTCATTATCAATACCACTTATTTGTAAAAGGCCGTGGGGGTCTGGAGCCAATCCCAGCTGACATTGGGTATGGGTGGGGTACACCCTGGACAGGTCGCCAGCTTATCACAGACCATATATAGAGACATACAACCATTCACCCTCACACTCACTTTAGAGTCACCAATTAACCTAAATGTGCATGTCTTTTGGACTATCAGGAACATACATGCCCCAGGCCCGGTCGTCTCAACCCAGAACTTTCCTGTGAGGCAACAGTGCTCATCACTGCACCACCGTGCCTGGACCTAATGACTCTAAAACAACCTGACTGAACACACAACTTACCTGTAGAGCCTGCAGGTAGGAAAAAAAGGTTGTAGAATATGGCACAAATGATTACTGTCATTTTCAGATTTCTTTCTCGTTGTTTTTTTATTTAACACATCTCAACCCCCACAAAACAGCACATCAGTGATGAGGTTTCCATCCTTGGTTGTGTGAAACTCAACAGTATCATAAGAGATCTCACTAGTCATTTCAGCAGAGTGACACAAAACAAAGCGCGATGCTGTTAATTAAATGCCACGTCTGATCGAGCTGCGGTAGAGTAAAGAGCAGAGACGCACGGATACAAGCTGTCAATGCTCTCACCCTAGGAAAAGAAATTTTCTGAACACATTCACAAGGATGGAAAGTTGGAAATAACGAAAAGAAATATGTGCTTACTCTTTATCAGCTGTCTGGAATATGTTGAAAAGTGTTGCAATAAATGTTCTTGTGGGTAAAGCCTTATATTATGCTCCATTAAATGTTAGACAGGAGTTACATAAAAGTATGAAAATGAAACATGCAGCCTAGTCTACCCTCAAAATCCCCTTTGTTCATAACTTTTAATGCAACCTTATCCGGAAAGAAGCATAGGCGCCTGTTTAAAATAACAGACTGGCATTAACTGGCAAATCGAGTTATTGTTCAGCCTTGGAGCTGTTACTTTAACACCAAAATCTTTCTTGCACACCAGGTTCATAATAATGCAAGAAAGGACTCCTGTAAGATGACTCATACAAAAGATGGAAAATAACAGGGTGAGGGCTGTGTAGTCGTCTCCCTGTGTGCTGTTATGGCAGAAAATCAGTCGTCTTGTTTCCAAAATCCTGAGCACAGCAGCACCCAGTAAACCCCAGCTCAGGTTGGTCGCAGCCTTGTGTTAAAAAAAAAAACAAAACAAAACAAAACAAACAAAAAAAAACATACAGCTTATCCCTCATCAGCAATCACCAGAGTGCCTGTGAGCAAGGCACCAAACATCCAAGTTAACAATATTAAATGCATGATTTGGTATTACACTGCTAAACCAAGCCTCAAGAAAAACGTCTACCACAAAAACAGGGCATCTTCATCTGCAGGACCGGGAGGTGAGTGATGATTCGTCCTCCAGAGAAAAACTGCTGCTTTCTGCGAGTTTAGGTTGGCTGTGGAGTTTGTGGTAAAGGGAGAGAGGATGAGGAATAAATCTACCAGTTGGAGTCCTAAGAACCCTGTAGTCTGTCTGGAAAAAGACTCAGAGTAGAGAAAGGTAGACCCTCACAAAAAGTCTCATTCATTAATTTTCTTGCTTATGGTGACCATACTTAGGCAAAATTTAACACACGTGCACTGGTTACAAATGTTTTGTGACGTCAAAACTAATTTGGAGTCAGCTAAAGGAGGCAATGTTGACATTATTCCTCAAAAGGTCAGATTTTCTTACACACATATAAATAACTACACCACTGAGTATAGGCATTTTCAATTACAGGTGATTTCAAAGAAATGACAAACTAGTTTAAGTAATGATAAAAGAGCTGCTGACATCTGTTATTTTATAACAAATAATTAATTCTATCTTAAAAGTACTTCAGAAGCTTTCTACTGTTTTATTTTAGCAGAAATGAGAGGAAAAGTGCCATCAGGTGAATGGTTTCAATTGTTGTTGCACTTTGAATTGAGCTTTGAGGTTATGTTGGGATGGAAGGCTTCACAGGAAACAAGAACTTTGAATGGATACCAATGCATCTCACCCTCCATCCTGAGCGAAGGGACACACCATTCTTGGAGCTTTCCAGTGTTACTGGGTGCCTCCTAATTAATTAAGAATATGGAGTGGCGGGTTCACCTTATTAATCACTGCTCTAAGCCGGGAAATAATTGGAGCTTCTGAGAAGGTAATTCAAAAGAGGAAAGCTCCTTCCAAAAAAAAAAAAAAAAAAAAAAAAATTCCCTTTTGAAGGAAGCAGTTAAAAGGCGAAGGCTCTGGACAGAGACGGGCCAATTCCAAGGCTTGCCTTTGAAACTAATGAATCATGGTATATCATGGCCTTGCAGCCACAAGGGTAACAAGAGAGGTACAAAGGCTAGAGTTAACCTCAGCGCATCCTTTCCTGGGAAATAAGGTTTGGTCCTTCTAAATTTTATAGCATTGTGTTTGTATCTGCTTGTGTGTGTGTATGTGTGTGTTGCTGATGAAAGAAAGTGTATGTGTATGTTTGTCTGCAGAAAAACAAATGAGCAGTGAGTAGATTGGGCTGTTTCTGGCCTCTCCACAATGATGGTACTGTACATGCTTGTCCACGGCTCATTCACCCACCATTTTATGATATTGGATAGGACAAGTGTAGAGTGATAGGAAACAGGAGAGAGAGAAGGGGAATGACAGGAACGAGTCCGACCGGCCAGGAATCAAACCGGGGATTTATGCTCAGAGCATTTGTGCCCGTGGCAAGCGCCCCAACCACCATGCCAATGGGTAGTCCCCACCTGTCTACACATTTCTGTCAGTGATGGGAATGCTCAGCTGACATGTCAGAGAACAGGCCATTTACTGTCCTGACCCCGCTACAGCTCCAGGAGCGAGGCTGTCATTAGATGGCATCTCCACAGTGATCGCCTTAGTGGATGGAGACTTAAAATCACCAGTTCAATGTTTTTGTCTTCCTCCTAACTCATGTTTTGTTATTACTCATTCACGTCTTCTCACTCCAGCTCCACAATGACATAAATTGAATGAATTGCAGACATAAGATGAATGACAGTTATTAGGCTTTAATCATTAATAAAATTCATATTCACAATTAATAAAAAAAGTGTTGAAAGTATAAAACTAAGATTTGAAAGTGATGAAAACATCTGCATCAATACAAGAATTGGCCTTGAAGAAGCGGGCAGGAGCTGTAGAAAGAAAGTCTACAGACCATCTGCATGACATGCTCAGATATATTATCCTGCAAAAATGATGAAGTAGTTATTACAGACATGTAAATCTGTAATAAACACATTTTAAATCGTTCACCTTGAGTAAGCCCCAAGCCCAAATGAGAAAAAGACTTTCCATCTTGTTTTATTTCTGACTTAATGGCTTGGGAAGGGATTTGATACACTCCTTGTCTCACTCCTGGCTTAATGACAAGAGGAAGGATTTGATACACATGGGTGTCTTTGGGGTTTGACGTTCCTTAAACAATCTGCGTGTGGCTCAGCAGCCGTGGACAATAACTCAACAAAGGAGGTCACGGGGATGTCTTTTTTTTTTTTTCCCAGAAAGGGTGGGTTATTTGTGCAGCATCTTTAGCCTTCATGTTTGTTCAGTTCCCCAGGAGAGGCTGTTTCCTGTCTAGGCTTTCAGTGAGACACAAGGATGTCTTCATTGAAAGAAGCAACAGGTCACAGGCCAGAAGCAGTCCCGTCTGAGATACAGAGTTAAATAACATCCCTAAAACTAAATACGCAAACTGGGACAAATTGTGTCTGGATATTCTCCAGGCTGAATTTTACTGTTCTTCCAAACACTACAGAGATAGGAAACATATCCTCTGCCTGCCCTCTGTCTAAGGGAAAGGCAAGATTAAAATGTGTGTATATGTACATCTGTATGTGATCCTTTGTGCCTGTTCATCTTGCAGTACAAAAGATTCCAAAAGATACATAGCAAACCTCCCAGGCCCCTTATGCTTAAGGCTAAACAACCTGATGAGAAGAAACCCCAAGTGCAAGCAACCAAGAACATCCTCCACCCAGCTGACAAGCCCCAGGACTCCCTTCAGTGATCCTGCAGTCCATTAGAAAGGGAAACATGGATGGAGCGCCTGCTGCCTGCTCAGCTTGGGACTCATCTTGATATGGCTGGAGGCCTCCCATTTAAAGCCACAAAGCAGCAAGAACTGCAAGAACAGCTTGGTCAGGAGCGATTCCATACCCACAGGTCAAAGCTCAACAACCGTCCCCACTAGTGTGGATGTGCACAAGCTGCAGAAAAGACATGAATACACCTATATGGAATGGTAAATAGATGTACAATATCCATATACCATGCTTCTTTCTGAGCAAGACAAAGTGCTTTACAAAGCCTTTCAACCATGCACACACACTCACAAACACACACTGGCTGGCTCACTGGGAGCAAACGGGTTCAGAGTCTTGCCCTTAACATGTAATAAAGGACCTTAACCTTTAAGTAATAAAGCAGAAGTCCTGTTTCACAGATATAAAGGCCATTCGAAGCTTCTGTTAAGAAAGTTTCTACTAACTAAACCCATCTGACACTATTAAGGCCCAGCAGAGCAGATGACAGTCATCAGGTTTACCTCATCTGTGTTTTCTATGTGCTAAATGCAACAACATGCTGGGTACAATTTTAGCTTTTCCTGTCAGGAAATGTTAAAACGCTTTATATCTACATAAGCAGCATTGATAGAATAGCACTGGAATGAAGCAAGAGGATGTGAATCTTATACAAAACAGCTGAAATTACATAATTTGAAAGTTGAATTTTCACTGTTGATCTCCATCATGTCAACAGCTGTGCCTTAGAAATGTGACTTGTAGAGAGTTGACCAGGTGAGAACTTGAACCTTCTAGAGTATGGACTTGAAAACCACATGTGGTTCAACCAGGTAGTTTTATATCCCACATTTTTAATGGTGTGGTTGGAGGAAGACAGCAACTGCTACTGACTTCATTTTAATCAGACCTTCTAAAATACCCTCTGACTCTGAACTGTATTGTAAGATTTATATGTTTGGCTTATAAGAGTGAACTCAGACTCCTCATTAAGGAAGTGCTGGAATATCAACATGCACTTGAAGGTTAGTTTTTTCACTGTTGGTTTTTCCAACTCTAACCACTAAGGAATACAGTAACTAATGATTAAAAATATATGTTATACAAAAATACTGGCAGCTAAAATCAAGGTACTGTCTGTACCACATGCTCTTGTCTTGTATGATTTAGTTTTTGACTATTTCCTCTGAGGCCTCAAGTGATAATGATCATAATGATGTTGTGAGTCAGCCTTTCTGTTGAGACTTGTTATATCTTATGCACACAAATACATGCAAAAAGTTGATTTGATGTTCATACTCAAAAATCTGGATAAATCTAGAGCACCTGGATAACTGTCTTAAACTAAGCAATGTTCACTCTACAGTTTTTTTGAAACTGAAGGAACAGCAGTACATGGGTGCACAAAAATGGCAGCATTTATCCCTGTGGAGAGGGCCTTGATCTTTCAGGCAGCCATCTTTTGAACCATAATTTGGAGCACTACTTCACACGGTTGACATGTTGCTTCAGGCAGCAGGAGCCCGTTCCATCCCATCAACATGCTTTTAAAGGATGTTGTGGGAATGGCTGAGGCTTGTGTCTACAGCCCTTAATGCCAAAAGAGCAGATACACCAAAGAAATTGCTCACAAACACTTTTGGTACAATTAAGAATCTCTTCCTGATGTTGAAGGCTTTCCAAATGTCATAGTTCAGCATCAGACCAACAGCCTATATCATCTACGATTGAAGTTACAACAAAAGACAAGGTAACAGCTGAAATGTTACGTTTACATTTCAATGCTATTTTTGAGAGGATCCAATAGAGTGTCACAGCCATCATAAGGACAATTGATACAATATGAATGCCATATTTCAGAACTTCTTTTGAGAGTCACTGATTTACCATAAATGGACTGATGTTATGTGACAGCTCAGCAAGCTGCTGGTGTCAAATAGATGGGAAAGATAAGAGTATTTGAATTCTTTATAAAAAAATATACTGCTGCTCAGATCTTGGTATTTAAGTTTCATACATGGACATAAGTCACAAACTGTGTGTAGTTCATTGAGAAGGATTTTCATTTGCCTCAAGCTGACTGCATTTTATAAGAAGAAGTTTGGTCTATGGGGCCAACACTGTTATAGCAGGGATCAAGCTGAAGGTTAAACATAACAGCAAATATCAAAGTTCTAACCTTCACAATACATCAGTCACTGAGCCAAACTAACATAATACAGGGACTTAAGAGATGTGTTTCTATTGTGTTTGGCCTTTAGTTGAGCCGTTTAATACTCAAAAGATGACTTTGGTTTTGCAAAAAGTAGGTAATGATCCTTCCTAGAAAACAAAAAAGAAAACTGTAATTATTTCAAGCTGTTTGCGATGAAATTTTCATTCACCCCCAGCTTTCTTAGGCAACCTCTATTACACTGCAGGGGTGATGCGAGTTCAGACGCACTCAGAGTGTGTTCCTCTCGGTGCAGCAGAGATGGTGGTGCTCAGCTGTGCAGCACACCTCACTTGTGTTTTGTTGCCAGCGATATTTACTAATGAAAAAAAAAAAAAACAGAGAAAACAAAAATAAATCCAGGCGTTGAGGGGAGCCGGGGGGGAGAGAGGGGATTCAAATCATTTCATTCTGGACCACACTTTTTTCCCCGCCTCTACAGATGCCGGCTGTGTTTGAACAACTGGATTTTATCAACGGCACGCAGCCAGTCTGCCAGCAACCTCAGACAAGAACCTTCACTTCATGTCAGCACAGCAGGTTCAGTTCTGGCTTCGCTGCACTGATCTGCAGGTCAAACTCAATCAGCAACACACGTCCTCCTCAAGTCCCCGTGCTACATGAGATTAGCCATGTCACACATGTAGTAGCCCCCCCATTTAGCAGCATTCTGACTTTTCATGGATGGGCGACAGACAATGAAAACTTAACCCTCACCAGCATTTAAACCTTGTTTTCCAGACTCCCTGCCAGTGTTGAGAGTAAATTCTGACAGATTAGTATTGGAAGTTTGTCTGAGTAAAGTCTTTCCATCATTCTCAAGCTCATTAGAAACATCTAGATTGTACTGTAACTCTCCATCGTCTGTTTGTACCTTTTGGCTCGGGGGTTCGAGCTCAACTGTGGACTTCACATTTAATGCTGTTGGACAATGATGACAGCCACGCTGGATGAGGATCATGTGGGTGATGCATGGGAATGTAAGGTGTTTTTCCACTGCAGCTGATCACAGGGGAAAAGTTTAGTCCCCATTCTGAAATGAAATGTTTTCCCTGCAAGAGAACGTAATTCCTTGCTATAAATGGGGCTGGTGAAAATTTGACAATCTGCAAGTCAGCTTTGCAAAATCCCCACCTGTGCAAAGAAGGAATGTTATTCAACAGAAAGACTGAGTATGATTTCCCAGCAAAATATTTTCAAAGTAGGTAAGCCATAAAATTGCGGTCGCTGGTGTTGAAAGCTTTGTCCCACAGTCTGCAGGTGGAATTTACATATATTAAGTCTGGAAAACAAGTGAGATTCATGGCTGACTCTGGCATAAAAAAAAAAAGCCATCCGCTCTTTCTCTCTTTGCTTCCCTCTACCCTCTTTCTCTCTATCTCACAGAAAGCTCTGCTTGTTCCTGGTTGCTCATGTGTGGCAGCAGAGCTGGATGGAAAACATATTGCTCCATCAATCACGTCCCATTCTTCTCAGCAATACACTTGACTCGGAGGCTGTCTGAGACTGAGGCCACATTCAGTCTCAGCCCTTGTGTAAAAATGCAAAGATGACAAATATTCTTCCAAACAGATCCAGAGCTACATCTCTGTCAAAGTGTACCTATTCCGATAACCTGATCCCTTTCAAATGATGTTCCCCCTCCTTGACAGTCCCTTGACTAACACTGTTTTGATAGTATCTTACTACACAGAGAGCTGAGTGTGTGCTGTGTTCAAACAGACCTTCCTTCTCCCCTGTGTTATACCAATAGATCAAATGAAAAGATAGAGGGAGAAGAAGGAGGAAGATGTCGGTTTTCATCAATATCTGGCTGATGTATTCAGGAATTTCTGTCTTTCAAGCCTTTGTTTCAGTGCACTGACAAAAAAAAAAAAAAAAAAAAAAAGAAAACCAAAGCACAGAGAACACTTCCATGCCCAGCCTAGCAGTGCAATAGAGAAAGACTTCCACCCTCCCCTTCCCTGACTGTTATGTGTGACACACAGCTTGGCTACAGCCCTGTTTGTAGCCCCTGGGCAGCGCATATGTCACCCATTTGTACTCCAGAAAGCACTCAGTTCCGAGCTATGGCCGATTATGAATGGAGGGAACACTTACTCGTTTTTCTCCAGAGCCAAGAGCAGCTGCTCACCTTCCGCTTCAATCAGGAGCTTCAGTGATGCAGGGTGACTCTGAAGAGACAACAGACAGGAGGGGAGATGAGAAAAAAATTACTCCTGGAATCAGGCAGGCAGATTTTTGATTGAGGAAAGATGGCTCAGATGCAACTTTGACAGAGCCACCCAGCACTGTGAGAAAACATGCAGGACCACTGTTTTCAATTGATGAGAGCAGTTGGAAGTCCTTATGAAGCTACTTTGTATCTTAGAACAAGAGCAGAGAGGATTATCTTATGTTCAATTTCCATTTGACATTAATCCTGCTGAGAGCCAAGAGTCTTTGCACCCCTGAGAGAGACCATGTGTCTCTGTTAGAGTCACATGAAGTGGCACCGAGTCATACATCACTTCTGTCAGTCGTGCTGTGCAACCAAACGTGGCTGCACGTGCACACACGCCCACAAACACACACACTCACCCACACGTCAACACATAACCTCTCTTCTCCTGTGCGTTGTGCTCTCACTCAGGCACAGAAAAACACACGGAAAAATAGATAGCTAAAAAATAAACATCCTCTGCACTCATTCTCCATATCACAGGGCTAACACACGCACAAACACATTTCACACGCGTAGTTCAGTCTGGGTCAGCTGTGGCAAAGAGCACAGCTCTGGGTTAAGTCATCCATCACCCCATGTGGAGAAGAATGTCTAGTGGATCATAAGAGGATATCGAGGCAGAACACTTTAGGTTTTAGGCAGTATCATTGCACAAACCAAGTGGGACTAAACTTCCTGCTATTTTCTTTTCAAACAGCTTTCTATATGCATTCTATGACCTCCCTCACACTGCATAATGTTTATGACAACTGCCATTTATAACCTCAGGGAAAATATGCATAGCACACTGTATGTCTGGGGTGGTTATTAGAGAAGTAATATATTCAAACCAGCACATACTAGGTATTCTATGTGCTGATGTGATGTTTTGCTTTGTTTTTCAGGTAATAAGATCCCAAAGAAACCTTGTGGCACCTCATCTGTTTGGTTAAGCCAGAACAAATTAATCCACAAATGAATTCACTTAATAGCACAACCTGGAAACTCAAGCTGTGTTTTTTAAGTCTGCCTGGCAGCCATGTATTTTGTTTTTATAAAGTCTAGGATTATAACACCAAACAAAGCCAAGGATCCCAGATTTCAAACATTAATGTTCCAGTGAGTCATGTGGCGTTTTCTTCCGTGTGAGACATGGTACAGCTGTCTGTGTTTAATGAAATAAATGTAATGAGCAGAAGGGTCAGTGACTGCTATCTCTGCCTGGGCGTATGTGGTCATATACTCCTTAACTTAGCTGACTCTGACACATGAGCAGGATTCAACACATGCACAGTGACTATGATTTATAGATCCATTTTTTGATTTTTCTTCAATGTACTTTACATTTAAACACAATTACTCAAATAGGATTATTCATTAAATCCAGGAGCAATGTTAATTTTAAGTTATACATCAACATTAGATCGGCTTTACAGTCGTGTGAGTGCATTTAAAATTCACTATCAACAGTCTGCTACATGTCACAAAGCTGATAGATACAACAGTTGTAAATTTAAGACAGTAAGTAAAACAAATATTTGCAAAACAGTACAACTATTTTTTTTAAATTATTGACTAAGAGAGTACTTTGAGAGTATATTGTTTGGCCTCTGCTTTGTTTGGGGTCAGATGTTGGCCGCCAAACATTTTTGAGATTTTTAAGTGGGCCCTGATGTTGCCCCCCCAACACACACACACATAACACAACAAACTCAAATTTTTAATTTTACCCTGTGGCTGATGTTAAGATAAATGGCCATAGGGCCCATTGAAATCAAACTAGATTACTTGCTTGGGAACATTAATTTGTTCAACAAACTGTTAATGAAATACAGTGTCATGTGTGCAAGGTTTTGGCCTGATGGTGGTACAAGAGGAAAAGTCCAACACAACACAAACTTTCAACCACTGGGAGGCGACAGTCTTGATTCATAGAGGTGGCTGTTTTTATTAACTAAAGATGTTGCTACAGCAAATGTCATGAAAATGAATTTCAACCTGCAGCACTTGACCAAAAGTAACAAGGCCATCTGAATCACTTGGATTCATCTGCAGGGGACCATGAATGTCAAAACAAGATTTTATGCCTCTATGCTCAGTGATGACATCTGAATCAGTGTAAAAGGGACAAATGGACAATTAAAAATAAGAAGCTGAGCAAAAATTGAACTTAATTTATGTTCTTTTCTTCACCTGGGATTTGAGCTGGTTGATTGGTTTCCAGTCTTGTCCAACGAGCCAAAGAGGTACCGTTGTCCCATAGTGTTTCTGCTTTGCTGTTGGTCTGTGTTGAAAAGTTGGGCTCAATAGATTCCCTGTAAAAAATAAAAGAAACAAAAAAGAAAGAAAAAAAACATAAATACAGAGAATACAGAGAAAACCTATAAGTGTTTGTCCTTTACTCTAAATTCTCTCAGCATCTGGAATTCTTGACCATGTAAATTTTAGTGGAAACAAACAACGGGAACATTTTCAAAACTGGTCCCTTACAAACACAACTGATAATGGATTCCTTCCCATTATTAAAGGCGCGAGCCTGGTGTTCATTATCAGCATCAGAACACAACCTGACAGTGCAGCTGCCTCGTAAGATAAAGTGTCACTTAAACATAATCACAGGGTACTTGATGGATTTTCAGTGTCACAACACACAAATAACGATCTCTGAATGTTTCTGTTTTTCATAAGCAACAATTAACCAGTCTGACAAAATGCCATCTCCAATACGTCCTCATCCTTCCTCAACATATGTTCACCTCCCCTTCGTAAGCTGCCAGTGGAGTGGAGCCCATCTCCTTTGCCATGAACACATGAACACAACAGCACTAATCAGCACTCTCAGACATCAAGCGTAAGGAACTGTTAGCCTGTAGAGAAACCGTAACCACCCCCGACACCCCTCATCCCACCCCCTTCGCCCCTCAAGCTGCATAAATCTCCAGGAACGGAGAGTTTTGAGCGAAGAGGAGCTCGAGTTGCTGCTGCTGCTGTGATAACTCCTAACACACAGGGCTAGTGTCCAGGATGCAGTGCAGGGATTAGACGCAGCTCCGGGGCATTGTTCCCAGCATGCTTTTATCTCCTCGCTCTCTATTCTGACAGGGTGTTAACTGAGCCGCCGAACGGCTACACTTCTTGAAACTCTGCTCTGTTCCCAGTCATTTAAGAACACATTCGTCCCTAAGTCCAATATTGATGTCTCCAAGCCTGGCGTCGGGAGATGAAGTGGCGGGGGAAAAAGAACAAAAACAAAAAACAAGCCGCCATCCTAAATGAACCTTCCACTTGTAAGCGAGAAAGAAGCTAGTAATCTCTGTGAAAAGTACACCATGAGCAGGCGGAGAGGCAGAATGCAATGGCGAGCACGAGGAGGACATTGCTAACAGGGTTCCTGCAGTAATCAGTTCCCCACAGTAGGGAAGCTGTTTCAGAGTTTGGGTCTCTTACTAAAACAGCAGGGGTTGTTAGCACCATTTGTTTGAGTGCAAACATCCTGAATCAAATGTTTGCTTTTTTTTCTCTCCCACTGATGCTCCATCAAGCATTTCCAAACAGCGGGGAAACAGATTTAGTTTGAGGGTGATGTCAGTGACTTGTGAGAACTTTTTCCTGTGGTTTGATCATAATTTATATTTTGAAACTGAAACTTTGTTCCTAATTAATTTTGAATCCCATTCCAAACACATACAAACACACTCAGGGGGATGCACACGTCACTGATTATTATTACCACCAGATTCAAGGTTCTTCTTTCGGAGGCTCACATCCCAAGATTCTCTCACATGACTCACCCAGCTAAATTGCTGAGTCTGCTTATTATCCAGCCTTAATAACCCAGGTCAGACACACTGCTCCCCAGCTGAGCTTTGTTCTGGTTCTCCTCTGAGGAAACCACCACCACTCTGGAGTTCATCACAAAGCCGCTCCAGCTGATAGCAGAGTGCCAGAGGTGACCAGCTCAGCAGTCCTCATCCAACTCCAGCCTGATGATGAGAAGCAGGCTCCAGCAAGGACGGGACAGCATCACACACACACACACACACACACAACAGCGGGAGAAGCATCCTGCCTTCATTAGTCTTAGAAAACCACACCGTCTGGGGGAGGTGGGCATGCTGAGTAAGGGAACGTATGACAACCTCGGAGAAAAGTGCAGATGGATAAACACAACAGATGAGGGGAAAACAGAGGAGTTTTGACAGAGAAAGGTCAAGTCCACATTGGAGGTTGGCCGATATATATGACTAACACACAAACACACACGGCACACATACACACACAGATGGAATGGCCATTGCCTTTTCTGTGGCATCAAATTTGAAGGCGAGGTTCACAACCGTGCCGCATTCGGTTCCCTGACTTCAAGTCCGCAAGTGAATAACCATTTTGTTAATGTGGTGTGCTATGAGGTTTAATTCCCCCACTTATAAATGGCATTATATTAGTGGAAATAGTCTGCAGGCTCATTTCTTTTCCACATGCTTGGGAGAGACATTTAGTAAAGTTGGATGGTGGCGGGCTGGGGTGTGAGCAGCGTGTAAGTGGCTTTTGTTAGATAGAATGTTATAGGAGCTACCAGAAGCATTAAGGGAGCGATAAAAGTGGGACCAGAACCTGAAGCGTTTTTATATGTTCAATAAAGGAGAGTGTAAACAGAGGTCTTAATAAAGCAGCGTTCTGGCCACGATCAGCTCCCTTTATGCTCCGGTGTACACAAGGAGAGCTTGTGCCACTTATATTGCCTCAATAAAGTCTGTGCTAGGTGAGAGGATTGTATGTCTGTGTACGTGGGAACGTGACTGAGAGTGCATTTGTTTGAGCATGCATGACTGAAATGCGATACAGGCCAATTACTGAATAAATCATAAATTTGGCTTTCCCCAGCAGTGTTGTTAAGAAAAGAAACAAATCCATTATGCGCACTGTATGTTCAGCCATTGTTTTGTTGTGTTACACACTGTAGTACTGTATATGATTGGCTTGCTGTAGCGTTAAGAGCAGTATAGCATATGCACACTAAGCATGGATGAAGTGATTTCACAGGTCAAAAGGCGTCTTGGTAAGATAAATCTGTGGCATCATAAGAAAGCATAGAAGCAAAAACATTCCTGTTGCGCAAAACCAAAGTTTTCTCAAATATTTGACTTTTTCTTGAGAAATATAGGAGGATTTAACCTCCTATATCACATCTTGCAATAGAGGTTAGGCATTGTCTGACTCAAAAGGGTCACAAGACTCAGGGTTAGGAACCTTTGTACTAGGTCAGGGGTAGGACTTTTAGTTTGTGATCCCTTAAAACAAAGCTTCTTGTTACCCACCATTTTTTCCAGATTTATTTGAGTAATTTTAGAGACACTAGAGGCAAAACTATCAAGTCACTCACAAGAAAGATGAGAAGAATATCAACATTTTTATGCTAAAAAGATTTTTTCTTTCCTAATTGGCTCTGTTCTCATCATCTCAACCTTGTCTGATTTCTTATCACACATTAACAGAAAGCCCTGATACTACTGCATTTCAATGTTTGATTCAATTTGCATCAAAATTCTGGCCTCTTTTAACCTCAACACCTAGCCATGTTTTGCTGTGAAACTCTTTGAATCCTCACTTTCTGGGGCAGAGAACTGTTCCTGATGATATTTCACAGTGAATCTTTTCCTGGTTTTATCAAAAGTTCCCAAATTAATGCATTTTCCACAGACTATGGGCTGCTGGTCCCAGGGAACAGATGAACTTTCTCAGTTCTTTATAGACCTCAAGACGTCCTTTCTTACTGCCCTTTCACAGCTCCAGCCCTCACTCTGTTCCACCAAAACAAATCAACAACTGTTCGGCTTTATTAAACCCCAGAGCCTGCTTTCTTGCAACCAACCGCAACTCACTTCTTGACAGGCAACCATGAAGTAATGTATTCATAACAGTCCGTGCTCTTCCAACACAAATGGCATGCTGTTCTTTTCATCTGCACACTTGATGAGGCCGTGCCCCCAACATGTGTGCAGGTCCTCACTGAGATGGGATACAGGCTACATGTGTGCACACATCAATAACGCTCCTGATCGCAGTCAACCTTGTCCGATGGCTGGGACAAGAACACACAAGGACACACCCCAAAGTCACGCTGACAGCAATTCTCTTCGATCTTGAAAATATGTTAGACTGAAAATAGAAAACAAAGCCTTTGACAGCTTGAAGGAGACTCTTTGACATGCAAAATCCCTTGAATGGTAGGAAAACAAGTGTGGAGGAAACTCACTTGGGAGGATTCCAGCATTGTTTGACATGTGTGGACAATGTTTGTTACTAGTCAAACCTCTTGTGTGGGAATAGGCTTGAAATAAGAGCATGAGGAATTAATTAGGGCAAAGAAATTAGTTTGAAGTAGAACTATGAGCCAACAAAGTCAAAAAAAAAAAAAAAAAACGACTGAAAAAAACTGGTTTTCCCTGGTTTTCATGTGGAAGTGTGTTCTTGATAAAGAAATCTAATAAAAAGATCACTTTTTCTGTATCAAGTGCATGTAGCCACAGATATTTTTATCCAGATGCAGTGGATGGCTTTAATCAGGGCACTGACTGAGTTGAGGATGTGATCCAGCAAAGTTTCTGAGCCAAAAGTTGGTTCTGACATCAGGCCATGAGGGAAAACTTTGTGAAGGTTTATGGCCATTGTTCATTTAATAATGGCTGATTGACAGGCATTTCACGAGTTCAATTTATCCCCAATCACAGTGGGCAAATTATGCTAATTCAAACAGAATGGTGATTGGGAATAGACTGATGAATGATACATTGGGAGGAAGATCCATCATGCAGACAGTCTTTCATAAATGACCTTGAAGACAAAAGTAATGAACTCCAGTCCCTTTCCTTATCTATTTCCCTTCTTTATCTTGTCTAGGCCTGTGATTAATCATTATTGACTATCATTTTTTTTATTAATCAATGAATGCTTTATTTAATAGGATGCCAAAACCTATCAAATTCCAAAAAGCTTTCAATCAACCAACAGGCAAAATTACTAGTCTTTTATCAACCAAGGAAAAACGCTGAACCTTTGCTGGTGAAGATCTGCTACTTTTCTCATGGTACAATGATATCCTTGGTTCTGTTAGTCGGACAAAACAAGCTATTTCAAAGTTTCACCAGGGGCTCGGGGAACTCGTGATGAGCATTTATCACCATCTCTTTTAATGAAACTTAAAAATACTCAGTCAGTCATGGGGGGTGGTTGCTAAGTGGAGCCCTAAATAACATCAGAAAAAGAAAAAAAAAGCATTGCAGAAGCAGGCCATAATGTTCTGTTGATCACCTCACTGACTAATCCTCCCTATAATTTGTTACTTGAGCCTTGGTGCAGGGTTCATAGGGATTACAGAGCAAAGGTGAAAAGTGCCTGGTAATCTTGGCCTGACTCCACAGTAAACATCTGACCCATTTGGGGTACATTATGTCAACACCCTGAGGGTTGTACTAGGAAACAGAGAAACCTGTAGGTGACATCATGGTAATAGGATTCTGCACACAGTGGAAAGGGGGTCTACTTAAATTAAATCTAATAAGGTAGCAACATGTCAAAAGTCACAGCAATGAGAGTTGTTAATGGTTGGATTTATTGGTGGATGATTTTTTAGAGCATATTTACAGTCACAATCAAGCAGTTTAACACTGGACTCCCTCTACTGGTAAATAGCTCTTTTGTGTGTGCACACTCTCTCTGTTTCTGTCTCCAACTCTTAACTCCCACCTTGTATATTATAAGTCATTTACTGTCACACTAGTCTGAAGTCAGGACATAATTACTCTATGGGAAATAGATGGTCTTGCAGCAAAAATTCCCCTTGGCTCAGCAGGAGGTTAATGTTGTCCTGAGAAACCAGTGCCGTTACGCCCCCGGTGGGTAACACCATTACGCCCCCCAGCTGCAAAGACTGTGCTCACTGCCTGGCATGGAGCCTGTGTGCCTCAACAACAAAGGTCAGAGTCGGAGGAGAGCTTCTGGCACAGAGCTTTGTGAAAGCTTGTAACTCCCTGGAACTCCTCTCTGTCATGGGAAGCACATGTCTGGCAAACATTTAAAGCACAGAAAAAGGGGGGAAAAAAGGGAAAAAACAAAACCTCAAGCATTCTTAGAAAGACAGTGAAAGGAAAAGGGAAGGGGAGCTTAATCATAGATCATAACAAAAAGACTGATATCAGTGTTGTATAAACATGAAATAGCTCTTGTCCACTTACTTCATTAATGGATTAGTCAAGCAAATGATGTAAAATGAAGTCCAATGAAGTCCAATGTTCAAATTGCATTTATTTAAGTAATTCATCAAACAAAACATTAGCTTTCTCTAGCAGTTATACAAACAACTCTCAATTTAATGATTTTCTTATCAAAATGATAAATCGTGTGCACTAATCAGTTACAGTAATGAAATTGCAAATTTTCTTGAAATTTAAAGGTTTTCTTAATATCAGTTTAAATTGAATGTGTTTGGTCTTTGGACAGTTTCTCAGAAGAAACAATTTTAAAGACAACTGCTTGAGGAAAAAGAAAATCAAGAAATGCGTTTGTCAACCTGAAAACAACCAGCCCAAACTTTTAACAATCTTGGATTGGTCAATGTTCTACTTGAAACATTCGTCTATGTGTAGCTGTTTGATGTGCTTCTTGCTCTGTTTCACTTAAAAATACATCACAGGTCCGCCTGTGGCACACAACTCAGACAGACTCGAAGAAAACAACTGGCAGCAGTAGAACCTCCTTTGGGCCAGTTTGTTAAAAACTCACCCAGGGAGGAGGTGACCTGTCTTGTTGCTGTTAACATGTCTTTCTATTAGGAATCGTAGCGTGGCTGGTCCCTTCTCATTGCAAAATAGGGAGGTGAAATCTGGGTGGATGGCGTATGTCAGGCTGGAAGATAGATTATCTGGAGCTAGACACAAAATTATGTGTTTCAAATCTCAATGGATGACAATGACTGCATGTACACATGGAATCTAGTCAAACTGGGTAATGTTTCCCTAGGACCCACAGTGTAGTACAGTGCGTTAATCTGGAATTGCAATTAGTTTTCTTGAAATGCTTGATGCTTAATGCCACCTACACTTTACTGTGCGTTTCAAAAGCTGCCAGAAATGTAAATGGGTAGATGCTTACTTGATTTACAAAAGAAATAAATTAATAAATTAGGATGAAAAATGTGAAAACAAGAACTGCATTTTCTGTTTCCTGCAAATTAAAAGTCTGTGAAACAACATATCTGCTAAAACTTAGATATTGATGAAATTCAGTCGCAGTCAAAAAGGTGATTGGGGGTAAATATTAAAAATAGGCTTACAAATGATCAAATACCTACAAGTCACATTAACTGTGTTGAGCTAAGATGAGAGCAAATATTGGACAAACAAATCAAATGAATGTCAAGATGTACACCACGACAACTACATGTGGTAACAATTGGACTGTTGGCTGACAAGTGGCCAAAAAATAAGTTATTGCTGTGATTCTTAATTCGGCAGCAGTAAACTCACTGCATGCTAACTGCTCAGCAGCTAGCTAACAAAAGCTGAGCGACTAGATACCTTTACGCTAATTAAAAAGAAAGCATAAATTCTCAGGACATGGTGGAGACTAAACCAAAGCTACAAGAAGTGAATGTTCACATTTGTCAAGTGCAGGAACATGGGTTCAAATGGATGCTAATGTTGCTCCATGTCTGTTAGAACATAGAGAACAGTCTGCTTAAATGTTACTTCAAATAGGCGATAATGGACCCTTTTCATTCATTGACTTGTCATTGCAGGAGAAGCACAGGTGAAACTAATAACATTAGCTCAGTCCCATTAAATGCTCCAGTGGGCCATTACCGTGAACCAGCATGCACAATTGCAAAGCCCTGGAAGCGCTAGAATTAATGCAATTGATTGCGCCTATACACATTTTCCTGCTGCGACAGGTCAAAAGGTCTGCCGTGAAAAAGGTCTATTATGGATGCGTTTTTCATCTTGTTGTGTAGTTCTTCTTGTGGCCAGAGAAAATAGCTATCTGACTTTATAAAAAAATATATAACAATATATGCAGAGCAAACACCATACAAAACAACAGTTTTTAAGTGAAACATACACATTAATTGCACTACACCTAATAGTACTACAAAATGAAACACAAGAACTGGCCAGAGCAGGTTTATAGACTGGCAATGACTTGTCTTGCAAAACAGTGATGGAGTGGAACTTGAACTACCCCAGACAGATTTGACACCGACTTGAAATATCTGAGCCAACTGGGCCCTCTGACCAGACAAGAGTGAAGAAGCTCAGGAGGGAGGCGTGTAGAGCTCAACTATGACCTGGGTGTGATAGTCTCCAATGAGAGAATCCAGGGGCAGCATCAGATTTCAGCTTGTGTGTTAAACTTTTGTTGGGGGGGGGGGTCAAATGAGTCCAAAGAAGCTTCGAAGAAATTAATGCAACACATGTAGGGTCAGGCCATATGAGCAAAGTCCAGGTATTTCCCTGTCTCCTATATGAATATCCCCAGTGCGGAACAACAACTGGTTGATCAATCTGTCTTAATGCACAACCACATATTGGCCGACTCCTCTTACCAGCCTCCTGGGTCTTAAATATCCTGAACCACTCATCTGAAAGATCAGAATCCATTCAGACTGAAAAGATACTAAGTGCCTTTGACTTGAGATGGGTCACATCATGGTGATAATGTCTCTCTGGGGGAGGACACTGTTTGCTAAAGGAATGTTTTACTATAGTCCAAAAATATATTCTCAGCTCAACTTTCATTAGTCTGAGCGTGCAGCACGCAAGCTGCATGCAGCGCTCGAGGCAGAGACAGTCATGTTGGCTGAAGCAGTGCAGCTGGCTAGTAAATGCTGGCTGACACCAAGTGTGTCAACCATTGGAGGAAATCATTCACAAATGATCCCCAGCTAAGACAGAAACATGCACAAGACAAACAGGGAGAGGAAAATCGACAAGAAAGCTCAAGGAGGGGTGTCATGAAATATGAATGCAAACATGACATTGCATGGAGATCTTTTCATAGCACCCTTGGATTCTGACAGCAAAGATAAAAATGGAGGAAACAAAGTAGAGGCTCATAAAAGAGAGCGATGATGACTTCTACTCATGGCTGCAACTAATTATTTCCATTAATCGAAAAACTGTTTTATCTCAAAATTCTCCAAAAAAAAAAAAGAAGAAAGAAAAATTCCACTCTCTCACTCTCTTCAATTGTTAAAGTCAGCTATTACCCTGCATTTCACACAGTTTGGTTATTTTTCTCTTTTTAATTTCACCCCATCTCCTGTGGGTGTGAACAAACACTTGTTCAGTGTGAACAAACACTTGTTCACGCTGCATCAATTTATCTCAATCGGCCTGAATTACCCCCAAGCAGGTAAATGTCCTACTAATACAGATCTGCTGAAACTTTCACAACACAAATGAACTGGCGATGATGGCTTTTGACGAGTCTGAACCCATGGGAGAGACACATCAAGGCCAACCTCTGATGATGATGAACGGTTGATGAATAAATGAACAACTTCCTCAAGCTTCAAACCCAGTTTTACACATTTGCCCTTGCTGGTAATTAATTCCCAGGATTCCACACTTCAGTGTCGTGACTGCCAGTGTATTTGGGCGGAAAAAGTTTTCGGAAGACGCCAACACTCAGATTGCAGCTCCTCCACTCACTGCCATTTCTAAAACTGTGTGTAGCGTCCTTGTTGAAGCTCTCCGAGGGCATGGTGACTGAGATGTCATGAGCTGCAGCCCCAAGGGGTTGCACAGACAGTATGAGACAAACACAAGCACAAGCACAGACCCAGCCTGACATCACATTTGAACATTTCCCCAGAGCTCCCAAGCTGCTCCTTTTCCATTTGTTGCTTGAGTGTCATAAACACAGTACAATTTCTACTTGACTGCTCCAGTTCAAACCAACAATGAGACTTTTATTTTATGTTTGCCACTGAAACAACCCTGGAATTCATCTGTAACTGAAAAACTGAAGTATGTTTGAAGTGCCTTGAAAAACTCGAGTATGCTTCCAGTGCTACCACTGATTACCAAAGAGAGTTTCAGCATCATCAATTATACAGTGTCTCCTCTCCTCTGAGCTGTACACTGGGTGGACTGCAAACTAAAATGTTCTGCTTTGCTCTTCACACACAGTTCAGCTCTAATGGAGAGAATAGATTTAGATAGCTTATTTACACTGGAGATGTTTCATTCTGCCCAAAAATGTATTACAAATCTGCACTAATAAAGGCTTTCATAAAGCATGGTGTACCCACGACATGAATGAACAGACTTAGATAGATAGAATAGAGCAGGCAAAATGCACACTGTGCTGGTCGGTTAATAATACACATAAGAAGAATTGCAAAGTTAAATTGGCCCATTCACTTCTTACCTTCAGCAGATGTGGAGAGCACGCTGTCACACACCAGCACAGAGACAGATAAAGTCTGAAGTGCTGTCAAAATAACAAACTTCAGGCTCCGGCTCCCGGGGTTCATGGTGCCCGGCTGACGGGATCTGGCTTCACTGTTTGACTGCGGCGCGAACCATAATACAATCACAGCCCAACAACAGCTGATGAGCAGCAAAGAGAGAGAGAGAGAGAGAGAGAGAGAGAGAGAGAGAGAGAGAGAGCAACCCCCCCCACTCCCACTCTTCTCTCCCTCTCTCTTCCACAAAATAAAATGACTTCCTGAAATCTGATCAAGTGTGTGACTGGTGCTTTCGGAATATCCCGAGGACAGCTGATTCAACTCCGCGCACTTTCCCCATTCAAAGATGTCCCGAGTCACCGGCAAACAAGTGGGAGAGGTGAGTGAAAGGAGCGATGCAAACACTGACAGACACACAAGCCGCTGCTGTGTCAGTCGCCCACAGGAATGACATCAATTCCAGGGCAATTACAGGCGAGGAGTGTTGTCTTATGAGCGGGGGCCATGTGCTTCAATAAAACGCTCCGCGAGGTCCTAGAGCCACCTCCGGCTCCCCACAGTCATTGAAACGTGCGGCGTCAATTCACCAGAAATAAACAAGACACGTTTTCCGGTCCTGCTTTTCAAAATAATACGCTCCTTTGCCATCGAGGTGTAAATATGTCTGCACAGTAGCACGTCCGATTAACTGCAGTGCTTTCCCCCTCATTTAATCTTGTGCAAGATAAAAGAAAAACACAGTTCTTGACTTTTGAAATAGTAGTTTTACTATTACTAAAGTAATCTTGATTCAATGCGTGTAGATGAAAACTTACAAAAAGCAAGTAGTTTTTTTTGTTTGTTTGTTTGTTTTTGTTGCTGTTAGTCAGACTAACCAAACGCCAAGCCGACATTACACCACGTGCATTTGTGAGTGGTGTCCTGAAAAGCCTAGTAAGTGGACTATGAGTCATGATAATTTTGCCAAATTTGAGACAGAGTTTTGCACCAATATTCAGTTCAAACCACATGTCACTGACTTTAAAACGACATGTACAGGACACGGTGCACAAACCTGTTTTTATTTTGAAGGCAAAGCAAGCATGTCCGGCCTTTCTCTATTTTCCCTTACTCAGCTTGACCCAGCGAGCTTGATTGGCGCACACATACTGTAGCAGCCCACACTGAGTGTAAATTTGAATAATAAAGCCTACACAGCCCTCACACAGAGATGTTCTTATGAATGCATGTGTGAGAATAAATGCAGATTTACAAAGCCAGCTGAATCTGATGATGGCTCCCAGCTCTGTTGTCTGTGTACAGAGAACACGCATCAGACAGTGGTTTTACTTTGAACTCATCAATTGTACTCACAGGACTTACAAACAGCTTACAACTCTGAGCTGCTGTTACTGTGATGCACAAAACAGATTAAATGAGCCTGTGTAATGTATTTAAACACTGTGGCTCTGCTCAGTTAGGCTCTTCAGTGTGTGCACTCTGCATTGCACCACATGGTCGTCCACTTCAGAACAGGAATCAGGCAGAAAACAGGCAGATGTCCACATCTAGGCTGGGTTCCTCAAAGCTTTTTCTCCCTCAGAGAAGAAAATTAAAGTATAGCATTTCAGATACAATACGCTCCCAGCATGAAGGATTAAGGTAAAGTCAGAGCAACATATATTGTTGCCTTACACCATTTGAAATAGGAGCAATCATTTGCAGCCTAGTGCCACAATGCTCAGAACTTGGTTTCTCAACACTGTCCTTTCAGGTTCAAACATGAATGGAAAGTAAAGGAACACTGAGGCGTATTTCCCTGCATGCTGATTTCACTGGAACTAGACATTCAGCTAAAGGATGTTACAAAGAGCTGATCTTTTGCTCCTTTTTAAGAACCAGGGGCTGTTTGGAGGAAGATGATAAGGCACAGAGAGTAGCAGGCAGTAAAACAGGACTTTCTGTTGGTGTGCTAGAACAGATAGTGCTCAATAATAAATCTCAACTTTATGGAAGTTATTCCAACTCACTTCTGTTGTTTTGTCAATGTAGTTTGGTAAAAATACAATATTTTGGACTGAGATTTGAAGGCAAATATAACAAAAGAGACCCAAACACAACTCACATAAAAATACATGTAATTAGATTAAAATATAAAATGCATGGTTGAAGTATAAATAATTCAGTTACATTTCATCACTGCATCACATTGCACTCTAAAACCATCTCTTTGATTAGACCAGTAGATACCCACAGCCACTTAAACCAGGAGAATAGAGTAATCTTCAAATAAAGGAAACAACACACACTAAATATTGTTCTTTAAGCATCATCCATGGTTTATAATCGCCATATTCTAATTCCTAGTCTAAATTGGACAGTTTTAGAAAGAAGGAAACAATTATAAAGCATGGGTGCTGTTATTAATACACTCCAACTGTCCAAATACACCCACACATGGATATACACTGACATGAAATAAGGTTTACAAAAGACAGTCAGTGGTAATCATCTGTCTTCTCCAAGACATCAGCGCAAATATAGATGGATGAAACAGCTGGACTATGAAAGGACTCAAACTTAAAGGCTAATGGGTAAAGTAACAATTAACAGTAATGAAAAGAGCATCTGTCTTGTTGTCTATTATTCCAAAACAAAATATTCACACGTCTCACTTTTGATTTATGGCCAACTCCATCATGTTGTCGAGCAGCACATTCACTTTGGATCAAAACACACAAATCTAAATCTGCATTGGCATGCCCCAGCCCATCCCGAGACAAAGACAGGGACAGAAGCTCCATTCAAACCGGCACTGTCCATTAACAGGGCATTTCCAGTGAGAAGGGGCCACATTCCTCCATCTTACGGCTAATAGCTGGCACTGAATAACAGCAGGACCCATTTCCGGCTTCTGCCTGCTTATTGGTTGTATAATGAGGACAGCTTAAAACTGTCCTGGATGGGACTGTGAAGCATAATGAATTATTTTGTCTTATATCACTGCTTCACATCACATGAGATCATGTGAAAGTGGCTGTGTGAGGACATCAGTGCTATGTTGTGCAGTGAGAGGTTACTCTGCATCCCATTATGTGAAGTGTTCTAGAGAGAAAGGCAATTTGCAATCAAGTGAAAACAAGATAACACTGATAAACAACATACATTACTGGTGTAGATGTTCCATCAAAGGGGTATCAGTCAGTGGGGTGTTTGATTACAACCAAAAACAGAATACTGAGACATGATTTCATATATTCATTTTGGACATCTTGTTATTGCAAGAGTTGCAAGGACAGTTGAGTCACAGAGGAAACAATCAGGGTTTTTTTTTTTACAATAGAAAAGAATATGCCAATATTTCCAGACTATTCAAAGACTCTTCTATCCATCTGGATTTGAAAAATTCTCTCCACGAATCAGTCTCCAGCTGCGGCAGGGCAGAGCAGCGCCCTCTGTCCCAGTTGGCCTGAGACTTGCAATGCAGCATCACTTATTGGGGCCTGCTTAAAAGCCATTTTACTTCCTAACCTAAGACTTTATTTTGCATAACTCATTTAAGATTCCCAGGCAAATCAAGGGTGTGCTGGGTCTCTCTGAATTGTCCATTAATGCTGCCCTATGCCAGAACCTCTCTTTTAAGCCAGGTTTGATGGATGTTGTTTATTCTCGTTGGTAAGATAAGGGTCTAGTACTAAGGAGCTCTACATTAACTTCAACTTCAGGTGAAATTTGATCTCTCTGCTGGTCACTTTTTTTACTACCTGCAAATTAGATCTGACTCTGATATGATGCCCACGACACAACCTCCATGGTCATTTTCCAAGCTCGAGAGTTTCTGGGATTGTACAGTGACAGACACAGCAAAAACTGAGTACCTGACTGTCTCTTTGTGATATTGTCTTGCTCCAACTACTTTTTGACTCTTCCCACCTGCATGGTCAATGTTCAACCTGAGAGAATGGAAATCAACTTCCCTCCTTGATTTAAAAAATGGCTACATAACATTGTGTCCAGTCTATACCTTGATAAATCTTGGAATATTCACCCTAACATTCTTGAGATTTATTGAATATATTAGGAAGGAGATGTGTCAACTACTCATACTAGACTGTATTGTCTTGTATTGTGCTCTGATTTCAGCTTTCTGGCCTTCATCTTGGGCCTTACTCAACCTCACTTGGTTAAATGAGCAACTTACAACCCATCCCACGGTCAGATTAGGACCTATGGTTGAGCTTCTACAAGGACATGTTTCTCATCGAACAGAACATTTTGGACATCAGAGAGATTCAAGGGATTTATGCAAAAAACCTAGAAAACAGCAGTAAGTGAGGTTGAAGGATTGGCATGTGTGTATACTTCAGAAAACTCTGTAACGTGAACGTAATGGTAACACATGAGAGAAACAAAAAGGGACTAAAGCTGAGGTAAGGCTAGAGTTACATCTTGATCAGATATTTTAACTCATATTCAGCACAGTCAAGGGGCAGTGTTCACTTCTTCCTTCTGTTGTGCAATGATACAGGCTTGGTCATGTCATTATCTTCGTTGCCAGTCATTCAGTTATTGCTCCTTTGCAGAAGCTGATCCAACAGCTTCTGAAACAAGACGACATAAACACTTTGATTACGAAAACAATTAGGGCAGAATCATGGATACAGTTCACACAAAATCCCTGTGAATGTTTTCCAATCCAGGCAAATACACACATGCTCTTTGAGTCTCAAATGCGACACCACTGTCCTGCACAAAAAAAAAACAAAGGTGAAGCCTGGTCCCCGCTGTCCTCTCACCCACCCACACTCCAACTCCCCACCCTGAACCTGCTGGATCCTCTGGCAGGGCCAATCTTCTCCGTTATCTGCCACAGCAGCAGTGTGGGTGGAGCAGCTGTGTATAGGCAACCACTCAGTCTGCAGCACGGCTGAATGGTGGCACTGACACTGTAGTTGTCTCTGCCACTGAAGGGCCTTTTGTTCCTTAAGGGATACAGGCCTCATACTGTCAGCACAATGAGACTGTTCACAGTTCTTCTCCATAATGAGAGAAAGGGTGTGGGGTGCAGGGTGAATGCAAGCAATGACAATTACTCTAGCAATAAAAAAAAAAAAGTAAAAATGTTCTGTGGAGGATGGTAATTATTGACACTGAATAAAAAACACCCACACCCACTTCACATGATGAACTCTGAAGTGTATTTTTTAAGGTCAGCCAGTCTCATAAAACAGGGAGAAGTGCATGAAAATAGTAAATGTTTGGCAGCAGCGACCTCTAGTGGAAGAATAAACTCATTGGTCTGAAGGCAAAAGATTTGTTCAATGTAATGTGACTCCGTTTAGAAATAAGCATACCTTTTTTCCATTGTTGCATCTTTAGTGTTTCCATAATGTCTCTCTCCAAATATGCAATAAATCAAACATAAGTCTATGGCATGCTACCAAAGGTAATAACAATTCTCTTGCGTTCAATAACAGATTAGGGTCTTTATCTGCTATCATAGTGCTTTGAAAGGGGAATTCATATTTTTATTATGTATCTGGTCACTGTTTCTTCACCTTACAGGCAACATCATATTTAAACTCTCACATTTATTGGAGCAAATTAATTAACTGCTGTATAAATGTTTTTATTGAAATCCCATAAGGTAGATACTTTTGGTAATAATACCTGTATAGGTGCAGGAATATTTTAACATGAGGATTTCTCAGTTAGACCACAACAAAAGAACAAAATCTACAAACACACCATGCATCATCCTCCCCCCCGGTTTGTGTATAAATGTCCTTAAAGTTCATCCTTGTGTGTCCCACTCAATGCCAGTCTTTTCAATTACGCATAAAAGAGTTCGTGGGCAATTTAAAACCATTATTACTTTCAACGACTGCACTGCTGTGAAGAGAGGAAAAGCTGCATTATTACTAAAGCCCTTTAGTGTTGGTCATTATTGCAAAATGTTTCACCCCTTTGCAGGATTTAATTGAGCTTGTAGGAGAAAGGTGTGTTATTACTTGTTCAATTGCCTGTGGGTCATACACACAATTAATGTTCTGTGCAGTGTCTCAAATACTTGTTAACTCTGTGGTGAGCTGTTTTGTGGTTAGTTTTATTCCTTATTTTTCACATGTTTTGTGATTCAGTGCATCATTTCCCTGGACCTATTTATTCAAACCAACTTTAGGGAAATCACACTTGGCAGGAATGATACTTAAATTTTAAGAGATAACCACAAGAGCATCGTGATCAGTCCACACTAATATGATGCACACTATCATATACTATATATTGTGTATTAGTGAGCTCCAGCTCATTTATTCAGTTACAAGGAAATATTTTAGATTCACTACGTAAATCAAAGAAATTCAGCCTGACACATCTGGCATCCTTGGAAACTTTGGGTTCTCCATGAGAGTTAAAAAAAAAATGATGTGGGTTTGAATGATTTTCACTTATCTTTGCTTTGACAAAAAGACATAAGAATTACCTTTATGCATGATGTATCAATGACAAAATGAAGTATAGGAAAAAAAAAAAAAGAATGACCTTTTTGAAAAGTTCAACTCGCTGTCTGTTGCTCAAGCACACTTCCTTGTTCTTCTCTTCATCTTTTTTCCTCTTCACCTCTGCTGGCATTCTGTAACAAAATGATCATTTTGTGTGTTTTATGTTTATTGATAAATGACTGTTAATGGTGAAAAGAAATAGCAATATCAATTTATCTAGTGTCCAAAATCATAATTTTTCAACCAAAAATGAAGTCACCTACGATCTTTTCCATCTTTTAAAGTGTCCTTTTAGAGATAAATGTATGTATTTTTTAATAGTGGGATGCAGTCACAGTCAGTCAATTTCCGTGCACCATTTTTCAACATATCAATATCAATGTTTAAACTATATAAAACACTGTGTTTTGTATAAATCCACAGTCAAATATATCTTCCCAATCAATAGTTGGATCTGCCAGCAATGAAGCAAACAAGTGAAGCATGGAAGAAGGAAAAAGCATAATTGTAAAGCAAAAGTCTTGGCAGAGAAACAAGAGCAGCATATTTTGTAAGCAGATGTCATCAATACTGGCTCTGCCTTCACATGCAAAAGTGATGCAAGAGATAAGAATGAATCAACCCAGGGAGAAGACGTGTCTGACAGCATGCTAGGGTGGAGAATGAGATGGAACTCACCGCTTGGATCTGAGATGCAACTCTTTCCCAGTAATGACTTTATCTCTGGGTTTGAAAAGGTTATCTGGACACACACACACACACACACACACACACACACACACACACACACAATGCTGATTGAGCTGAAGGCCCAGAAGCATGGCAGTATATCACGCTAGCTTTTTCTGGTGTTTGAAGAGACTCAAGGCTTCCTCTCTCAAAGAAAAGGAAAGGATCATATTTCAATCTCCAGAGAGAATAGACAGGATTATTTTAAACAAGGACATGAATTCCACCTTCTCTACATTTACAAGACATTTTTATAAAGGATCATTTTGTATCAGCATTATACAGGAACTGTGAGTTCCTATAAGCATTTATACAAGTAAATTGTGTCAGATTGATAAACATTGATAAAATCCTCAGTGAAATTATATGACCTAGTCTAGATCTGTCACTTTCCCAGTTGACACTGGCTCACTGTTGTAGCTTTCTGTTGCAGCCAGTAGAGGGCAGAGAGAGCTACAAAATCCCTGTCACGAATCTTTACATTCTTCATTGTCTACTGTGAAGCTTGGCACTCTGAGCGGAAATCTCATCAGACTGAACACTGCATCGAGAGCTTAATGACATCTGAAGGTCACAGAAGTATTTCCGCTGTTATCCAGAGCTGGCAATCATCCTGAAAGCTTGTTATTCAATAGAAGCGCATATATATGCAATAAGGCCATTTGTTTCATATCTTAGGTCAAGTTACTTTTATTGTAGTTAGTTTCATCTTAACCGGGTGTGTCAATTCTCTTTCTCTCCATCCTGAATACATCCTGAATCTTTTCTTAACATTTTCTTCATGTGATTTTTCTAATTAGTTTATCTTTTCTTTGCAATTTATGTAAAGTAATTCCTGTGCTTTGAAGTGGTGCAGAATTTTAGTGTGGCATTTGCCTGTCATAGAGTAGTTACCCTGTCTAAAACTACTGACAAATCAGTATTTCTGGGATTCGGTGGAGAATTTTGTTGGAGTTAGCGCCCATTCAAGCAAAACAACATGGAAATGTGTTGCAAAATTTGGCAAACTATTACCAATGAGCAGCTTGAACCCAAAAATGTTGGTATTAGCCTTGAAAAACAACACATATTGGCTGCGCTCTTTGTACTGCATCTGTACGTGGCAAATAGTAACTGCAGCAGCGCAGGCACATATGGGCAGTGCAGTGGTTGAGAAAGGTGAGGGTTGCTCTGGGTACAGTACCATTCAGAGAGGCAATCCGGGCAGTGTGGGCTCCCCTGGGCCTCAGTGTAGCACGTGCCTTTGGATCTGCTGAATCTGCCTGCTGCCTCCTCTCCTGTGCCTTTCGCTCCAGCTCTTGCACTCTGCCCTGGGAGCGACTGATGAAGTCAGGTCTGGACCTCTGCAGCGCTTCCTGACAAAACCAAAAATATACTGATCTTCCTTGAAGAAATATTTAAGCCCAACTGATAACCTCCAACTCACACTCCCCCTAGGTTATTGCCCTGGAGCATCCCATTAGAAAACTCTAAAGCTAGTATAAATGTGTCACTCTCTCTTCTTGGCATTGTGGTCTATTTCAGTGTTTGCCAGTCTGGGGATTCAAGATGAACCCAGGGGGTCAGCATAGTCAAATGACAGCAAAGGGACTCCCTCTAACCAAATACTTATTTATTTGCTTAACATTCCTATTCAGAGGATTAAATTAACCTTTTGTTTCACTGTTTTATTGGCTGAAAAAAAAGCCCCAGAACTCACCTGCAGAGAAACAATTTTAGGTGGCCTTTCAGGGTTGAGACCCAGTGCAACAAATGCAGCATGCGGCTGGTTGCGGTGGTGGACTGGGTTTTGATTAGGATGTGGCTTTGCACACATATCTGTCATCACCAAAGAGAGAGAGAGTGAAAATCAAAGTGTTTGCATTTCATTTACACCTGACTTGGTCTCACATGCCTGACTGCAAGTACCCAGTTGCTCAACAGCCCTCTGGGCCTGCCGTGACATATTACTTCTGAGTACGAATCAAATACACACACTATGTAAGAGCCAATGAATTTCACTGTATCAGTATTGATTCAATCAAAGATGTGGCTGTGAAAACAAAATGTTGAGCTTGCAACATTTTCAGGTAATTGTAACAAAAATCAATGTTTTATATATTGTGAGAAATTATGATTATGTATGAGGGGAAGAGAGAAGTAATAATACCACTGTTTCCCTGAGTTGTTGCAGTGGAGTCCATCTCAGAATTGCCCTTTGGTGCTTTCTTCTTACTCAGTTGTCTTTGGAGTTTGATATTTGCTATGATCGCAGCTGCATTGAGCGCAAGCACTTCCTCTGGAGATTGATGGGAGTAGGGATCTGAAAAGCAGGAGGGATTTGACGCAGCTGAGGAGTAAGTAAAACAGGGACACTGGCTGTTCCTGACCCACCATTTGGCTTCCAGAGAACCGCTGGCAGATGTGAACACTATTTCATGATGTCCTGCCTCATTTGGAGGCTGACTTTATCAAACATTGAATTTAAATTACGTTGCCCCAGGCCTCAGTAATTAATTGATGACACTCTTAATGAATGTGATTAAAGAATAATTAATAATTTCACAGCGAGAAAAGACATCATGAATGAAGAAACACACTTGCTCAGCAGAAAACTCCCTCTTCGAATGATTCACTTCAATTACTGATTCACCTGAATATTCAGCATTTCATCATCAGAGTTTCTGTTACTTAAGAGGATGTTGTACAAATATACATCAATTCAAAGCTGTAGACTTGAAAACTTCAGTCTTGAGTCAAAAGGCCAAAATTTTCGGACTTGACTGCTGACGGATTTGACTTCAGACTTAAAGCAAAAACATTCAAGTCCTAATTTTTAAAATCCTGCAGCAATAAAAGATAGAACAGCAACTGCGAGGCCTTCCATGGCCCCATATCGTACATATTTTATTATTCACCCACTGAAAGAACTTTTTCTCAGTTCTGTTTAAAACAGAAAACACAATTATCATGGGAAAAATGCTGTGTCCTTTCACTGGTCAACACTTAGGGATGTGACTTGGCCTTGTCTTGAAGTACTTAAGAGTACCGAAACACTTTAAAACAGAATTCCCCACAATGCACTTGTGTGAATGGATTTTTGTCCCAAAAACAAAATCACTACAAAGAAGCACACACAAATCTAACAGCTGCATTGCAGGATCTGGATGCTAAAATTGATTCTAACACATCCCTAATACTTTATTTTCACCATGTTTAGCAGCTTGTGATTCCTCTGCCTCCCCTGTGCTGCTGGTGAAAAGGGGAGACCAGAATAGATTATGCATGCAAACAGATGCGTGGGAAAATGAAAGAAGGTGAAAATGAGAAAGTGTTGGTTGGTGCCGATGGGGGGCCTCTGAGTCTCAGTGATGTTTTTTGACATCAGCGCAGTTATCTGGTTTGAGTGTCGATTGCACTCACGGCCGGCAGATAAAGGAATCGTCTCAATACAATCTAATAAGACATCAAAGGTGAAAGACAATATCAAAACTGGGAGTTCAGCTCCAGATTGATGAAGTGTGCATAATAACTTCCAGCTTGAACACACAAATGGCACAAAGAAAGTGTATATTTAGACATTGCCTTCCTTTGAAAAATAGAGATCAGAGACAAAGGAAGGCTCTGTGCTGACAAGAAGGCTGTCAGAATGGGACAGAGAAACCTACCCGGGGCCTTGATGAGAGTTAGACATGGGGACGCTCTCCTGGCTTCATCCTCTGGCAGAGGCAAGATTTCTTTTTCGCCTCTGTTTGGCTTAAGGGTGTCTGCCACCAGCTGACCTCCTTTTTTCACTGCTGTTCCAGGCCTGATGAAACTACTGTCGGAGTTCACAGGGTTGATATTGGTCTCTTGTGGAAGCCCAAAGCTCCATTTCCTGGCAGCTGGTTGTGTCACATTCTCCTTGCTTGGCTCAGTGTGTCCAAACACATTGCCATAGCAGCTCAGTGGTCTGCTCGGCCTCTCCGATCTCTGTCCAACAGCTCTCAGAGAAACCTCTGAGGGGGCGGGTGCTGCTATGGCAGGGGGGTTGCTCACAAAAAGGCTCAGTGTAGATCTGTGTAGAGTTCCACCATTTTTCTCTGGATCTGAAATGGATGTATTTGGTGCTACAACCGAGTTTGGCCTCTTTGTGAAATCTGATTGGTGATTTGAAGGCACCGCAGTGTGTTGTGAATGGCTTCCCTGGCTCCATGTATTTTTGTTCTTGTATGCACCCTCTGTGTAGCTGTGTCTGTACTCAGGGTGCCTCACCCCAGACCCTGCTTTTGCTGGACTGTAGCTCTCCCTGCGCTCTGTCACTTTGATGATGGTGGCCTTTCTTCTGTGGACCACTGTGTCTAACCCATGGCTAGCTGGTGGTGTAGCTGTGCTTTTTGTGCTTGGGACATGGCCAGACATCACTCTTTGCTCTGTCACTTTGACTATAGTGGCCTTCCTCTGCACTGTGACATGCCTAGAGTTTGGGTCCATGGACTGGTGGGTTTGTGGCGGAGAGGTGGACTCACTGGATGGGGAAGAGGAATTGCAGGAGTTGGAGCCAGGCAGACTAGTGGATCTGCTCACTTTCCTGGAGGAGATAGTGATGGAGGAGAAGCCGGCTTTGTTCTGAGGGATGAGCGTTGTCACGGCAGAGCTTGTCTGTATATGTGCTGACTGCGAACAACTGTTTGTTCTAAGCAATGGGGCTGTTGCCCTTATAGGTTGAGCACTGCTTGTCCTATGCAAAGGAGTATGGGATTTATACGTGTCTACGCTGTTTGTCCCTTGCACTAGAGCGTGTGGTCTGCAGGGCTCTGCAGAAGTTGCTTGATGCAGAGGAGTATGCTTTAGGGGCTCTACACTGGTTTTCATTAAGGGGGACTTCCTGTTGGGGTCTGAGTTGGTCCCTGAGGAGTGCCCAATGGACTGACTGCATCCAGGAAAAGCTGACACCCTGACAGAATTCCAGCCTCTCCTCAGAGCTTGCCACCTTACAGGTCTCTCCCCTTCAGTAGCAGGGAGGCTTTGTTTTTCTGGCACCTAGAGCATGTGAATGAAAGAGATTTTATGTGATAGCCATCCTTAATTATACACACAAACCCCATCCCACAATGCCTGTTGTATCATGCTTAATTGTTTGATTAATCAACACATTAAAACAGATGTATAGTCATCTTGCCAATTTGAGCTGTTGTTTTCAAGTGCCAAATACAGAAAACAGAGCATAACCTCATTTAATACAGCATGACATATTGACAAAATGACACCTCTCCAATGCTACATTTCAGCAGCAGGTCAGCTGTCTTTCTTCAGGGCTTTGCTGTTTGTTCTTTAGTCAGATGACTCTCCCCATGGTTGACACAGTGAATGCCCCAGTAGCAATGGAAGTAGCAGCAGGCAAAGCCAGCACACAGCGTGACTTATCCCTCACAGCATAACAATGAGACTCTATCCCCAGTAGAAAGCGAGAGACGAAAAAGCAGAGATTCTGGTCCTTGGGCTAGAGGATTCTGATGGTGTTTATGAAGCATGAAGAAACACTGATGTGTCCCTGCTGTAATCGCCAGCAGGTTTACGATGTGACCTCCCAGATACCTCATTTATCAGTGTTGCACAAACCATGCCAGCAATAACTTCTAACCCAAGTGTGAGATCTGGCTATTTGGGAATGTTTAATGTTTTACGTATCATCACAGCACTGACCATGCCATTGCACAACAGTCTCAACGGACTGTAGGACGTTGTTGACTTTCTCAAATTACGATCACAAACATGCACAAATCCACAGACTGATTAACTAAAAATCACAAATTTTTCAGTTTGCAGATATTGCTTGTGATCTGCACAGAAGGTCTCGGTTTGAATTCCTTTAGGCGCTTGCTGTATAAGGCAGGGGACATGCTTTTAAAGAGCAGATAGGCACTGACATTTGTGATTATTCACACAGCATCAGCCAGTTGTCTTTGAGTTGATGAAAGCATTTCTTTTTTCTTTTTTTCATTCAGTGACTTAACAAGGCTATGTGTGGGGGGGATTTCTGTCGCAGAATGTGTTTTTTTTGCCGGGGCCACATGTTGGTTTCGGCCATTAATAATACGAGGTAAGAGGTTGTAACATGCCCTCTGAGTAGTGTTGTGTCTACAGGATAGCTTAGCATGTTAGCATGCTAACCTCAGTAGATAGAGACAGGAGTTAAATCCTACAGTCTTAAGTTTGTCATCTTTGATCCCTCAGCATAATTTATTCTCATGAATTAGTATCATTTCCTTCCCAAAAGTGATAGGTCATAATGTGTAGGAGGCAAGACTTCCAGGAGGCAACAAAATGAAACTAAATTATTCATTTAGGTAAATGGATATCTTGGTTTATTGAGGATTGTGTGAGTGAGTGTCCTAGCAAGTGCTAACACTAAAATGATCATGGCTAGAAATTGAAGACACTAGACTAAGCATCTGAAAGCATAGAATAACCATAACATTATGATTAGAAAATGTAATTTCATCTCAGTATCCAGGTGTTTGTTTATCCTGAGCTCAGTGTCAAAAACAATCATACTAGAAGTGTTATATGTTACCTGTTGAATAGTGGTAGAGCGTTGATCAGCTGTCTGCCACGTCTTGACACCTAAAGGACTCGAACTGCTGTGACGTCCCTCCCCTTCTACATCTATGTATGAAGGCAAAACAAATGATCCAGTGTCACATTCTTCACAAGACACGCTCTCTCTCTCCTTGTCTCTCCTGACACACACACACACACACACACACACACACACACACACGCACACACACAAACAAGACATCCCTCTGACAGTATGACAATGTTGACACTGTCAATAATTGACGTTGGCACAGTAAAGCAAATCTAGGAGCCACTTCTCTGCCTTCTCAGGGGACGCAGCAACTTGACTGGTCTGCCTTTCAGCCCTGACTGATACTCTTATTGCCGCCCTGACTGCTTGCCTGGCTGCATTTCCACCTGCTGCTGTTACCATGGCGACGGGCTCTCACTTTGGGATAACCCTTCAGTGCTGTGCAGATAATCCGTGGTGTTTTTCATTTTAAGGGAGAAAACAAGAGACGAGGCGAAAATTGCACCACTCTGCAAACGTGATTACAGCTGAACAACAAGGAAGAAATGTGTCTTTAGGTGTGTATTTAGAGGACTATGGCCCTTCTGACCCCTTGTTCCACCTGCTGTCATCACTATATTTTTTTTTATCCCGATACTTGTGGGGCCCCAGAAAGACCTTCTCTCATTACCTCCACTGGCTGAGCTCAAATTGTCATTTCCCCCCTGAATCAACAGCTGACCTTAATCCCAGAGGAAAATAAAGAAGCAAGGCCATATGGCAAATACCCTCTCAAGTCCCCACCCTCCCAATTTATTGCTCATCCTCATGAGTTTTATCTAAATAGTAAGTGTAAGCAGAGTGAAAATTGGCCCGCCTGTCCAAACATGAAGGCCCTTGGAGCACAAGATCCAATTTTATTATCATTTGCTCATTAACATCAGGCCATTTTAAGTTTGTTAAATGTGACTTTTATGGAGGGAGAGGGCACTAAGTGTCTGCAATGAAAGCTCAAGTCTGATTAAAATTTCTTTTACAAGGGTTGTTAGCAACAACCAGAAAGAGAGAAAAAAGAGAGAAAAAGAATGAGAAAGCACGGGGATAATTTGGTAGCTGGGGTGTAACTGAGTCAATTCTTGTTGGAATAATTGTGGTTAGGACTTCTAAAAGTTTCATTTGGTTTTAGACGGGGAATTATGGATGTAAATGTAGTGACGGCAGAGCAATAGCACTAGCATCAAAACAAGCCATATCTGTAAGCAGTACTGCAGAGAGATTTTTGTTTCTTGTTGATCACTTTTCTCCAACTTATTGCAGGGATTTTGGCCGTGGCCAGTTTGTGTACACACACCTGCACAGTGTTATTATTCACTGTGAGGTAAGTATAAATATGAATATTTATGGCCCATTTGATTGACTAGGAAGAGATTTATAATTGATCTAAGAGCATAACTGGAAATATCACGTGTTAAATGCAAAGCCAAACTCATTTTTCCTCCAATTACTTTGACATGTGATGGTTGAACAGAAGCTTATATGTATATGCTTAATAAGATTGGTAAAAAAAAAATGTTTTAAAAAAACCCAAAACAAATGTATTTATATTATAGATCATATGGAGTTTGTAAATATTAATATGGTTCTTAAGACACCTTCTCTTTCTATCAAATATTCAAGCTCCCATGGAGGGTTTGCTTTGATTTTTGCAAGCAGCCACATCCCTGCCAGGATAATCTATGTATAAACAAGGACAAGGTTGAAAGATCAAACCTCTGATCAAACCCAGAGAGTGTGGGGCAGCAGTGTTCAAACATTAACAAGGCTCCTTCTCCAACCACTCAGCATCTCTCCCAATCATTTTGCCTCTCATTTCCCTCCCCCTACCGTCTCTTTTTCGCAAGCTTTTCAGGCCTAATAGCGCCTATTTCCTTTACCTGCTATCCTGCCAGAATACCATGGCACACCCGTCAGGATCACTTGTACTTGAAATTGACTTAGCTTTTTTATTGGGGAGGGTGTTTAAAGTGATCATTCAGTCAGTCATTCTGGAGTGTCTGAAAGAGGACAGGGGCAACACTGCTGCAAGGAGCTGATTAGAGGCAGGTAAACTGTGTGGCAAGTCAGCCCTGAAATAAGCTCTTGTTCTCCCTCTAGCTCACCCGGCCCCTGCAGTTACCTCGTGGCCAAATTTGTTCTAGCACTGATCAGGCACTAAACATCAATTGAAATGGAGCCTTTGTGTTTTTCTGAGACTTTTTTGTTGTGCAAGAGACTCACTTTATGTTTTTAAATTTCGCTTTATGTATCGCTTTAAGGTATAACTCTTATGATCACACTTGCATATTGAGCATTTGTTACAAGCATGATTGCATTTACTTGCTTTACTCAGCTGAAAACTCAGCTGCTAAACAAGCAACTGTAAGGTCATAGACCAAACTATATATGAATACATACCTTGCATCTTGGGTGTGGCTTGATTCTTCTGAAATGCTGGAGTAATGGGTTGTTTCAGTTTCACCTGTTAAAAAAAAAAAAAAAAAAAAAAAAAGAGGGCCCATTAGAGCACACGGACATTCACCTTCACATAAAAAAAAAAGTTGATTTTCCCTTGGTAAAAATTTTTGCATGATAACTTTAAATGACAGACATTTTGTGGATTTCTGTTGATTTTCTTCACCTATTTGTCCAGAGTTAGATGAGAAGATCGATATAACTCTCATGCCTGTCAGGTAAGTATGAGGCTAACACTACTGCTAGTAGCTTAGCTTCTCACAAAGACTGGAACTGGGGGCAAATAGCAAACTTGAATGTTTCCAAGGCTAACAAAACATACCAGCACTTCTAGAGCTGACTATATTATATTTTGTTTGTTTAATTTGACCTATGAAAACCAATGACTAGGGTAGCCATTCATGCTGGTTTCTCACTCTCTGTGGTAAGCTAAGCTAAGATCAATTGTTATAAAACAGACATGAGAGTGGTAGGTATTGTTTTCGCAAAACTACTTGCTCAATCTGAGATCCTGACAACTTTTTTTCAAGAGTCGTAAAGGAAGGGCTGCACTTCGTGTATCAATTCAGTGACATCTCTCATAGGCCTCCAGCACAGCAATCGAACGATTCTGAAGTCATATTATCAGTTCACTGGATAATACTCCCATTGAATTGTCTTTGTACATTGACTTGCATCCTCTCAGGGCACAAAGCTCAATCTCTGCCACCACAGCTCCAAATGAGTCGTAAACCTTTCTAGAATGTGTGGAGTTCCTGCAGAGTAAGCTGTTTCAAAGGATGCCTTCTCCCTGGGTAACTGAGACTTGACTACAAATGGCTTTCTATGGCTCTGTGTGTGTGTTTTAGCCTGCATTACCCAGCACTATGCACTATCACCTCCATTACACAGCACTTAAATTTCAGACTTGCAGAGCTTACACTGTCTCACTAACAAGTAGGAATCACAGTCACGCAGCCCGAGATGATGCCAGTGCCAAATCCAAGTTAAATCAGTGCAAAAGCATGTTTCAAAAGGATGATACCTTAAAGAACAGACACAGACGTTGTTCTACAGGGTTTCTCTGAGAGGGTAATTCACAGTGCACCAAAAGAAATCTTCCACTGGGCAAGATAGACCCGAAACCTATGTCTTTTTCCAATATACAATCAAAAAGGACAAATTTGTTGTCTGTGTTTGTCTAAATTCTTCAAATCATTTCAAATCTATCGACTGAAGAATTGCAGACAGTGTAGTAACAGAGAATGCACTGAGAATTTTCTGATGTTTAGACTTTGTTAGGTGTTATATGTTTTACCTGGCCAGCAGAGTGGTCCAAAAAGCGATTTTGTTTGCAAGCATCAGCTGTTGTCATCACTCTTCTTTGGACCGGCAGCCAACCAATTTTGACTGGAGCCAGATAACTGAGCTGAGCTTGCTCCTTCCTTGGGGCCTGCATAATATGAGCTTTCTCCCAGCTTCCTTTGTGCTCTGAAGGAGAAAAAAACCCAGTCTGGAGGGACTCCTGGCTGCCCAACGAACTCTCATACAGGCTGGGACTCCCACATGTAGATGAACCCCATCTGTAGGAAGGAATCCCTTGATGACTCCAGGTACATCCTGTTTGCTCTTTGTTTAGGGTGGGCATGGATGTTGTGTGGTCATTGAAAACTGGAACACGATCGTGAACTGGCGCTCTGAGAAGGTCATTCTGCATCCTCTGTAGGTGCTCGAGCCAGCTGTCCAGCTGGCCTCCTTCAATGGCACTCTGAGGCCGAGGTGCACGTGGGGGGCGAGAAACACGGGGCACAAACTCCCCCTCAGATATTAAACTCTCCCAGCAGGACTCATCTCCTGATCTCCTCCAGCCCGGAGTTCTTCGTAGGTGGGCAGCTGGCCTGCGGAGAGTCATCCCTCTGGAGCTCAGGTAACTACTCACAACTCTCGTGTTTCAGCTCACAATAAAAGCTCTTTACAGTGGAGGTATGAATGAGAATCCCCTGGCTCAGCTGGATGTCTTACTATGAGACATGCCAGAAATATACTGCATTGAATTAGCAGCTAGAAGAAAGCTTGAGGTCATCTTTGTTTCAGATCTGTTTGGAGAAGGTATCAGAGTACAGTTAAGAATGAAAAATAGGCACAAATTATTATTATTTCATTGCTCCCTTCCACAGCAATGCTGATACTATTACTTACCAGTTGCTGACAAACCATCCTTTTTCACTTGCTTCCAATGCTCCTTGGTCCTTAGTGTCTTAGAAGTAAACACTCTCTGTCTTGATATAAACTAGGTGCTGGTGGGTACTGTCTCCAGTCAGGCATGTAGCAATGTGAGAGATGCTTTGGCAAACAAAAGAGTTACTGAGCACACTGAGGGCTGAACATCTAATACAGGGAGGGAGATGGAAAGAGACAGGGGGGTGAGAGGGTTATAGGAAAAAAATAAACATTTGTTGATGCAGTGCTTGACGTAACAGCATCTCCATTTAAACAAAGACCATCATTAACATTCACCGTTTTCAGTATTAAAGCATCTAAATTTGGGTTTAAGCAAGTCAGACATACCATGAAATGTTTGAAAGAACAGATCCAACTTGCTGATACTCAGGCGTCCTTAGAAATGATAGAGCGTCACTAATGAGCCGATTATCCATGTTATTCCATGACTCACTTACTGCTCCAGAAATGGTCTTTGTTGAACTCCCCGTTTCTTCCTTGTGATCTCGTGGTTGGTGGCTGATGACGAGGCGTTACTATCCTCAAGCCTCTATCTAAGCCATGTGACTTTGGCAAAGCTGTCTTAAAAATGGGCCAGTGTCCTCTTGGATAAGTAACTGTGACCCACATGATGTCCCACAATGTATGAGTGAAGGGTATTTACAAGATGGAAGAATTTGCTTAAAGCTGGAGACTAGATTCTGCTTCAGATTTTATTTATAGGCAGTTAAACACAGATCCACAAAGATACAACTTCTTTCAAAAAAGAATTGGCAGTTGCTTTGATGTTTAATGAATTTCAGTGTTTCTTGGTGGATTTACAGTCCCCGGATGTCTTTCAAAATAACTTCAGTCCCACTCGGTGAAATAACAATTTGTGAATGTCTTTCAAAGACAGAGATAAGACAGAGATATCTCAAATATCAATTGCTGTGACCTGCTTTACGACATCATATCAAGCTGACAAGCTACATGCAAAAGGAATATGCAATGATGTAAAGCAATTTGCATCTTTTTGTCTGCTCTGCCTGAGAGATAACATGAAATCCAATCAAAAACTCAATTGAGTAGACAGACTCAAACATTGTTCAAAAGAGGTAGGTTGTAAGGGTGTTTGAAAGGGGTGGCGTCCTCTGCTGGTAGTGCTCCAACATGACAAGTGGAGGAAGTGAACGCAAAAGGAGGGCAGGGCATAACTTTAAGGCTTTGTAAATGTGGCATACAACAACAGGGTGCAACCTTTGACCAAAGATGAATAAAACTGAGCAGATTCAAAATGTGCTCACGAGGTGCACCTCTCTGATGACTTTTATTTAGCATTTGCAGCTCTGAGAAACAATTCTTACACTTCTGTACACCGCTGCTCAGGCTAACTGACTACCCAAGGCTCACATGGCTTCATCAATAAGCAGGAAGGAAGTGGGCATAGACCACAAAATTCTGTGGTGTAGACCATCAGAAGACCAGTCTCATAAGTGATGTGAGAAAAACAACGTTAAAGAAACATTCATTTATTCACAGTAATGAGATTTTTATGCTATTAAATTGCATTGAAACACTGACTGTGTGTGATTAGTAAGGCCTTTTTATTTATTTCAGGCCGAGTGAAGGACAAAAATCTGACTTTCCGATTGTCTCCAACAGTTCTATTGGATATCGGCGTTTTATTGTGTATTGTGTTTTTCCTTTTATCTTTTGTTAACATTATATATTTCATTAGACAGACTAGAACCAAATCAAACCCTTGGCTTTGCATTAAGTTTTATTCAAAACCCCAAGTAGCCTAATGTGTTGATGAAGTGATGTGTATAATAAAAAGCATGGGCGATAAGAGCATAAATTATTCTCAGTGACGGGTATTTATCTTTGTGTATTGATGGATGTGAGGTAAACAGGTGATTAATCCTTATTACAGTAACATACTGCTGTGGGTCGATTCAGAGTCAACTAATCACTGGTAGAAAACTTTTTCATTCATGTAGTTTCCGCCCAAGTATAGTCGGCAGTGGACGTTAAACAGCCCTACAGGGTGAAAAGGTTGTGGTCCCTTCCTCCCCCTTGCGGAGCGTCCTGTCACTGGTGGAAAATGGCTGCTCGGAGTAGCTCCTCCAAGCTCAGAGAAAAGTGAAGGAAAGTCCACATTAACGACTCCAGGTCACATCTGGACCTCTTTCTAACGGGCGAAGCGACAACTCCGGGAAGCCCCGACACCGATAATGTCTCGCTGGGTGCCCACTAAAAAGGAAAAGTATGGTGTTGGTAAGTAAGAAAAGTTGCATGCTCCATCGTTAGCTCGTCCTAGCTCTCTGTGCTCAGATTGCACAAGTTTGGGAAGGACTGTTATGAGCAAGCGACCGGCTGTTTAGTTTCTCATGTGGCTGTATATCGGATTTTGTTTTTTTCGTTTTGCTTTTTTGAGAGGGGGGAGGGGGGTTCAATTTGCCTAAAGTGTGGGTATGCAAATCTCTGGTGTCGGCGGGTTTGTCAGACAGTTTGCATGAAATGCAAAACAAGGAATGTCTGTCTTTTGTGAGGAAGAGGACTGTGTGTGGATTGGGAATTGTTAGAGGCGCGCCTAGTTGTAGCGCTGTTTCCTGTGTTATGGGGCCTCCGCTACAAACTAACTAGCTACTAACAGGCTACGCATGACTTGTAACTGTTAAGTTTTTGTCGCTTGTTTGTGTTTACTGCCCCGTCTTCCCAACAGGGAAAGCCTTTACTATTGGTTATTTATTGTCACTTCCTCAAATGCTCTGAAAGCGGGCGGTCCCACCTGGGGACATTGTCCCGCTTTAGCCTCCGCTCTCTCCTTATTTAACAACACTGAACATTCACCCTCACGAAAAGTATCTGTACGTAGTGTAACAACTGTTATACTGAAAGGCCTAATAAAAAAAAAAAAAACTGTAGAGTTGACATAAATATGAATAAAAGTCACGTTTTAGTAACTTATTCTACTGTCTATACAGCTTGTAAAGTAAAGCCATTGCATACATTTCTATATTATATATATATATATATATATATATATATATATATATATATATAATTGAGATTTTTTTTTTATTCAGCAGCTAATACAATATTTGACTTCATTAAACTTACATTTTGGCCCAGAATCTCTAGTTGAACACATAGCAGACAATACAATTGATTGTAAAAGGCTGATTGTATCTACTAAAAAATGAATACATAAATATAAATATATGTCCTGATGAAGTCAAGGTATCCAGAAGCATGGCATATAAGAGAAGAGTTGCATGATGGGAAAGTGTGAAATATGAGTGTAACAGTCAGACTTAAACACGCTCATTGTGCTGTACTGGAACAATATTGTAATGGATCCAATCCTGTTTTTTTTGTTTTTTTCTGGGGATCCCCTGAACATCCTGGTTCTGTTCAGTCAGTAATGTAGCAAATTACACGTTTTCCTGAAGAATCTGGTTTCATGATGGTGGATTTTTATTTTGAATGTGTGTAATGCACTTTGCCACATGAATACTGATTCCCTTTTTAGCTGTGTCCATTAGAGGGGCTGAGGGCTCACAGCTGTATGAGGGATGCTGATGCTGACTGATGGACAAGTTCAGTGGGTTATACCAAAGCTTTGATTGGCATCTCAAGAGTGCAGCTTCTAAATGAGCTTTGTTGTTTTCAGTCCAGTCCCTGCAATATGAGCTTGTGGTCCCTTTCCTGTCACGAGTAGAAATGTTTGGCTGTGATTCTTATAAATGTGTGTTTGAAAAGTTCACTATTGTGGTGCTAATGATTGCTCCGAGATGCTCTCAAAACATCCACGAGATCTTGAAAGTCAAGGTTCTTCAAAAATCTTGGGAGGAAATTCACATGGGCCTCGCTGAATGCAAGAGTGGATGAGTCATTAGTGGAAAGAGAGGCAGCTGCCACATCACTGCTGCAGAGGATTGGTGGGGTGCACAGCCATCGCACTTTTAATACTTCATGTGTTGACCAAGTAGCACTAATGAGCACTCTGCGAGACCTCTTATGCTGGCAACATAACGTATTTCTATTTCAGCAAAACTTTTGTCATACCGGCATTTAATGCTCTCATAATGGCCCCATGGCTTTATTAGTGAATACAGGAAGACTGTCACCTTGAGCCTTTTCACAGTAGTATTTATAATAAATGCTACTGTGTTTTTACATGGAGCATAGCAGTGATTTTAAAAGGGTGTAGTTACCATACAGGCTGATTGACACCCCAGTGTTTGGATGATTGTGGAAACAAGGCTTCGTAGGTTGGTAGGTAAGTAGGTAGGTAGTGTAGTTTGACTTCTGGTATTATATTATATCCTATATATAAGATTGTGAGTATTTGTATTGCATTTTCAGTCTTGGTTTCAGAACCATTACACCCTGAATCACTTGAATCAATACTGACTTGATTTTAGAAACTCAAGTATTTAATGTGTTTGGAATCTTCAACAACAACAAACTTTGTTGTTTTTAACATTGTTATTATGAATGTCTGTTCCCGTAGGCATTAGCTTGACCTCCTCCCATAAACAATGTCTTCAGTTCCACTGGTATGTTCAGAATGCTGCCTATCAGCCTGCATTTAACTCATCCGACCTGCTAAGATTACAGAATACATTGACAGTCATTTGGCGGTCGCATACAAATGAAACTATTGACAAATTTCAAATGGAAGTTGAGCTTTTGGGCTCACATCATTCTTTGACCCATGTTCATACCACAAAAAAGGCGTAAGGCAATCCATTTGTCAAAGAAATGTTAAAATCATATCTCTCCTGACCTTGAGCTAATTTTATTACACAGTTCTTTTCTTGTCAAATACCAACCAGCCTGGGATAAATCAAAAGGATCAGGAGTTTGAAAAGCCTGGTTATTCTTATGGCATCTCACAAGTGATTTAACAAGGCCTCTGGGAAATGTGTGTGTCTCCTGGTTCTGTGATGAATTAACCAGAGATACTTTTTAATGCTAATTTCAAGTGTTGTCTCATTAATTCTGTTTCATCATCAGTTCCTTAAGAGAGACTTCACAGAGTTATGGTTCTAGGAAGCAAACCAGGGAACTCTAAGCAACACGACTATTTACTAGATCCACACATTGCTGTTGAGACTTCAGCATAAATTGCCTGGGAGTGCATGCGCTGTCATGAGAAATGTTTTCCACTCCTTGACGATCCTCTATGTGATTTTTGCTTTCAGTAACCTAACACGCTAACACAGAAAATGCTATGATTGCTCAAAATACATTTGGGCAACATTTGCTATTTTTCCCAGCTTGCAATTGCAAGTTTTTAGCGGTAAGGAAATGTTGCTTCCTGCAGGTCAGATCACAGACTGACAGCTTATCTAAGAGGACAGTTGAACACACACATGCGCAGACCTATAAATGTTAGCTTGTCTGTGGCTATGAAATCATATTTTTAAACTTGTGTGTGGCTATCAGGACTGACAAGCCTAGACGGTTCTCATTTGAAACAAGTTAGTGGTGAATGACACATTGTGAGCAGAAAATAGAGACATAGACACTTTGGGTCTTGAGTGAGGCTATAAGTAATTTGTGAAGCCCGCACCCTTCATCCAAGGAAACCATCTTCCTTTCACAAGTGCAGTAAGAAAACAAATATGGTTGCAATTAAAACACAGTCTTGGTTATTACATAAATTCTGACCATGTGTTTTGAACTTGTATTTTACCCTCCTTTCATAGCGTCAAAGCTGTTTGGTGTGAAGTATGGGAGAGTGAAAATCTGAGTCCTTCCCTTTTTTTAAAAAAATGAAAAATCAGTTTACTTCTTGGTTTTATATGTTGGGAGTTGTTTTCATTACATTTCATTCAGAAAATGCCTTGTCTCACGTCTGTTTGAGGAACAGTAACTATGAAAAGGGGAAAAGTATGACTCTTGTCATCATTGCACCCCCTGCCAGACATCGCTGCTATTAATTCTGACAAAACAAAGCGTTCAACAATATTTACGACGAGGTTGTTTTTTTGGAACAAGTCACCTGATTTCTCTCTCTCATTGTTGAAGTTTGTCCAAGAGGAAAAAAAAAAAAAACAAGAAAACAGCTGAGCCGACAAAATTGGAGTATGGAGTGCTTTTACTAGAGTGAAATGCAGCAGCTGATTAATAGGAAGCAGCCAGGAAGAAAGAAGACGCTATGGAGACAAGTAGAGGAGTGCTATTCTTCTCTTTTTTCCTCTCTTGTCAGGGGGGTAACAAACATTTTCATTTTTGTTTGGTCTGTGTTATTTATGACAGGCACTGTTCATTATCAACCCCTTTACTCATAAATAAGACTGTACAAACAGCAATCAAGGTGATCCTTTTAAAGGACAAAGGCATTTTTGCCTGGCACATCCTTAACTTGCTATGGTGACCAGTATGTGTGTGGTTATGTTTTTATTAAGCGCTGACTGTAAGTGTGCAACTCTCATGAGAGATCGCTTGGAGTTGGGACGCTAAGCTAATACCATTATGTCTGATTTCATGAGTTTGCGTACCCTCTACCTGCTACCTCATCCTGCTGAAGTTTCACCTTCCCTCCCCAATTTAATACAACTGCTGCATTTATCAAGCTGCACTGCCGACCTGTAAATAAAACGTCTTTGCCTCTGCATAAACGGTTCTAAACTTTATCTGTGACGTACACACTGACCTAGCTGTGTGCTCAACATCCTGATTCATACCTAGTTTGACTATAGCAGAACTGCCTGACATGACTTGCATTTGGTTTTTTTTATATAATGCATCAACAGTATGATAAGTTTGTTGCACAGACAATATTTAATGACTCAAATGCATTGATCATATACTCCTCATTATCATAATTATTAGATGCTGTCATTTACTCCTATCCAAAAGTTTGGCCATACTCCTCCTCTTTCAGCTTTGGAGGTCAGAATGACTTTGCTATTATTCATTCTGAAAAGGAATTATATATTAACTATGGGCTGCGCTGCTTGGTGAGGCAATTCTAATAGTACAGCTCCCAGTGGCTTGCTGTGAGATGGTGGCTAAGACAAATGACAGCTGGCCTATTTAATCAGTGCATAGCTAAGTGGTTCCACACTACTCCTTCTTGGCTCACCACTGAGACAAAGCTGGAACACTTTTACATCTTGTTTTAAGTGTCGCTGTCATCTGAAAGGTTGGGGTGAGAGGGTGGGGCTGGGTGGATGAAGGAGTTGTTAGCAAGTTCACCTTGGATTTACATAGCTGAAATTTTTAATAATTGATTCAACTACTAATTATAGTGCAGCCCAGGCAGTATTTGTAAGCATGATTTCCTTAACCTTTACACAACAGAGCACAGAACTGCTTTAAAGACGGAGAACAAGGAAAACTAGAGAGAGCTGAAATTAAATGTAATGGCTCAGAAATGAGTCAACATCCTGTGAATTCATCATTTGTACCCTTTGTGAGGACTTTTTGTCCCTATTCGTGGTCTCAGCTGTTTTTGTTTGTACTGTAACCTCTGGAGAGTCTGCTTGGTGCTGACAAATGTTATCATCAGTATGTAGCCTACATGTTTGTGCAAGATGTTTCTTTTACATCTCAGGCTACAGAAAAAAAATGTTGCTTTGACCTGTAGAACTCTTAAGAACAAACCTTTACTCACCTTCAGTAAATATCAATGAGATGAAAACAAAAACAAACAAAAAAAAAATAATTCACTTCTTTCAGCTAAACTATTGAAAGACTCATTGTTGCTCAGTAACTGTGAATGCAATTGGTTGCCACGGTCGATGGTGGCAGACGGTCTTTGTGGTGAAAGTTGACATGTAGGCGAGGACGTGCTGGGACCTTGAGGAAAAATACGAAGAGCTGTGAGGTTCCTTCTTGGCAATTTGTCAGAAGACAGTGGGACGTGAAGTAGAGAGCCCACACACCTGGGCTGGTTGTGTATGATGAGGCAGTATGTGTGAGTGACTGATGTAGGTCACTCCAGTTGCTGGGCTACACAGGCAGTGGGTCTTCAGTACCTTCAGTATTGATTATGGACATGCCAAGCAGCTTGCGCATTGTCTGAATAGACTCCGGCTGTGCTGCTAGAGCTAGTCTGACAGATGGCTAATGGTGTGTAACACACCAATGTGAAGCAAAGGTCACTGATGGGCTGTCTTATTACTATCTAATTTAGATTCAGATAGATTAAATTAGTATATGAGAACCTTTAAACTGTCACCGCTAACGTAGTGGTGTAAAGTGACTGATTCATAAACTTCAGCTTAGTTTAAAATCTTAAGGGTTTCATCTCTAGCGTGGAACTTTCTGGGACACAAAATGACTGGTGCTACAAATATATAGTTCCCCGTGGATTGTGGAGGCAAAACGTTTTTCCTTAATGACAGAGTTTAAAAAATGCCTTTATTAGGGCAGCACAGGGAATTTGACATTTTTAGCCACAGCAAATTCAGTGCCTTTTATCAAAATCCAATCCAAAGGAGTGTTGCCAGCAGGTATGAGAGGACTTACCAAAGAAATAAGGAAATAGCTGGGGAAAATGGAAAGTGTAAACCTTCTCTGATTGAGCTAAACTCTCATTCAGACAGCTTTTCCCTCAGGAAATTATTTAGCCAGGTTGGTAAGCCACCCTGATTCAACGGATCTTGTCTTATTTAAATACTAGAGTATGGCCTGACCAACAGTTACACTAAAAAAGTTTTTCTTATACGAAATAACTAACTTGAGAAAATCAATTTAGATTTGGAGTTTTACCATTTAACTGGCTAATTGCAAATTCTGTGTGTTCATTGATTCTCATCTGCCATCTTTGGTTATGATGTCGAGTGACACGTCACTGAATTGGACACTCCTATTGGCTCCAGTGGGTGCTGTCACAGCCAATCAGGGACTTGACAGTCAGTCAGTTGCTGGTTCTATTGCAGTGACAGAAAATTGAGAATAAGAAAAGAATATATTTAGTGCATGAGAGAATTTGAAGCTGATTTTTCAAGGAGAAGAAAACAAACACCCATTTTTACTGCTCAAAAGAATGAGCATAACTGGTGATCAGATAAAGACAGAAACTTCAAATCACCTCTAGAACAACCCAAGCAGATGTGTGTAACTTTCTGTGTTGAAGTTTTCTTTTGTTATTGTGGTTTGCAGTGCTTTTATCTATAAAACAAGAAAACATTCAATGTGTGCACCTGCACCTGCAATATTAAACACTGTCGGGAAAACTTGGGTAAAATGATCAACTTCAGCAACTCAGTTCAAATAAGGCAGTAATCCAAACATGATTTTATCACTGTGGAGGATAATTTATCATTATCAGTCCCTTGGCTTTCATAGCATCAATGTCTATTTTTGAATGCTTTCTTGAAATAATTCAATGTCCACGAATAAACTAAACTAGAAAACTGCCAGTGAATATTAGACTGTGAACTCAGTCTGTATGGATCATTCTTCACAGCCTCTAGCTGAACACTTTAGCTAAGGCTTTATTCTTATTCTAGAGTGATGAGCTTGCAGCTGAGGCTGAGGCTGTGCCAGCCTGCTAGTGGGTGAGCTGACACTGGGCGACCTGTCTGTTTCTGTGGGTCATGCATGGGGCTAAAAGGACCGACTGCCTGGGAAAACTCACTTCCCAAGTCCCGCTGTAAGCTGTTGGCAGGTACGACTTGGGGTGTCTGCATAACTTAAAGATGAGTGCCAACGGCGTCAACATGCAAGCTATTATTAAAGTCTCATAAGCTTAAACACATTCTCCACTGAACATATTTATTTTGCCTAAGTAAACTTCCTCAGAGGTAAGTTTTCCAGTCATTATACTGTATTGCTTTTGAGTCTTTAAATCCCAGATGCTGAGATTCGTGGGTAGCAGAAATCGCTGGGCTCAACATCTCTTAGGCTATTCAGGTAATAAAAATGTCAAAATTAATATCAGTTGAAGTCCATATTAATGTTGCATTTGTCACCTTTAAAATGTCTTGTGGGTTGCTTTAGGGACTTGTAATGGAGGTGTCACTCATTGATTGTGGTCGCAGATGGGCTTGGGATTGCCACATGCAGCAAGAGGCAGCCTTTCAGTACGGCTGGCATTTGATGAAATGGCCTTTTGTGTGTGTGTGTCTGTGTGTCTGTCTGTCTGTCTGTCTGTCTGGCTAAATACTTGATAAAGTCAGAGCCCTGCAGCTCAGATGTTGGTGGGCCCTGGAGGCAGTTTTAGATTTCAGTGAGTGGCAGCTCTACTCTGTGATCGACCTTTAGGGATTTAGATGAAGTTGTCTCGCTGCTGTGGTTGACACCTCAGTCTCCTTTTGTTTAAAAAAGGAAGACAGAGAATGTGGAGACATGAAATGAATTTTCATCTGGCCATCATATTTTCTACCTGAAACTTCAACCTTTCTCCTAGTAACACTGCTGGGTCAATTAAGGTGATGCACACATCCGGTGGTGGCAAAAATCTGAGCCTTCAAAAAATATCCATCTAAATACGATGTTAGATAATCATTTCCAGATATAAGGCTGCAACTAATTAAATCCCTACGATGATTAATGTTATTAATATACTTATTACGTATTCCATATTTTGTACCGTAGATAGACTATGATTCAGGCGCATATTCAACATATAATGAAAGCTGTTTTTTGTATTTGCCAAACTCAATTAGCAGAGGAGCAGAGCCATGTTTTAGTATGTTTCAGAAGTGATGGCTAAAAATACCTCCCCCACTACTGAAATAAGATGCTGTCATTTGCAAAACCACAAGCCCAGCCTTGTAACCTACTGAGATACTGAAAGCAAGCAAGTAAATAAGACTCTGCAAACATAGCAACAGAACAAGCTATTGTATAAATACATGATTAGACGCATACTGTTTGGTTTAGCTGCAAATGCAAATGGTGAATTGTTTCAAAGATGTCACGTCAGGCCTGTGCTGTTCCAATTAAGTTGTTAAATGAAAGAATTGACAGAGTAAGTCAAGGAGTTGATATTATTATTATTATTATTCTCTTCACATTCTTTTTTTTCTTACTCCTTCAAAACTTGTGCAGTTGTAAAGGAGATCAAATGAGAAAAGAATTCAGACTGTTACTTTGTTGGAGAAACAGTGGAATCCAGGTCCATTTGAAATTGTCAGGAGATATCCACCAGCATATCTATCTTAACAGTCATTAATTTGGAGGTCAGGCTCATTCTTCTCAGCTTTGGTACAGCAATAAGCCCAAGGTTCACTCATTAAAAGTATATTTCAAAAGGTCAAATAATGATGCAGTGGGCTGGTACACCGTGTACATGCTCTATAAAAAAAACCCAAAAAAAACTTGTGCATCTTTGTGATCACAGGGAGAGCAGAGTAGTAGTTAATTTCAACAGTTTTGGGTGTTACGGCCAAATGAATGGTTAGGTGTTGTTTTCTCTGGGTGACTGAACCAGTTGCCCCACATGGCAAAAAGGTTCAGTGGATTACACTGGAAGTTAATTGGCTTCATCTGTTCCAGCAATTTAACACAGAACATTTTAGAGGCGTGCATGATGTAAAGTAGAGCAGGTATACGTAGCTAATAATAAGAAACTTTCTCCTCAGCCAAATTGCAGCAAAGTCTTACTGTCACAGTCTCTCCTCATCTGCTCGGTCGTCATTCGTCTTTTGAACGTTCCTCACTGTGCATGAATGTCTGTGCCTGGTTTTTAAGACAGTTCGACAATTTGATGTTGTCAGCGGGTGACTCCAGGCAACCTGTCTTTCTACCTTTTTATTACTGATCTTCCCAACCTTTGTCTTTTTTGTGGGACGGAAGAGTATTGATACCACGCTGTTCTCTCGTCACTGACAGTGTGGCGCCTGCTTCAGTAGAACACAACCTCGGCTCCATGATTAGAAAAAACAGCATGAAAAACAGGTCCTAGGCGTTTTCATTGTTGCATATGTCCAATTTCAATTTGCACTGCAGATACCACCTGATGAAGGTCAAGTTTTGCGCCATTTGCTTGTCAGTAAAGCTACATTCTTGGCTCTTAGCCAAGAATGAGGTTTCAAAGTAAACTTGCTGAGTCAATTACAGAGTTTCCTCAAATATTTGAAGGTAATTATGCCCTCATTAGCATTTGTATCACAAGAGATGTAACACAGGGCAGGAAATAATTAGCTAGTTCTTGCTGTGCAAAAGGCTAATCTGAGTGGATTCTGCCAATTTATGTCCCCATGCTTTGTATTGGTGTGTTGATGGAAGAAACATCTAACCCTTGAGATGTGAATTGTTGTTTAACAAAAGTTGCATTTGTGAAAAAGGTAAATCTTGGCTTCACCCGAGTGTTGAATATTATTTTCAAGATTATGATTTCAATAATTTATCCACTGAGTCAATGAATCATACTGAAAGTGTTTCACAAGGCTCCTATTCATTCTACATAGCTCATGAGATGTGTGTGCAAAGTGCACACAGGTTTGCTTTGCAGAGCCAGTGGAGATACTCAGGCACCACCACAAATAACACCAGAGATCACTGTGTGAGAAACTCTCTGTGAAAAGCTTTGCTCAATGCTCTGTAATAAGCCAGGTTCTGCTCTCTGTCCCTGTTGTATTGGGAAGATGATTTTCAATTAAAGGAATAACTTGGCTCTGCAGAGGCAATGGAAGCAGAATTATCGGCTTGCGTTAGATTGTACCCTGAGGCCTGTGTTGGAGCTGGGCACACGGCAGGAACTTCTGCCAAAAGGTATTACTGCTGTTGGCATCTAGATCTGGTATGTTGTAGATCTCCACCTGCTCCTCCCTTCGTTTTACTTCTCTCTTCAAGTCCCAAACACTCCCACTTCCTCAACTGTACACAGTTTACTGTGTAGCGTTTCTCCATTTACCTCATCCCATTTTTTTACATGAGGTATTGTTAATCTTCCTGTTGTCATGAAAAGCATCAGCATTTCCTTCTGGCCGACTATTAAAGGCCTCATCTATTGTAATACAGTAATATCTCAAGTGGCATTTCCTGCTTGCTTCCAGTCAGAGGGAGGAGAAATCTAGTCCTGGGGCTTTCCTCTCTCACAGCTCAGCTGCTGTCGCATTAATTTCAGGTTAATTACAATAGCATTATCTCCACCCTCCAATGCAGATAAAGCTAAAAGGCTGCTGTATATAATTGATTTAAGGAAAGAGGGTGATTTTGTTGGTATTTCACAATCCTGGGTTCACTATTTGCGTTTGCCACTAAATAAGAACCATCAGGCTTCTGTCTGAATGGCTAAACCGCTTATTAAACCCTATTAGAGAGGGACTTTAAATTAATTATCATGTTTTCCCAGGCTTGTACGTCACTGACAAAGCTCTTTCTCCGACTGAACGCTACCAACATGCTGCATAGTCGATTGTCTACTTTCACTGTGCATGGCACTGACTTAAATATGTGACAGGATGTATTGCAATATTTCAGCCAAACCCCAGCGGAATGCATCATTGTGTATTTTTCAGGGGCTTTCATTTCTTTCACAGTGTTTGAAATGATCGGGAGCATAAATTAATTAAGAAAAATGGGAATTGTTTAATTTGGCAGTCCTCAAAAATTTTCTTAGACTCCCTCCAACGAGCGTGACTCGAGTGCTCCCAGTATTATTAGTGTTTTCCTGATACTTTTGTATTCACCTTTAGTCTTGCCAACTATTGTGCTACAGGGATACCTGAGTGTTGTTGTGAACTGCAGGAGTTTATTCATACAATTATCCCCTGCTAATGGGCTTTATGCACACTCATTTTTGAGGCCAGGATTCGGCAGCCTCGACACATATCACCTGCCGTAACACATACAAGCCTGTGGGTGTGTAAGTATCACCCATGCAAGAATAGGTCGGGATTATTGCTTAAACCAATAATAATTTGTTGAGTTAATAATTTTGGTAATCAATCACTCATAAGTAAATTATCAAACTGTTTCCAGCTTCTCAAATTATAGGATTCACTGTTTGTTTTTTTTTTCCTTTTGTATTTCATTTCTTATCGGCCATCTTTGAGTTTTGGGAAGTTGTTTAGACAAAACAAGGCATTTGAAGATTACTCCACAGGCAGTTAAATGGGAGTTATATCACAGTATTTTCGATATTTGCATAAATGTAAACGTGTTTAAGTGTTTTGGGGCTTTTCGTTTGCCCTTTTATTATAGAGTTGACATTAGAGAGATAATAGGAAATGAGGGGAGAGAGCAAAGGCTCCCAGGCTAGAGGTTTATAGTTAGCATGTTAACCTCCAGCTCTGGAAGCATGTAGGAATCTGAATATTTTGTGATTTAAGATCTATGTTCTTGCGCCTCCTTAGGGTATCCTGTGACATTTTAACTTCTTGTAGCACAATGGAAACACAATGAGTGGGTCCCCCCTTTGTTTATATTGTGCACACATGGGTGATGCAATTCATATTCCAACCAAATTGGCATTGTAAATGTTTTATGAGAAAGGATGTACCCAATGAGTTCTGGCAAGTAACACTGAATGTAAACATAACTTCTCTTTGTTTACAGGAAAACTCTAAACACAGCTATTTTGTGCTTTTGTTATTCAAAGTTGTTCCACTCCAAACCCAAATGGATTTGATAAAAGATTTGAAATGCAGATTATATACTGGATTCAGATTTGTTGGAATGCTTTTGAACCCTGCTTCAGAGACTATGGTGTGCATGATTGTCAGTGTTGAGGGTTTGAGACAGAAGAGTTAGAGTCCACAGACTCTGCAGAGATGCAATAGAAACATTGGGTCCTTTGGCCAACTCCCTTCCCAGGCTGCTATTCCTCCTATTATCCTAACAGCACTTGACAGATCCCTGAAGAATACCTGTCAGCTCTGCAGCCGGCTTGCTCTTACGACCAGCAGAGCTCACGAGGAAAACATAGTAAGCACCTGCAACAGCATCTCATTCAGCTCACATTTGTCCCATACAAATGACTTCACCAGGCTGATGTCAGACAGAGGCCTGTTTGTTTCGTACTGATGTCCTCTAAGGCATCACGGCTGTTACTGCTCGTTCGTAAAACATTTTGTTGTCAAATCCAACTCCATATAGGAATTAATAGAATTTAATTTCACATGAAGTAAAAATTTTCACTATTACAGCACAAGCACCACCAAAACTGAGCCCTGTACTTAAGACAGTTTGGATATTATTATCCTCCCTCTACAGAGTTCAGTTTGACCCACTATGCTCTACAGTGAGGCGGTCCTTCAAAATGAAAGTGCTCTCTGTTTTTATATCTCATACTTGAAATGCACTGGATGTATATGATGAGACGTATAATCAAGTAATTTCGCCTTAAGTATTAAGAGATATAATTTTACTGGCTGGTCTCTCCAGCCAGTCTGGGTTATTTACAATCACATACATCCATTAGAGAATACAGTATCTATTCTGTGTGTATGTGTGCGTGCATGTGTGTGTGTGGAACCCCTCTCTGCTGACTCCATCATCTTGCCACAGAGACCCATAGTGCAGCTGGAGTGTAATAATCATCCTCTATTCAGTCCCGCTGTCTGGAAAAGGGTGTTCTGTGTGCTTATTGAACTCCTCCTCATTCAAGTTGAGCACTGTATTAAATTCATATTCTCTTGCTCTGTATTACTGTATATTACTATTTTCTCTCAGTCTTTTCATCTCTCTCTATGCGATTGCAGGCTCAGTCTATCTCCCTCTGTCTTATATATGGCCGTTTGAGCTATTTTGTCCACAGTCTTTTATAAAACAAGGCCAGAGGCATGATTGGGATGATACAAGATATAATGAATTTTTTATCACATAATACACATGTAATTATCATTCTCAGTTTTGCTTCCACCAGCGCATCATAGACATGAGAATTGAATGTCACAGGATCACCTCAACAGTTTTTAGCATTTCGGCAACAAGAAGACAGCAGCATTAAAAAAAAAACAAAAAACAAAAAAAAAAACAAAAACAGAATGTAGCCGACCAAATGGTCCTTTCAGGAGCCAAGTGGAGCTGCAACCAGCACTTTTATCACAAATGAATTTGCTGGGTAATTTCAATCTCAGCTAATTGACTGGTTTTCTGTAAAATGTGGTGAAAAACTCAGTCCAAAACCCATGTGAGTCAAAGAAAAACAGCAACTCGTTATGACTTAGATGCTGCAACTATGAATAATGTTGCTTGAAAAATAACTTTAAAAAAAAAAAAAAACCCAAAAAAACAAAAAACAGTGGCAGTGACACTTCTGTGTCAATTGAAGAATTAAGGAATTGACTGCTTGTTTCATGGCTAAATCAAAGCTTATATTAGCCTCATGCTTTACCCGCCATTTCAAATTAAAAGCCCTCTGCAGAGTCGTATAACTGCAACTTTTTGCAGCAGGTGGCAATTATTCTAATGTATACAAGGGTTACAATTCAATTAATGAACAATTCTTGATTCAAAACTTGTTCTGAATTAAATCCAGTTTATCAAAATGGCTCCCAGGGATCATTTTCAGACGAAAATGTTGCTGGGGAGTAATGCTTTTAAATTGCTTTTCTTTTGTCACTGAGCACAAAGTGAACTCAGTTGAAAAATAGTTCAGCTTCTGAAGACAGCACAGATCAACTGTCAAACTACAAGAGGCAAACAGTGAGTGACAGTAGGGTCTAAAAATCAGTCATTATTCCTGTCTACTTTCTCTTTGTGAGCACTTAAAACTCACCCTTCTCTTCCCTTCTGGTGATAGTCAGAACATCTTTATTAATATGTACAACTTGCATTTCTGTGTTAGATTTCACCTTAATTTCCTACTCTATGGAGTCCCAATAATCAGAGCTGGGCAATTAACTGAAAAACCAACATTTAGAACCTATCACTGACTTAATTTGGTTAATACTTTCCCTGTGTTTGTCCCCTTGAAAAAGAAATACTACGCTGATGTCAGGCACAAGCCTCTGCCCTGTCCAACTAACATTAGTCCACGTTCATTCAAAGCAAAGCTATCAATACAGATGGCAGGAGCGCAAATGTTGAGCCTAAGGCTACGTCCACACCAATATGTTTTCGTTTTAAACCTCATCACTTTTTCTATGTTGCTAATGCATACACTCTGTGGTTGCACAATAGTCTGGACAGATAGATGATAGAAGGCAGTATGGCTCAAAAAAAGCAATCATTTGTTAATCACGAATGAAGTAAAATTTTGAAATAATCATGATATCGATTTGAAGCAACATCGCCAAGCCGTACCATTAATTGTCATTTATTTGACTCATGACTCAAGCCTCATATATTCACATGCATTATGTCTCTTTGACATCATGTGACAATATAAAAATTTCTAACCCTGGAGAAACTCAGTGTTGTTAAAAAAAAAAAAAAGACAGGAAGATACTAATGCACGCCACTGCACCATTTGCATACCCAGTGTTTCCGGTTCCTTCATTAGTCTGACTTTTACTCCCACTCACTTGCACATTGGCTCCTGTGCCACATTAGTTGAACTTGGAGTCCTTTCACCCTGGCCAGGCTAAGTTGCTGCAGAGACGTGATGCCGTGGCTGGACAGGACTTTTTGCCATCTACCTGCTTCGAGACTTTTCGGGATTTTCTGCCCCTTTGGCTCTTCACAAGCCGAGCCCAGACTGAGAGTAGCCTCGTGTTCCACTCTGCTATTCCCTCCTGAAGAATCCTCTCATTTGAGATTTCCTGGTTGTCTGTCTGTACAGGCTTACAGCCCACGGAGACTTTATACAAAAACATCAAGAGGCTCGCTCTCTTTCCACTGAACGCTTTTGACGCACGTCTCTTTCCTCCCTTTTTTCCCCCCACCCCCTCCTTCATCAGTGTGCTATACTCTCATCTCACTGTAATGATATGTTATACCCTGTGTAGATTAGTGCAGGTTATTAGTGAGTCCAAAGTGTAGAATTACAATCAGTCCAATGTTTAGATGAGGCTGCTTATAATTGTGGAGAGGGCGTAGACGTACGCTGGCTAAGTGGATGGGTCTGTAATCTGATTCCTCGCTCGTTTCCTCTGATGATAATGTTCTGCGAGTTTGCACACCCTTATGCAAGAGGTTATGTATGGTAATGAGCCCCCAGCAAATAATACTGCTGTTTATCCCGTTTCCAGAAAAATAATTTGCATACCACACTCCAGGGAGAATGAAGTCCACTTCTTCATCCTCTTAGTCTTCTTCCTCTGATGGATTTTTATCTTCCTCAGTCAGTCCTAATTGATGTCAGTTCACTCTTGTGTATGCAAATACAGGTTCATGAGTAATCAGAGCTGCCATTCAACCCCCCTCCACACGTGACAAGACCCACTTATATTGCACCATCATCACTTCACATGTCAAGGTTGTGTTTGATGGTCGTGATTGAGTCAGCATCTTCCTTTGTTGCCGGTTGTGCTCATTTCGTAATTGCCCAGTGAGGATCTCCCCAGCTCTCTGAGCTCCTGTTTGTTTGATATGAAACTTGTCTTACTGGAAGTAACCACAGGGGCATTTTTTTCATTTTCTGATGAATTGTTAAGCTTTATTCTTCTATTGGAGCTGTTTGTTTGGGCTGCTCCCTCTTAGCACCTGCCATTCAGATAACACGCTGAATCAGCTGGACCTGCTACCCAGTTCCAAACCAAACACACAGATGCAGCAGTTGATGGCTTTATACGCTTTCCTGGCTACTCTTAATGATAGTTTAATTGAGCGCACCCTGCTGTACAGTGAGCACGCTGCTCTCTAATGGCTGCACACAGATTAATCCCACCTCCCTTTCCATTGTTTCGTTGCTTCCCCCCTCCCCTGTAGGTACCCTTTGTGTCTCAGTGTGGTACCACTGAATTCATTTCCTGGGGTCTTTGTTAAATTGTCAGCCCATGGCTCGTGTTCTGGTGGATTCGCTGGCCATGTTGGATTGTCCTGGGGATCACAAAATGCATTGTGGACATGCACGAGTATATGCACATACACTTTGATAACAAAACGGCTCAGTGTTGAATGAAACAGGCTGCTCTGTGGCATTTTAGGCCTCTCACTAAATGGTGAAGTGGCTGGATAAACATACTGAATATTATAGAGATAAATATTTGAGGTTGTGCCTTTGGGTGGTGTTGAGCAAAGATCCCATTAATTGTCTTTTGGTGAGGGTCTACTTTACCACTGACCAGTCATCTTCCTTTGTGTTTTACTTTTATGTTGTCATGATTTTTGCCAAATCCCAACCCATACAGCATTACAAGCATATGGCTGTGGCTCAGGAGGTAGAGCCGGTCATTCACTAACCAGAAGGTTGACAGGACTCAAATCCATCCTTGGGCAAGACACTGAACTCCAAATAGCCCCTGATGTAACATCTGTCTGTGTGTGTTTGTGTCTGTGGTAGAGAAGTGCTATATGTGTAGAAAAAAGAATGAATGCATGTGAGTTGTTTGCTTTTACTGCTCATTGGTATTCTCTATGATCTGTAATATAGAAGTCAGTGGTTCATTCCTTAATGTTTTTGTCTTGTACAGAATCAGAAATCCAAAAAATGTAGTTGTTGCTATTTCAGTGAAATGATTCATTAAATCGTCGTTGAAGAATCAGTAATGGTTACAAATACTGTTTTTACTTTGTCTGAGTAGTTGTTAAAAACACAAAGAAGAACCTTTAAAGAAATTAGTTGACCTCAGTGACTTTCAGATAATCTATCACAGGAAAGACCTCCTGTAATATAGTGGGTGGGAATAAAATACAAAAAAAAAAAAAAAAGAAGATTTCACCCCTTAAGCAAATGTGACAAAAACAAGGCTTTGTTCTTGATAATTGGCCACCATTACAGCTTAAGAGCTAAATGGTAGCAAAAAACATTTGCGTGTGCCAACTGATATGTTAATGAAATATAATCAGCTCCTCAGGTGGCAGGTGACTGCAGGAGAAAGCGGTCGATTCACTTGATGTACCATCAGCATGATGGGAAAAGCTCTGGTGAATGCCCCGCAGCGAGGACCGCCTCCCTTTTTTTTTTTTTTTTATTAAGTTGTCATTCACCTCTGGAAACCTCTGCTGAAGAGGCCTTGCGTACATACACGTACAAGGTGCACACTTCCCTCACAGGTGTCCTCGCAACACGAACACCTCTGTCTCCACAGCCACCTGTCATGCTGTCAGGGTATAGATTGTGTTTGTGTGTGGGCGCCCTTGTAGCCTTTCTCAAAGACAGGTGTCGGTCATGGCTGGTTTGACAGCAACACGTTGTTCACCTTTCACTGAATGAGAGAACAAGTGTCAACTCATCAGGATTTTATTGTCGTTCTAACATGACCTTGACACAGTGATGTGGCTTTGACAAAAGACACAAGATGCCTTGTGTATTGGCTCTTGAATAGATGGCATGAGAGACTAGTCGACAAATTGAAGTTTTTACTTTATGCCAAGGTGATTTATATTTTCTGCCCTGTTGGTTTGTTTGTTAGCAGGAAAGTGAGGCCAGAGGAAACGTGTGATTTTTGTTTTAGAGTGGATCCGCTAATGTTTTGTAACACTGCAAGAGAGATTTTAGGATCTTTCTCAAAAAATACAGATCTGTCCACAGTTATCCACAGTCGACATGTTCATCGTTGTCTTGTATACTTTGGCAACTTCACAGAACCTGTCAGAACATGTTCTGTTGACACACATTCATTTAACATAGACAAAAAAATATGCTTTTGTTGTGCTGACTAGGAAACCATCTTCATGTCACCTGCTTGTTGCTGTGAGAACACCGAAGAACTTCATGAGCGCTGCAATATTTTCTTCAAACTTTATGCCTCTGCGCTGTAATTCTGAGGAAATCTCTTTTTTACTGGCATTATTGTTGTTTTGGCATTCTCCCTCATTACTGGTTTCTCCTCAGTGGGCGGTCGAAAACTGTTGATATTACAGCACCGATAGTGCCAGGCCCAACCGTCACTGTGTCAGGCTGTGTGGGTGGACATCCTGTGGATGTGTGATGCCTCTACTACACCATTGGAGTGGCACGCAATTAGCGCCACAAGGGAGCCAAATCCTTCATTGCCTTTTCCATCCTCCTGTAATATCTTCTCTTATATTGTCCTCTGTCATCTTTCTGCAGCAATCTATAACTATGATGCCCGGGGAGAGGAGGAGCTGTCGCTGCAGATTGGAGACACGGTGCACATACTTGAGACACATGAAGGTGAGAACAGGCTTACTGATGACACGCATGATCAGAGCTGACACACCAATGCTGAACATTATTTTCCTGTCAACAGTGGTACCTCTTTTGTTTTGTCAAATTTTCCAGCACTTGTATAAGATGATATATTTAGCAATTATGATGGTGTCTTACTGTAAATGCAGTATATATTAAATAAGAAAGCAACCAACTTTGTTTGAGTCCTCGGGGACATGGGAAAGACACTTTACATTTAACATAATTCTGCTCTCCATCAGATTGGTACAGAGGACATAGGCTGAGGAGAAAATCTAAAAAGGTGAGTGGTCAGTAAACAGTGGTTTCACACTTCTCTATACTTTAGAAGAAGGTTCATCTTTACAGCTTCATTTTTTTTGCTCAATGTCTGTCATAGTTAAATCTCATAATGTCATTGTTATCTCTTCCTCTTCCAGGGTATATTTCCTGCTTGCTACATCCACCTGAAAGAGGCCACAGTTGAGGGCAGTGGGTTAGTGTTTCTCTACTTCTGCTTTTAAATGACATATGAGTTTGTCTTTTTTTTTTTTTTTAATGTATTCTTATTTCTCAAACAAGAAGCTTGTTCTTTTGTTGGATTTGTGTTTTATGTTGTTGGTGGCAACAGCATAATATCAAAAAGGAGAGAAATAAAAGAGAAGTTTGACCTCAACTTATCTTCTGACCCGCTCAGGAGCATGTGGCTAAGTTGAGTATCAACAGCCTCAGAGGGTGTTTCAGTGGAAAGGTCTGATGATGATATGATGTGACATGTGTGTTTATTGTTCCACAACTTTTTTTTTTTTTTTTTTTTTGAACTGTCTGCTTTGATTTCCCTTTCACAACATAAAAAAAGAGATAAACCCCAAACTTCAAAGTCCTTGAGTTCAATTGAGAACCTTGAGGATTTGTGTATCTATTTATTTATTCATTTGATAGAATTATAACCGAAGGATTTGAACAAAGCTGTGAAATTAATCTGAATTTACTCGGATAACAAGCAACACATTTAATCCTAACAGTGGAGGCGACATATATGTGATGATTTCGTTTGGAATAAAAGACTTTGAGAGACTTGATCCTCAGAGGTTTCCCTGCCGTCTCTCCTCACATGATAACTGTGATCAGACACGGCGTGGAGAGGAAAGGGCAGAGATGACACACAATCACCGGATCAAATTTGTTGACTATCACTGCAGGCAAAAGGAGACAGTCATTCCCACCGAGCTGCCCCTGGTTCAAGAGGTTACCACCACACTGCGGGAATGGGCTACAATATGGAGGGACTTGTATGTGGTAAGCCAGCCTGTCCTCTCCTAATGGAAAAACACACGCACGCAGACACACACACACACTCATCTTCCATACAGTGCATGTGGCAGAGCTTATATATGGGCTCATCGAAGATATGTATTGCCATATATGTTTGCAGGTATGATGAAAAAAATGATGTGCATAAATGTTTTATAAGCTGCATTGTTCTATATATTGGACCTTTTCTTTTTTTCATTTAAGTTAAACATACAGTAGAGTAAGGGTTAGGTTATCTCAGGCACTGTAATATAATCATATATTGTAAAATTACTTTTATCGTTGGCTTTTTCTTAGCTGATGGTATTTGTCATTCTTTTAAATATATAGTCTTGTTTTATACTATTATGTTTTGGAATTTCTTGCTTTTAATCTTTGTTTTTACTCTAAGTCACTGTGGTTTGAAATGTGCTGCATAAAAAAGTTATAAAATTAAGCATTTTTATGTCGTATTCACTCACGATTGGCAAATGAAGCTGCTAATGAACTTTAAGATAAAATGCCTCATATGCATACCTTAACAAAATTAATTAAAGTCACTTTTCAAGTTACTTTTGTCATAGTATGCATCTTCATTTTAATAGATATTTAGCTTAATAAATATTGCCATCTGTGTCAGCATAGGCCTCAAAAATGTAATAATGATCAGGCTCTTATAGATGGGGTTTTTATATTCTTGAAAGTTTGTTAAATTTGGCTCAACTCATCATCAGTTTTGTTCAACTGCACTGTCCTGACTTAGCTACTGGCCAGAGACCAGTGCTCTTAACAGTTAGACCAAAGAGCACTTGGACATTATAAATTTTGTCCTTGTGTTTCGATTGACAGGGGGACAAGCGTGAGATGTTCAACTCTGTGCGTGACATGATCTACGACCTCATCGAATGGCGTTCCCAGATCCTGTCCGGCACACTCCCACAGGACGAGCTCACCGAGCTCAAACAGAGAGTCACCTCCAAGATAGACTACGGCAACAAGTGAGGATCCAGTCTTCCAGGGGCTTTTAGCCCTGTTCTTTCCTCCTCACAGCTTATATCCCCTTATCCTCATATCTATCCAGGAAAATGACTCTTGTTGGAATAGGTCAGCAATGTCAGTCAATAGAAAATGACAGGTCATCACTTAGCTTGAAGAAAACTGGAGGGATTTAGCTTCAATAAACAGTACTGCATTCCATCATGAAATGACAGCTCTCACTGTGTCTGCAGTGGGACTAGAAAATCGGTAGAAAATTAAAATTGTGAAGCTCCGTTCTGTTCTTGTGATGAAACTTTAAACCTTTGGCCAGGTAAAGAAAGGGTTTTGCCTCTGCAGAGGCAGGGATGAGGTGATGAACTGCACTGACTACATGTTGGCAGCATTCTGGCTCCATAGAAGAAAGACTTGAACAAAACAGGGGAGCTTTGAAAGACAACAGTGGAGCTGAGGGAGTGTTGCATCAGGATAAAATGTGTTGTGTGCTGTTTTCTCGCCCACAAATGCAACCATGCACTCCCAATATTTTCTGTTGTGGTTTCTGGCACTTGTTTACTCTCCCCCATTTTCATGCAAGGTACCTGGATCTTGATCTAGTGGTCAGAGACAAAGATGGAAACATACTGGACCCAGAGCTCACCAGCACCATCAGCCTGTTCAGGGCACATGAGGCGGCATCCAAACAAATTGAGGACCGCATCCAAGAGGAGAAGGTAAAGAGAGTCTGGTCGCCCCTCACCATTGTCAAACACCATTCTTATACCTGGAGTTACACTCTGGTCCTTATCCAAACAGTATATCAAAGATAAGCAAAATCACATTAGTGCATGGTGTGAATGAACATGTTACACACAGTTATCTGAATGTAGTTACATCTTTAGAATTTCTGGCTCATTGAATCTCAGCCAGAGTTAAACAGGTGCAGTTACAGTCTTCACATTAAGAAAAAAAACACACTGCAGGGTAGAGGTTATAACTGCTCCTCATGTGAGATAATTGTTTAACATGACCGCTCAATTGTCTCTATTCGAGAAAGCTTTCCACTACAGTAGTGTCTGTCCCATCCCTATGCACTAAATAACATTAGTCAATGTCAGTGTAGGCTGGTTGGCCCATCACTGAAATATCTCAGCTATTGGATGCATTTCTGTGAAAAATGATGCAGCTGTTAACGTCACTGGAGGTTACAGGTCACTGAATTTAAGAATCTGTTAACTTTGCATCCAGAGGCATCAACAGGTGGAAATTTCAGTTTGTCCAATACTTTGTTTAACAATTTAATACTAACAGGAAACTAACATGTCATTAGCTGTACTGTGTGCATAGTGTTAATGTGCAAATTTTAACATTCAACCACATTAAACATCAGCATGTTAGCAGCAGTATGTTGGCCTCACAGAGCTGCTAGCGTGGCTATAATAATAATAATATAATTATACATAATCATGCTAATATTTAATAAAGGCATTCATTTAGATTTGGTTGATAACATGTGACCGTAATCCCACTGAGAAAGAAGATATATAAGCCATTTGCACAGCTGCATAAACCATCAAGAGTGTTGTTTCTTGTTTCTTAACTGAATCCTGTCATGTAACAACACAGCAGGGTATAAGATCATCAAACATTTAGACAAAGTGCATTTTAGGTTAATAAAAATGTCTTGAAAAATCAGAATCCCTGTAGCACAGCCTGGACATTTGACATTTGCATAACTTGATTGTTGCTGTAAAATGAAGCCACGCCTGCTACAGAAAGATGTTTGATGGCTCAGACTCAGGAACTCTGCCAGATTCTCTGTCTATTTTACTTTGGCATATCAGCAGCATGTCTCACCTGAATGTCAGCTGGCACCATGTAAGAGTGTCAGACGCAAAGTGCCATGCACTTATGCGGTCTCATCTCATGTGCCCTTTTCATCCAGAGGTCTTCATTGCATATGCATGGGCAATAAGAAAGTGTCCAGGTCAACGTGATAAATATTAATGATGTGGCCCCAGCATATTTTTGAAGGGCATCCGGAGTATCTCGCAATCAGTCCACCTTTTACTGTGGATGCAGCCCTGGAGATGAAGTGAATGGGAAAGCTTTTTATTCCAGTTAGGAATGTAGTCTAATGGATTCTGGTGGCTTTATAGACATTGTTAAATCTTGCTTCTTAACTTGTTAAATTTTTAGAAAGACAACAATGCAGTGGCAACATACAGTGTCTCTTTCTTCATACACTGATGTCGCTCATTGTTCAAACTACACAGGCGTGAACCGACCTGCATGAAAGCTGTGGAAGACTGCCCAGTATTGAATGTGATACCTCTGTGTCTCCCTGACAGTCTCAGAAGCAGAATATTGATCTGACCAGGCAAGCGAAGTTTGCTTCCACTCCAGCATTTGCCCTCTTTGTGACTCTGAAGAATGTGGTGTGTAAGATCGGTGAGGACGCAGAGGTTCTCATGTCACTGTACGACCCAGTGGAGTCCAAGTTCATCAGGTAAACCCACAGGCATCTGGAACTGGAAAAACCCATCCTACACACCCATGTCCTCCTGTATTTGGCTGTAGCTTATAATTATGTTGATGCTTTTCAAATCAATGGTAAAACTCACAGTCAAAATGATATTCAAGTAGTGTTTTTCCATTTTTATCCCAAATGATACAATTTGCTTGTAATAAATTTGGATTTTTGCACACAGTATAAGTCACAGCATTTAACCTCGAGGCAACAGAGTCAGCAGTAATGAAGTGAATATGCAGTAAGGTAAAACTGAGTTATCAGATGATGAGTTTACACACACACTATACAAGACCATGACCACACCAAGCACAGCCTGCTGCCCAGAGATTTTCTATTGTTTTAGGATTGTGACGACAAATTATCACAAGTTGAGCCGCTCAGCTGTGGAATGTTTCATTTGCATCCAACATCAGTGGTGTATTTTGTTTCCCAGGCGGATCGGTGTCTGGATTAACCGGCTTCTGCAGCTTTTCCAAGAAACTCTTGTTGATGCAACTCATCTGATAGTTTGAACTGACTGTGTCATAGTTGGTTCAATGCAAATATGAGAATTTGGTGTGATGCATTATAACGATTAGTGTTCTTTTCCCTCTGTCATCTCTCCCTCGCAGTGAAAACTACCTGGTGAAATGGTCCAGTTCAGGTCTTGTGAAAGACATAGACCAGCTTCATAATCTGCGGGCAGTCTTCACAGTGAGTGTGTTTGCTTATGTGTACGTGCACTCTCGCAATGCCTGTGGTAGAGCATGCTTTGCCTGTGGGTAGTGCACTGTTTATTCAGCCATGTTATGAGGCATGTGGGAGACTGTTTGCAGAGCCTGTATTTGTTAAGATCTCTCAGAAAGAACTCAGCTCTCTGTATGTATTTACCAAGACTGTCACCTCTATCTAATGGAAGCCCAAGGGCAGAAGGGTCAGCGTGCACCCTACTGGGAGCACTTTGCTAGTTTTGGAAGGTATTGCCCACAGGAAATGAATCTGTGGACACAATCACAGATGTTGCTGAAGCAGTTTGTGGTGAAATGTTTGCGCCTAACACAAACTCATCTTCACCTAAGAAGGTGCCATTAATCCATCTGTTGTTGTGTGCTCTGGCATTGTTCTAGCCTTAAACAAATAGAGGCTGTTACCAGACAGGACATAATATCCAGATGGATTTTGATCTCAATTTTTTTTTCTGATTGTAAGTTATTGTTTAGTCTTTTTCATATTTTTTTCTCTCCTCCTCAGGACTTAGGTAGTGAGGATCTTAAAAGAGAGAAGATCAGCTTTGTGTGTCAGATTGTCAGAGTGGGACGCATGGAGCTGCGAGACAACAACACCAAGAAGCTGACGTCAGGGCTAAGAAGACCCTTTGGAGTGGCGGGTAAAGCAGACCACACAGACACTCAGTGATAGCCTGCTGTACCAAGAAGAACCACAAGGCACGAGTTGTAAAACTGTAGACAGAGGTTGCTCAGCTTATCTCAGAAATAATTTATAAAGTTATATCTTTGTATAACTTTGAATATTGTGCGTTAATCTTGAGAACAGATGCCTTGTTTTGTGTTGCACTTCAAAGTAAGTATTGTGCCAAAATCTTTGCATGGATGAATAAATGTGTTGGCTAACATTCAGAGATATCCAGCTAAAGTAGAAAGAAGAATTAGAATTTGATTTATCTCCTGTTGGCAAGCTGCCAGGCATATCGTAAACTAATTAGATTGGCATTTTGCCCACTGTTGTCCAACACAGAAAATTATGCCCCTCTCTCTGTGTCTTTTTCCCCCCCAGTGCCACTTGAATGCAAGGTAAATGACAGCCTCAGTATTTGATGGCTTATATTAAGCCATCATCATCATCATACAGAGCATGATGGAGAGCCTAATGTTTGAGATTTGCTGTTTTTGAAAAAAAAAGTGCAGCCTGTAGAGTTCACACACACCAGCATCCATCACTGCAGATATTGGCCCCACGTTTCTCAGTCACTTGAGTTGGATCCTGAAGGACAGACAGATTCAGGAATCTGTTTTGGCTCCAGCTCCTCATCCTTGCTAATTTTGCACGGTCAGCAAAAGAAAAGAAAAGTCTACCTCCACTACCAAACACATGCTGCACCAATAGCAGCGTGTGTTTGGTAGTGGAGCAGTCTTTATTCTCGGACTCTGACCTTAACACGATTTTGTATAATTTTATTAGGAATAGCAGCATGATTCACTCTGCTCAATGATTATATATTACACAGTTGTTTACAGTGCACTTTCATGGCAGCACATCAGCTGTGGTAACCCCTGCTAACATAAAGGAAGGTCTGATGTTGTGTCATTAGTTTCATCATGAAATGTATATGTGAAGGCAGACCAGCAATCTGCCCTCTCTTCCTGTCCACATTATGACAGGTGAAAGTCACAGGTGTCAGTGGGCATAAACCAGGCCTCTTTTCCTCTATAGCCCCACCTCTGCCTTAATTAGCGCTTAACCAGCCAGGATAAACTGTACCTGCTCTCATGCCTAATGTGACCTTACTACTGTATCTCTTTCACAGTCGTCCTGCACTCTCCGGGCCTTCAAAATGTTTTAACGTCCCTCTCTTTGTTTTCCACACAGTAATGGATGTCACCGACATCATAACAGGCAAAATGGACGATGAGGACAAGCAGCACTTTATCCCATTTCAGCCGTAAGTGCATTGTTCTGCAGCAGCAAAATAAATGACATGTATACACAGCAAAGAGTTTCTTTAAGCCGAATGGTGGGGCTGCTCTCACACTTATATCCATTATTCTGAATATGTACCGTATGCCAGAAGCACATTAGATGTACTTTTTTTTTTAAATTCTTGAATACTTGACACCTGATTAGCAGGGGTTTTAAGACAGTAGTGCGCTCCTATTCCCCGCTGACTCAATTAAGGCAATCTCATTAACTGCTGCCTTTCTCTTGTAGGATGGCGTACAGAGCCAAAGTAACCTTTTCCTTAACATGATTTCCTGCATAATTGGAAATGCTTCAGATTCATCCAGTTTAGCTGGCAGATCACCTCACTTAACAGTTTTATCTGTGAACATAAATCATGGAAATTAGAGCCTCACGGTGTAAAGAGAAGAACAGGATCTACAAGGGGTTATTTATGTCCAAGTGTGAATATTTGCCGGTGAATTTTCGCAGATGAAGTTTGATGAAATAGCGGCCTCAACGTCCCATTGGTGCATGTTGTTTTCAAGACCCGCAAGAGACAGGAAGTGAGGGAGCTATTTAGGGAAGGTTTGACGTAGTGATGCAATTTGGACAGACTCCTGGCATCCAAAAAGAAATGGAAATGACTTTGAGAAACAGATAAGATAGATTTTGATCAATCTAATCAAAAGCAGTTTTGTAAATTGATGTAGCTTTGAAGTTATTTATTGAGGAAAAATACCAAAGATTATCTGATTGTAGCCTCTCTAAGGTTTTTTTCTCCCCAAATCTTGTTTGTTTTGTTTTATATCCTTGTATTCACTAAAAGGTCACTTAAATAGTCAATTGAATCTTTTTTTTTTTTTACTTCTCTGCCCATCATGTCCTGAGCACCTTTTCGAAATCCCACAGTGCCCATCTCAGCATTTTTGTTAAATCAAATCCAGTTTTTTTTTTTTTTTTTTAATTTTCCCGTGATTATTCAAACCTCTGCTCTCCCTTATTCTACTGTGTTTTTTTGATTAGTTTTGATTTGTCGGATGTGCTGAAGACCGTTTAAATCACAGAGATCCTTGACTGTTTCCTCCATGCTGACATCATCACTGTCTTTTCCTCCATGCTTTTCTTCCTCTGTTTACTTGAAGCCCTTTACACTGCAGATGCCATCCCTGCACACACATCAGACTATCTCACAGCTGCCACACATGTGGTGCTTCCCAGTGCACATCTGCTGCTTTCTTATGCTCTGCGTGTCACTTGTTTCAATCAGATTGTTACCCTCTACACCTGAAGCCCTATGGAGTACAAAATATGTTATATTACAGTTTGCTTTCTCAGTGAAAGCAGTTTGTGTGTCAGGGTTTGATGTATTTTCAGGGTTTTACAACCTCTGATTTTAAGTTTCCCACTTTGAAAACATGTCAAGACTGACTGTGGGAAGGTTAAGCTTCCCACTGATGCGGTGGCTCTGTAAATGCTGACTGGGCATCATTTCCTAAACGATGATTTCTCTGTGTGTTTCTTTCATTACCCATCCTGCATCACTGTTAACTGCTAACAAGTGGCTTTGTTGTCTGTCACGGTATTCGCATCACTCTTCGGTGTGTCTCTCTCTTTCTCTCTGTCTCTCCTTCATCCCACTCCCCTCCTCACAACCGTCACTTTGTGGCTCCTTCTCCTCCTCCTCCTTCTCCTCCTTTCTCCGCCATCTCTTCCTGTCCGTGGTGTTTGCCCGTTGTGTGCATACTGCAGGCTAGCGTTGGATGACGCCATTCGCCACAAGCAGCTGAACATCTCCCGTTTTTCACCCAGGGTGGCAGGGGAGAACGACTTCCTCCAGACAGTCATCAACAAAGTTATCACCGCCAAAGAGGTCAATCACAAGGGCCAAGGTACAGTGCAAAGCTCAGACACAAGAACCAGGGCCAAGGAGGAAACCCACCACACTGCTGTCACACTTGTGTCTTATATATGTCATAGAACAGCTATACAAAGTCAGGACCTGATGAAAATGATTTTATTATTTTACATCCCTTCCAGAGGTTAAATGACACTGGACTTGGTCGGCATTCAAGGACAGAGGGAGAAGCCACAGATTTATAACACTGATGCTGACACTTTTTTATTTTTAATCCTGTAAGTCAGTGTTTTGGCTCATTTTACCCTCCCCCAGAAAACTGAGTGCAGTATGTGCCAAAACCATAATAGAATTAGATTGAATAAAACACACACACACGCACAAATACTAGTAGAGATGTGTGTGTGTTGTTTTTCAAGTAGAAAAAGTTCTCTGCTAAACATTGTAAGATCCTCGCAAGGAAGGCCTAGATTATAATTGAGGTTGGAGGGTAACATCAAACATGCAAAATTGAACCTTAACTACATCCTATTGTGCTGCTGTCACTTTCTTTCATACTAGTTCACACACAGTATCATTATACCCACCATATTGGCAGGATGTTGAAACTGTTCATCTTACTAATAAGAACATAATTCTTTGTCAAGTGCTCACATTATAAATCACTGCTCGTGCTATAAATAGTTTGACTCGTCGCCATGACGACAGGATCTAAGTAATCCAGCTGTTAATTAAGATGGTGAGTCTTGTGCAGAGACTGGATCTTATCAGTGATTTGACATCTGTGGTGAGGAGAACAACATTAGCCGTCTGAGGGATTTGTGCTGGGAGGGGAGAAGCAACATGACAGCCTCCATGGCATTGTCATGCCCTATGAAGATGTACTTGGATAAATGTCAGGTCTGCTCCGGCCCACACTGGGACGGAACAGCAGCGCACTGAGAGCAGCTGCTTCGGTCACGCTCGCATAACAAAAGGCTTCCAGCTAGGCCAGTGAGAGATGTGTCACTCATATCAATATGGGTGCTTGTAAAGTGAAAGTGAATAAAGCTTCGGGGTTCACAAACATTGCTCATTTTGGTGGCCTGTGAAGGGAGCAGGCTGCTGGATGACTGCTTAATTGGATGCTTTTTTGGTTTTAGTCATGTCCAGTTTTGTTCAGAACTATGTATCTATGCTGCCCTGCTTTTTCTGAGAGAATATTAAGAGCGAGTGTGGTTTCAGAGCTGTCGCAGTGTCTGCAGAAAAGAGGCTTTCCCAACCAGGGGAGAAGCAGAACAGCCACTGGTGTTAAATTGATAGAAAATATGACCCATGAATGCCCCCTGAAGGCCCAGAGTTTCCTCAGAAGTGTCACACTGGCAGATTTTCCGAGCCCAATTATTGAAGACTGGGAATTACTGCACAATTTAAATATTCTACAATAAATGTCACTTATTTTCACATGAAAACGAAGAGTGAAAAGTCTGGAGCAATGAGGATATTATCATGAATTTTGCAGAGGAATGGAAAAGAGGATTTTTTTTGGTCCCTCATTTTGTTTGTTTATTATTGTGAGACATAATTTTTTTTCTCCCACTGCTAGTGCTCAGAAGTAGCACTTTTTTTTTGAGGTTGCCTAGGTCTGTGTGAATTTACTTTAATTAGAGTACCAGGATGTAGTGTTTAGGCCAAGGAGAAGATGCTGCACAAAGGAAATTCTTAATAGTTGTGTGTCTGGTAATGTGGTGCTATATATGTCAAACATCTGTCAACTGCTTGGGCGGCTGCAGTGATTTTTGTTTAATGTCACCAGATTTTGTAGTATGTTACACACACCTTACAATATGTCACTTTGAACCAGCCAGAAGGTAAACACACACTCGTTTCCTCTATTATGTTCCCCTAATCATATCCCTGAGGGTGGCTTCTACTTAGTGTCTTGCCCTAGAGCTCTTACATGTCACTCTTGACAAGTGACAGTGGAAAGCACAAGAACAAATCTCTTTTTTAGTATTTTCCTGGGGCCGTGTGTTTTTCACTGCCATCTTTTTCTTGACGTTATCTTGGTCCCACCCACTCTTTGCCTTCAATGCATCACCAGGCCTGTGGGTGACTCTGAAGCTGCTTCCTGGAGACATCCATCAGATAAGGAAGGACTTCCCTCACCTGGTGGATCGATCGACAGCTGTGGCCCGCAAGATGGGCTTTCCTGAGATCATCATGCCAGGTTGAGTGTTTTTAAAAAGCTTAACCTCAGCTGCCCATCTCTGAAAGTCTCCTTTTTGAAATTGAATTACTCAACACTTCATTCATTCAGAAAGTGATTTAGAAATAAGGTCTACCATTCTGCAAAATGTGAGTGAAGAAAAAAAACATATCATTGTTTATTAAGGTCTGACTAAGACATTAGTTATTTAATAGACTGAAGTCAGTGATACGGTCTGGTTCCACCAAAGATATAACAAGTTATTCTGACTTAAGTTTAAACTCTGTGGCCTGTGAAAAGTGAGGATTCGTTTTTGTCTCCTGAAGGTGATGTGCGAAACGACATCTACGTGACTCTGGTTCAGGGGGACTTTGACAAGGGGAGCAAGACCACGCCCAAAAACGTTGAGGTGACCATGTCCGTTTATGATGAGGACGGCAAGAAGCTGGAGGTATGACTGAGGAACATGAACTCATCTCTTTGGTATTTCTCCCAGGGTCAGCTCATCCTCTGCATTCAGGGCACAAGTGCTGTAGCCAATCGCTCTCTCAGACAGTCTGTGATTTACCGGGCTTTCTTTTATCCCACATAGCTCAGCACACCGCTTAACTGACCAGGAGTCCTATAAAACAGTGCCAAACCCAGGCCAGACTATATGCCTTTGCCACCTGTCAAAAATGACAGAATGTAATATCGGCGCCTTGTGGTTGATTGACTAGCTTAAAATTTGGCTTACCACTGCAGGGAATCAACCTTTATCATTGTCAAAGTCAGTTACAGACTTAAGTGTGCGAGCAGGCAACGTGGGCAGCATAGTTTGACAGCTGCAAGTGATGGAAGATGTGAAATCAGCATTTTCCTTCCGGTATAATTACCTTTGCTAATGAAGTTAGAAGGATAATTTTCTCCGCTGTCTATTTGTTTGCCAGCAAGCTGTCTCAAAAGGTTGAATATCTATTTGGGTGAGATTTGCACCCCTTGATGCAGAGCTCAGTTAATTATATTTTGGTGGCGGTCATCAGTTAACTATCTTTAATTTCAGTAGTGCATGTTGTGGGCAATCATAGTCAAGTCAAACATCCAGGTTTGTAGCTGAACACCATTAATTGAAGTGGAAACTCAAACTAAAAAGACACAAACAAAATCAAATCCTCATGGTGGCCACAAATTTGCAGTTTGAAGAGAATGTTTAATGGGCTCCTGCTTTCTGTCTTTGTCATCATGTGTCAACTCATCAGTGTCTAATGTCCTAATAAAGCTCTTGTTTCATCAGGAGTTTCTAGTCCATGATCCTTCCTTCTCTGATGTTTAATCATTGTCACCCAAAGCTTGACTTTACCTCTTGTTCTGCAGGCCAATCATTTAATGGGGCGTATGAGAGGTTTAGAACAACTGGACATGAGTATGTGGGCTTTTCAATTTTAACTCATGTCATTATTTTTGTAGGTTTTGGAGTGACCTTTAACTAAATTTCAATAAATAGATAAACAAAATTAAGTACAAGAGAAATTGTCCTAGTTCACAGGGTCCTTTAGAGCAGTATATTATCGTATTTAAACAGTACGTTTGTCTACTAAACACATATTATGGGACTCAAACTCCTCTGCTATATATCTCTATTTTACTGAATTTACCAGGTGTGCCTCGCAGTGTGTGCCCCAATTTTTCTAGCCTCATATAATAGAAGATATTCTTGATCTGTAGCACATGATTTGGGGGAATTACATCCTTTCATTTCAGTAGAATTAGATGACAGGTAAGCACACAGAATGCAAAGTAGTCACATTGGAGCTTGTTCAAAGAATAAATATGAGAGTGTATACATTCTGCAGATAACACTAAATACATCCACTCTCAGCATAGTATGGAGTGAGAGTGGGGAGTTAAAAGGGCAGATGAAGGAATGATTTGAGCTGTCAGATCCGTGGTCGTGGGGAGGCCTCCTGCAACCAGTGAATCAGAAGAGAGCGCTCCTACCCTCAGCTGCTTCAATTATACACATTAGCCTCAAATAGAGAGGCTTCATCAATGATTTGGCCCAGCAGGCTGTGGAAGTGTAAGGATCAGTGGTGATTATACTGTAAATGCTTGGCTGCCCCATTGCTTGACAAGTAGTGTCATTATTATTCTAGGATGTTGTTACTGCAGTATAATTTGTAGTTTCGTCTCTGCTATATATCACACATTTGTCATTTAAGATAATTTTATTTATTTATTTTACAGTGTTTAATGTGATTTATATTGTTGACTAGACACTGAGCTCAGAACCAGAATATCACATCCTCTAGTCCATTTTAATCATCCACCAGTTATATTTTATTATGCAGCGATACTGTATTTACTACAGTGGACGTGTTGTGAATAATCAGCACCTACAATTTATAACACCTAATGTTTGGTAAAGAAAAATTAATATTTATAGTATAAATGTAAAAACAAGATGAATCATTGTTTGATAGCTAAACACAAACAGCTGTAAAAAGCCTGACAGTCATGAAAACAAGACAGCAATAAGTTGAGTAATAAGTTCACAGTTCACTTTGGCAGGTTCGTTGCCTGACCATACTTGGTCAGCATCAGTCCAGCGTTTCACTTTGTATCTGTATTCAAGGCTGTCAGAGCCATGTGGGTGTAATGATTGGAATCAATGACAGCGGTCAATACACCGATCACATCAGGTGTCATGGTCGCATTGTCTATGCGGCACCGGAGCTCCCTTCAACATCCCGTCTTGCAGATGTTCACAAAAAAGCTGAGGGACATCTCCTCAGGTCTCCAGGGACTAGTGCTAATTGGTGAAATTTTCTCTCTTCCTTCCTGGATTTTAATTGGCTGAAAGGAAATTGTCTTAGACATGGGAGGCACTGTCACTTCCTGTCGTTCACTTTAATGTCTTAACCTTGATATGAATTTAGGAGAAAATAACTTTCTTTGTAACTCACCTTGAAGTTACAATTACCACCAGCTTGAATGAAAAAAATACCATTTATGCAATAGAATAAAGAGCTCGCCAGACACTAGGCACTGGAAATTAGTAAAATGGAAGGTAAGGGAAAGTTTTATAATAGGGAAACTTTGCAAGTTTTATTTTTCTCTGTCGTCCTCTGGATGTTTCTCTTTTTGTCTCAACCTTATTATCACCTCCATTCCACTCTGTCCTTTCATCTTTCTATCTCTGGATTTTGTCATCTGTCCTCTGTCTCAAAAAGGATTTGTGATCTTATGTAGTGAGTCTGGATGGTGACTTCTTGTCCTCTGATACATCAGCAGACCCCCACAAACCATTCTCACCTGCAGCTAGACCTTGGCCACTTTCCCCTGATTTTGTCTCTTCAAAATTTGAAACTGTCATAAATCCTGGCCGTTTAGTAAAGGGGCAGAGTTGCAGGAGCTAGCACCTGCCCCCCCACCCAGATCTGCTCAGCATGGCTGGGGGAGACGGGGCCTGTTATTCCTCATAATTGCTGGTTGTCAGAAACCATTAGTGTTGGAGTATTTCAGCGGCGGTGCACTAGCAGGCCAGGGAGTCAGCTGCAGCAGTGGGAGGAAAGAGGTAGGCTGGCTCAGCGCAGATTGAAAGAAAACAAGACATGGCTGCCATCCCCCTGTCGCTCCATCCCCCGTGCCAGATCCCCCGGTAGGGTGAATAGTATTTTACATACGCACCCTGACCCATTCTAGAAACTCAGGGGCCCCACTAGGCAAGCCAATTTGTGTGGCTGGATCCATCAGCAGCAGCTGGTCCTTCTCCCTGTGCCTGGCTTTCCTCCCTACATGGGATCTACTGCCCCATCCTTCTTAAATAATTAATTTCTAATTTATTTCTTATTTCCACAATGCTGTCATGAGATTGGCAGCCAACAGGCAGGTGCTCATGCATAAACCGCGTCCATACTTTTAAAGGCCATTCTGTTAGATTAAGACTTTCTGCCCCAGGGACCACATTTCATGAAATAAGCGCTAGTCAATTTTCCACATGCTGTGATTGTGCTAATGTTTTGACAGGGAGAAAATAGCTCAACCGTCATGATTTTGTTTCTTACAGCAAAGCCAGGATAACCAGATAACCAGCTGTGTTGTCTGATAACTTGTTTTATGTCTTTCCCTTCTCTTGATCTAGAATGTGATTTTCCCCGGAGCTGGAGATGATGGGATCAATGAGTACAAGTCTGTCATCTATTACCAAGTAAAGCAGCCACGCTGGTTTGAAACAATAAAGGTCTGTGTCTCTTTACTTGTTTTATCTCACTATTTCTCTTTGTTATTCTTCTCAGCAACATTTTAGTCTCTATTTTCCACTTTAACTGCAATAGTCTTTGATATAATTCTGAACAGCACAAAAAAAGCTTGCACCATCAGAACTTTGCAGAATAAAGTCAAAATAAAAACTGCATAGAAAGAGCAATGACATTAAACCACACAGAGATTTAATGGTTATTGTGATTGTGATGGCAGCAGAAATGTATAAAATGTGAAGTCACTGACACTTAAAGGACTATACTTATATTAATCACGATTAACCATTTTGTAAACCACGTAAGCACATATTAGATATTTTATATACTGTCTATTGTTCCAGGCAGCCATTTTTTGTACAACATAACATTTTAGGTTCATCCTGCTCCTTATAAAGCAGCTTTGTCTATCTGTGTGCATGGACATGAATGTCTCACAGAACATCTCTATCCCGTTCTCTCAGGTCGCCATACCTATTGAAGATGTGAACCGGAGCCACTTGCGGTTTACCTTTCGCCACCGCTCGTCGCAGGACTGTGAGTACAAATGTCAGCATGTGAATAAGTTTTGTCAATGAACAGCTGCACAATTGGCTGATAATCTGTCCACAGCAAAAAAAAAAAAGATAATGGAAGATCTCCAATCCAAGCAGATGTGTTGCACGGTGATAAATACTTTGAAGCTCACCCTTTGTCACATTAATCAGAGGTATTAGTCTGCCCCCGCACAAAGCAGTGTCATCGAGTGGCTTGTCAGAGACTACAGCTGCGACGTGAAAAATGCCTCAGGGATCTCATTTGTTTATTGGGACCAGTGTCTCGCTGAATGCAGCCAGTGTTGTATGTCCTTCTGTTTTTTAACATCCTTTTTAATTTTGGGGGTGTCGAGGGCAGGGAAGCCTGGTACTGGCAGCCTTGCCATCCCATCTGCTTGCCACATGGTGAGATAGTCTCTCCAGCAGAAGGAGCGCTGTAGGGAAAAATATTTTGGAGAGGTAGTAGGAGCCACGACAGGTGTGTGTGTGTGTGTGTGTGTGTGTGTGTGTGTGTGTGTATATATATATATATATATATATATATATATATATATATACACAAAACAATCAATTCATATGGCACAAGGAGAACTGGCAGGGAAGTCTACTTTTTCCCTAGTAAAGCAATCCACAGCTGCTGTCATCCCCCAGTTCTAAAATCCTCTAGCTCAGTTTGCATCTCACCTGCGTGCTGGTGGTTAGCAGGAAATGGTCAGGTCTTAGAGCTCAGCGCTGGTTTATAATCCACTTGGAGAGCCTTTTTGTCATGCATGGCACCTTGCTTCTCTGTGGGACTAATGCTGTTACCAGGCATGCCTTTGAAACTCTGTGACTTGCCGCTATCTTGCTGTAACGGTTCTTTAGAAACCAACTCACCTCAAGTGACTCTGGGACTGCAGGGGCATGCTGATGCTGCCAACTCATCACTGACAATTGACAATATAGACATATTTGGAAAGGTATAATGTTTGGATTATATGCATTTGTGTATGCTGTATGCCTTGTATGTTACTGTCATTTAGTGTGTTTATACCACTATACTGCTAGGGACATGCGGTTCCTCAAATCCCTATACACATGAAGCTAACTTTATCCACATTGGTGATTGTCTGCATCTATTTAGGCATGCTTCTTTGGCTTCCGGCCACTTTCTGGCATTTCTGTTGGGACAGAGTTACCTCAGTAGTTGAGGATGAACCCACTGTGACTGGCTGCCTTCAAAAACTGTAGAAGCTGTTGCATTCAACACTGCTGGATTTGGCTTCTCCATTTGAAAGACAAAGAGTGTCATGGATGCAGTTTATCCTCCATATATCCATGTGTCAGACCTAAATTTTCATCTCATTGTGTAGTTTTGAAAACCAGAATAATAGTTAATGTATGTATCTGAGACTGGGAAGCTAACATGAGCAAATGACAAAGAAACTCACAAACACTGACCATGGCATAGTTACTAGTGTGCCTGTAGACACACATTACCTAGTCTGTCATTCTGCGATATGAATTCTTTAAGGGCAGAATGCAGATAAAATAGAGACTTAAAATATAATGTCTAGGTCCTACTGCCAAAGCACATTTTCCATAAAAAAGGGAAATGCTTAACCTCTATATATGAAGAGTTTCTGAAGAAAAGCAGAGCAGAGATGGTCTCCCAGGTGAAATCATTTGAGTTGAGTTGCTGTCATCTGCCTGTGTCCTTCTTGCCTCCCCCACTGCTCCTAGCTAGTGCTGAACTTTCACTAGAAACACAGAGTGACAGAGCTGCTCATCAAGGCCACCACTGGAAGCTCATGTGCTCACTATCTCAGCCCCCTCTGGTTGAGAAGCAGGCCGCCTCTAACACAGTGCATCAGATTACCACCCTAACATTGTCAGGCCTCATCAGACTGATGGCTGCTATCACAGATGCCGCCGTGGCTGTAAGAGATCCCCGCCATCTTTTCACTTCTGTTTCATCTGTCATTATGCCACTACCTGGTGAGTGAGGTGCTGGGTAGGCTTTAAAATGTAGCACAGCACACTCAGCATAAATCTCAAGTGACAGCCCACCTTAGAGGTGGAAATGTGCAGAACTTCCACACAAACCTGACTTTGATTGGCTCCAAAAAAAGTAGTTCTGTCCTGAAAGTGACCTTTTCCGCCAGTTGCAGAGTTTCAAGCTCTTTGCACTCCTTACAAAGTCACTAATACATTTTTCTCAACTGGGTGGCACGCGTACAGTGTTTTCCCTCCACTGGTTCCTCTCATGCCAGCCCAGCAATTATTCACAGCCGAGGCTGCAGGCAGCAAACCAATGAGGGGATTTATGCAGATAGAATGCGTGAGATACTTCCATGAATCAGGTCTCCCTGCACATAAATTCGAGCTTGTTGATCCGCAATGATGATATATGTGGCCCCATCCAAACGCTTGGTTACAGGACAAAGTCATAACTCTCCTGCTTGTTTATGCAGTGCTTCCCCTCAAAAGCCCCCCCTCAAACATTCATATACATGTGTATCCACATAGCAATACCCCTGGAGGGATTATACAAACTGTTCACAGCTGCAGCTCTGAGATCAAGTGAAAGTATTAATTCATATGCTAACAGGATGCAGACAAACCTACTTGTGTGCATATAAATAATAAACTATTAAAAAAAGAGTGGATTATTCCTGTCTTTTAAAGTTTGCAAACATGATATTTAAAAGGGCAGATTACACATTTTTATATGATGAAATAATTAATACTGCTTTTAATTGACCTATGTCTGTTATTTCACCTTCTCTACCTTGTACAATTCACTCACATCTATGTATAATCGCTCTGAATAGATTTGGATCTGCCTCTTTTAAGAAAAACAACTGTATAAAGTCAGAGTGTTAATATAGTCATCAGAAGGGGACAGTAAATTCTTGTGTTGACTCAGAAGCAGGCTCTGTAGTGCTGAGATTTACATTGGGGATTATCTGTTTTATTAGTCTGGTAGGTTGTTAATGACTGGTTGTAAAGTCGCCCATGCTGCACGGTTTACTCCAGTGGAATCTGTCTGGTCAAGCTCTCATGCTGCCCTTGATTTCCTGAAGATATACATAGATGTTATATAAACGCGTATGTATTTGTGTAAGATTTGGTCTTTTAGTTTGCGAATATGCACAAAATATAAAGGTACATGGGAAAGTGTATGTATCTCAAAGGAAACTACAGTAATCATCAACATCTCTTCCCCTCTGGCTGTTTTCTGTTTTCCTCTTCATGCGTTCCTCCCACAGCAAAAGACAAATCAGAGAAGATATTCGCCTTGTCTTTTGTGAAGCTGATGAGGTATGATGGGACGACTCTAAGGGATGGCGAGCACGATCTCATCGTGTACAAGGTAAATGTGAAAAATTCCATAACATGGTTAGAAGTCAGTCTTTGGTGCTCTGGTATCTTTTGTTACCGCGGCTGCCCACAGTCCTCATGGCACAGTCACAGCAGAGATGAGTCGTAGGTGAAAAATTGGCCAGTCTTATTAGTAGCTGCAGTAATAATGGCCTCACTGCCTTCTATGGAGAATTATGTACTAGGTGCACATCAGCCCACACAGTAAAATGAAATTACCTTCCAATTAAAATCCCTTGCATAATGATACCTTTGCGTCATGGTGCCCATTTATGTTAATAAAAAAGTTAATGTGGGAAAAATTCTCCCAATTAGATTTTTCTTTCTCTTATTCTTCACTTTGCCATTGTCAGCCATGGTTAATTCTTTGCAAAGAGTTTTGTTATTACTCTCACACGTGGTGACTGGCTCAAAAACTCAATTGGAAAAAAAAAGAAAAAAAGAAAGATAATACACACAATGACTACTGAATAATAATAGAACATAACACTTCATCACAACATAAACAGCAGATATGGATTTCAATTATGCTGAGAAAATGAATCAGCTCCCTTAACTACCTCAGTTATAAATTGTACATTTTCTCATAAATTGACTGAATCTTATCCTGGCAAACCAGGCGGAAGCAAAGAAGATGGAGGACTCATCTCTGTACCTGAACCTACCTGCCACCAAGCTGGAGCTAGAGGAGAAGGGCTACTCCACCACCGGTAAAAGCACCCACAACCTGGGCAACTGCACCATCAGCAAGGACTCCTTCCAGATCTCCACCCTGGTCTGCTCCACCAAGCTTACACAGAATGGTAACGGAACTGTTGTCCCTCTGTAGTTCATACCTCTCTCTTTTCTCGTTGTGTCTTCCTCAGCTTTACATCCCATCTGTATGTTGCTGTGGTGCAATCATTGTGTTCATTTTGTTAAAAGAGCTTTCACTGATGAAAGAGATTTTTGAATATATTTTAGCCAGGTAGCCCATGGATCCTGAAACCAGCTGCTGATGTGACTGAGAGACAGATTATCCATGCACAGTAACCTCATATCACTTAAAGTAGGACTCCTGCACCTCTCGCCCTCACTCAGAGGTTTTCCCTTCATCCTCGTCTCCCTCTAACCTACTTTCTTCATCTCTCAGTCAGTAGATTTGTGTCTATCCATTCCCATGGTGCTTAGAAGATCTACACTTATTAAACCAAGGAAATCCTCATCTCTGCTTTGTGGCTTATTGATTAAGGATTTTGTCCTTTTGTGCCCCCGCCCAGCCTTTATTACCAGCTGCGACATTGTGGTCTGTGCTATTTTCACCTTGTGAGTCTGTGTGTGTGTGTGTGTGTGTGTGTGTGTGTGTGTGTGTGTGTGTATGTGTGTACCATTGTAAAATGTGGTCCTGGAGATGGGAACTATCACAGAGGCAGTTTGAGTACTTTGGCAGGTGTTTATATGTCTGTGGACAGATTTTGTCGAAACGTCAACATTCTGCCAGGCGTTGGTCACAGCTGGTGTGATCCCATCACAAGATGGACTCTAGTGCTCATGTTTATAGACTTTCCTGGAAACCCTTTTGGATGTGTTGGGATTTCCAGACTGTTCACTGTGGTTGTCTGAGAGTGGATAGTGTGAAAAGTTGGTCTAGTCAAGTCCTTCCAGTTCTGATTTCACAGTTTCTCTAAACAGAAGCATCCTTAATGCCCACTTTGCTTTCCCCCTGTGCTTGATGCTTTGTGCTTCTTTGTTTTTTTTTTGTGCAACGACCGAGTCACCATTTTAATTAGAGTTAAAGTGAAAGTTGCCTCCATCCTGTCAGTGTTTTTTGGCCACAGCCTGAAAGAGAGTGAGAAGGAAGACAGGAAAGATTCACTGCTAGCTACTTTTACCTGCAAGTGAAATGAATGTTTTACTTGCTCAAAGCAACACCCTGATAGAATATGAAGTACATTGTGCCATTATTTTTTTATTCACGGTAATACCAAGATAATTTTAAACAGTCAAGCAAGGGCAGAGTGAATGGAAAGGCTTTGGAGTGAACTATTGAAGCAAATTGATGTGTGTGTGTGGTCTAGCACTTTGTAGTCAGTTTGCAGTGTCAGAGCTGTCACTGAGTAATCCTTGTGTAAGCCTGAAAACAGAAGCACTACAAACCCAACATCAGCCTTTAGAAACGTCTAATCACGGTATCTTCTCTGAATGTCTGGTCAGAGAAGATCAGGCAATTATATCAACCAAATCCTCTACAAATCAGTCACTTTATTAAAGGATAACTTTGCTTTAATACAACTTGGATCTTAAATTTGTCCATAGGCGGCATCAGTCAGGCAAAGCATAGCTCATCGAAGTGGTTGCTGTGATGTTGATGTTACCTAACAAACTTGACGGAGCAAGAAAGACAAGCACTCAGGCAGGTAGACAGGTTAGAAACAATACCAGTACTTAGCCAGATTGTCCAAACCACTTAAAATTCAAAGCAGGTCTGTAAATGAATGTTTACAACAGACTCTTTGAGTAATAATTCTAGGGTGCACATTTATTTTCTTTGCCAGAAAAAGTTTTGCCAACCTGCTGTTGCTGCATTTCTAAATTTCAGCAATTAACCTTATGAGTCTTATTATATATAAAGTCTTATTTATATAAAAGTTGTCATAAACTTGAAATACCCTTCACTAGATTTCATCCACAGTGCCACATGAATGGACTTCAATCTTCCGTCAGTCAACAGAGGCACCATCTAAGGTTTTAAACTGGGATGCTGTAACTTTTGAATCTCCTCTCACATTATCACTGTAAGAGCTACAAAAGTTAAGGAACCACCTCAGCACCTTTCTTTGCGTGACCCTGTGGTAAATTTTATTTTTGTATAACAAAGACCAGGAGAGGGAAAAAGGTAGATTTTTCATTGATCCATTCCTAAATGTGGCCCCAATAACATGGACAACAAATGCACATAAAGCCTCTTTAATGAGGTCACCGTGGACCCCTGAACGGGCTTTGGTCAGATCTCTGGGATGAGGTGAGAATTTTGTTGTGTATTGTGTAAGGGAATGGGGCGTTGCGAGTCGTTACAGTAATGTTCCCTTTGAGGGTTATTAAGTTTAGTCTGCGGTTGAAGTTGTCATTTAAATACAGGCATGAGTGCCTCTGCTCAGTGGGTGGTGATGTCAGCAGAGGAGCAGTGTCATGAGCAGAACCTGCCCACACTGATTACACTAGACAGGGAAGTAATATGTGTGGCTCAAACCATTGTCTAAACTGTGTAGATTCACAGGATAGAACAGACAAGAGGGCATCAGTCAGGACCCTCCTCTCTTCTTATTTGCCTACCTTGCATCATTTTCTATATTTTCTCTTTTCCTCCGTGTGAGAGGGATGGGCAGCAGTGTGTGCTAGTGCTCCTGAGAAGACTTGGTTCTGTAAAGCAGCCCCACTGCTGATATTTACCTGGCACTTTGTGGTGGTAATTTGCAAAGGCACCAAAAGTTGCTTGGGGATCAGACTGCCTCGTCACTGCGAATCCAAGTTTGATTAAACAGTGAGGTCTGTGTGTTTGTGTGTGTGCACCCAAATGCGTGTATGTGTGTGCGTGTGCATGTCCCCTCCAGGATATGTCATCCCACGCAAAAGCTCTAAGAAAAAGTTTGAGTTCTTTTAATAAAGCCATGTAGAGCCAATCTATCTCCAGCTATGCAGGAGCCTGTCTGCTTTATTAAAAGCTAGAAGCTCTTTAAAACCTATCCAAAAACAGCTAACACACTCACTCAGTCAGTCAGTCAGTCACTCACTCACTTACTCACTCACTCACTCACTGTACAACCATCCTGCATCAGTTTTCCTTCAGCTTCTCGTTTACAATTTCATACACGTTTTTTCACCTTCCGACAGTGTTTGTATTTGACAAATAGTTAAATAGTTTGACACAAATTCAGAACCACATCTGTGAATCAATAAATCATTTGAATCATTCATGAAGCAACAAATGCCAAACATTCATCTGCTAGTTCCATTTTTCAACTGTAAAGATGTGCCTCTTTTCTTTCTGGTGTGTCAGTACTGAACCTGCTTGACTTTGGACTGCATATTCAGTGTATAGTTCTTATTTAGCATTTAACATGTCCAAAGTGCTTTACAACTTCCCCCTACACATACTTGCACACTGATGGCTGTAAGTGTCCATGCAAGCTGCTGCCTGACCACTGGGAGCAATTTGGGGTTTCAGTGTCCTGCCCAAGGACCCCACACGTGGCCAGGATCAAACTACCACCCCTGTAATTAGTGGACAACCTGCTCAGCCGCCTGAGCCACAGTCAAAACAAGCAAATTGAAAACCTTATCTTGGGCTCTGGAAAATTCTGACAGCTGTTTTTTATTACTATTTGTAAACCAAATAATGCATCGATTAGTTGTAGAAATAATCAGGATGTGAACTAATAATGAAAATAATCTTCTAGTTGCAGCCCTGGGCATATCTAAACTCCATCATCACATCAACTTATGTTCATATTCGTCTAACTGGTCGCTCTCAAGAGGTTTCTTCTGAAGACTTACTCTGGCAGAGGAAGAAAAAAAGGCCCTTGAATGCCCCTTGCAACAGACTGCTTGCTTCATACACATGACACCTCATCCCTGATCCCCAAGTCTGAGATGAAACACTCTTTTTAATTAAGCTAGATTTATGCAGGCGGTCTCCCAGCGCTGGGAGCCTATGTGAAGTGGCTGCTGGTTCTTCCCTGGGTATTTGCAGTGTGCTTCACTCAGTGGAGGCTGAAGGAGAAGCAGAGATCTAATGACAACAGACCTGGCTTGGTGGAAGGTGTATTAACATCCTGTTTCCACCTTGGCTGGAAGGAAAAAAAATTATAAGAAGAAATTATTTTAAAGTAAAGAATTCATGTTCCTATTGTTTGTGAAAGTGCTGTTATGTCATTCTGAAAACCTGCATTTCAAAATTAAGAAACCAAATACAAGGCTGTTACTATTAAGAAGAAAAAACAGGCTATTAAACTACTTAGTGGTTATGTTTGCTGGTGAAAACGAACAAAAAATGCTCTTGTCAGGGAAGATGTACTGTAAACAAACATTGAAATGGTAATGTAAAGGCTTTTGCTTTTGAGTTGTGCGGTGATGATACAACCTGTTCTCCCAGAATTAATTACTCCACCATCCTCCAGCTGCCATTTTTGTAGCATTGTTTAAATTCAGCTGCCTGCAAAGACATCCATTCTCTTGTACATAATTTGTTGAAAGTGTTTTTTTGTCTTGTAACCTGATGTTCCTCACTGTCCAAAGTGCTAAAGAAAGTGCCACGTTGGGATCAAGCTGCCTGATGATTTATCCCCATTTCATTCCATTTGTCTTTCTGAGGTGCTAAAGATTCAATTTTCAAATTCATATCTCCTCAGGGAGGGTGGGGTCCCTGGTAGTTTAGGCAGGGTCTTGTGACTGTACCCTGATAGGTTGTCAGGTTTTAATGATAGGCATCCATCAGATGTCGCCGTGCTTGATTGGCTTTTTCATATGTAACCAAGCAGAGCAATCAGCTGAGCTGAGCTTCCCTTTCTTTAACAGCTTGACTAATAATCCAAATTACAAATATGATATTAAGAAAGTTTTCTCTTGTTGCCTAGACAGGACTATAATCTCATCAATTGTTTGAAGATTTACTGGAAACGATTTTCACAATTGCTTAATGAAAATACCTTTTTTTTTTTTTTCTCAAGCAAATTTTTTCACTCCCTACTTAAAGGCTACTTATAATTTGATGAGTCAGTATTACCTATGTTTTATCTTATTGCAAATCTCAGATTGAGCAATAATGAAACTAATAATTAGTTTTTGAGTTGGCCTTCCCCCTTGATGCAGAGAAGGCATTTGATAAGGTAGAGTCGCAAATTTTAATACCCGTCTCGAGTTTAGCTTTTAGTCCCCTTTTTTAGCTTTCAAGGTGATCGAAGCAAGGAGATCTGCTTTCCACGTTATTGTTGAGTTTATTTCTAAAGCCCTTGGCAGCGGCAGTAAGAGCAGAAGCAGGGATTAAGGTAGTGAAGGTAAAGGATAGAGAACATAAATTATTTTTATATGTGAAGACATTCTGCGGTTATCCTCTGACCTGACTCTGCCATCCCCTATTGCTCTGGACACAAATGAATCAATGACGATATCAGTGACAATTTTTTTTATAGAGCTTTATGATCCAAGAAGCTGACTAGCTTTACCCAGTGTAAAACTTTATAATGTTGTTGAATGGATGAACACATAGAAAAGGAAATCACAGCCTCATTCAAACCAATCTAGACCTTGTCACAGAATGATGTGGGTACTCTGATGGGTGAGCAGACTAATCCAATCTCAGGGCACTCCAGAGGAGTGTGGGTGGAGTTACATAACACACTTGGGGTATCCTAGTACAGACAAGAGTCCTCTATTTGGGATAATTCATGTATTAAAATAGAGAAGAAACTTGTGGATATCCTGGCTGGAGAGTAATTTGAATAAGATCAGATGTATAAAGGATAAGGATAGTGTGTGTTAGTGTGTAGAGTGTTTTTTTTTGTTTCTTCAATAGGTTAGTGAACTGAAAGAGGGGTCATTTTTAAGCATCAAACCAGGCCAGGTGGAAAATATGGTGAAAATAGTTTTTGAGTAACCTAGATCTGCTCATTGAGGTGCAGATGCTCATTCTGGGAAGCATGAAATTTTAAGATTGTGAACAAGTTTTAACATTGAGGAAGACGCATAGAAAGCTATAGCAGATACAGAATGATCCATTCGGGATTTCTGAGGTAAATTTACACACAGATTTTATACCACATGACTTTTATGTATCTTTAATTTGAAATGGTTGTATCGTTTGTATTGAAGTGTTTTTTGTTTTTTTCAGATGATGTTTAAGCGATACAAAATTTAAATAAAAACTTCCACGGAAAAACCACAATAGAATCAATTGATGGAATAGAGAAGATACCATGACTTATAGATGCCAGTAAGGACCCCAAGCTCCAAATATCCTACATTTCCCATAATTAATTTCAATAGCAGATTTTGTTCGACCTTCCCTGACCCTGACTGGTAAATGCCTAGTTTACTAAAAATGTGTAAATCTCCAAGCTCAACACAAAATAATCCTAATGACATCACCCAGGTTGTGTGTGTGTTGTTTACTCATGCTGAGTAGGACAGCCTGTACTTAAGTTGGCATCTCAACTGACTGGAGTCTCATAACACTTCACTTTGCCACCAAAAGATGTTTTTTTTTTTTTTTTTTTTTTTGTGTTTGGAACAAGTCTGACTGATGATCACAGAGCTGGTGTATACACTGCCTTAACAAACTGTCACAAGTGCATTTTTTAAGCTCACAATTTGATAACCTGCCAAAGGTGGTCTGAATGAGCTTTCCCCTGAGCGTGATTAATCACATAATGACTCATCCTCTTGTGCCTGAATTCATTTTCCATGATTAAAGTGAGAGAACTCATAGAATGACTAATGCTGTATTTGTGGAATTTACAAACAGGTGTGTGTGTGTGTGTGTGTGTGTGTGTGTGTGTGTGTGTGTGTGTGTATGTGTGCGGGGAAACACCTTTAACCAATGTCTGACCCTAGCACTCATTAAATTGAAATGTTCAACCTTAATTGTCATTTCTTGCTGTCTCTCCATATCTCTTCACACTTTATCATAATTGGCTGGATGAACTTAATGTTGTGCTTTGTGGTAATGACTTTTTTGTCTGTTTGTGTTATTTTTTTAATTTTGTTCCTCAGTGGACCTACTTGGCCTGCTGAAGTGGCGCTCCAACACCAGCCTCCTGCAGCAGAACCTTCGTCAGCTGATGAAGGTGGAAGGTGGCGAAGTCGTTAAGGTCAGACGGTGAAAGTACTCCTCCACTGCGCTGACTGCAGTTTGTCTCTTGTCTTTGTTTTGATGCTGAGTCACAAAGACCCTGTACAGCCACAATCTAATGATCCGAGCTCACGTTTTTTGGGGAAATTTTTGTTCAGATACAGATTTGATCCAGATGAGCAAAAACAAACAAAGGAGCTTATAATAGCAAAGAGCTGGTGACAGAAACAATCCTCAGGCCCTGCTCAGACTTGGCATTATCATGCACCACAAGTGGATGGCTCTGAGTGCGTCACTTTACACCTGCTATTAGAATGCATCTCCACATGCGTCTCGAGTGACCACTTGTGATTGGATCTCACTTCCCTTGCTCTAAATGCAAATACACATGTATGTGCTGTTGTTTTTAGCCAACCAGACTGTGACAGATGGATCCATTGTCCCAGTGAGTGAGTGAGTGAGTGAGTGAGTGAGTGAGTGAGTGAGTGAGTGAGTGAGTGAGTGAGTGAGTGAGTGAGTGAGTGAGTGAGACAGAAAAAGAGAAAATCAATGTGCTGCTCACAGCTCAACAGTGAAGTAAGGTTTCAGCAATTTAAAATAGTGAAATATTTTTGGGTTCATTATGAAACTGTGGTACTAATTAGACTGTGACAGGAGACGCCAGCTGAGTAGGTGGGCCCTCAATGTGGCATATTTGCATTCACACTGCAAACATAATGTTGGGTCTTAGTGAAATGCTTAGAGCTGTCTACTTGTGATTGGATCACCTGTGCCGTATGTTGACGCCATGTTAAGCCTTAATGTTCCTCAAAACTGAAGCCGCTTGGCAGTAATTTCACATATAATGTCACTTCCTGTCAGGGGGAACAGGTTGCTATTTTTGTTGCTGTTGTTTGTGTTTTGTTAATGTGTAGAGTGCGAAGGGAGCACATAGCCACACATACAGGGTACAGAATGGGAGGAGATGACCTGCTGTCAGAATTATATTCAGGCCCTTTTAGTGCCCAACGTGGGGCGGATGACTAAATCACTCTCAGGAGAAAGTTTCACATGGGCTGGTTGGGGGCCATGGCAGATTACAGTGCATCTGAGGAAGTCCTTCACCAGCCAGTTTTGATCAGGCCAAATAGATGTGTCAACCACAGCTGGACCAGTTCATTAAACCCCAGGGGTGTGATTATTATTACCACCACATCAGCACTCAATCTCCTCCAAAGTGCTCCGAGGCTGTCAGTGTGCAATTAGGTAAGATTTTCACTCTGGCATTTAAAAACAGTTTATCAACAGAAAACTTATGGCTGTATACTGTGATTTAGATACTATGTACAAAGACTCAATCATAAATAATTCCCAGAAAGTTTTTGAGGGTTTCCAACCCCCCCTCCCATTTCTGTCATGCAGTCTGGTCCTCTGGAGATTGAATTGTGCTTTAATCTCAACACTGTGCAAGTTGTGTTTGTTTCTCGTTGAGAACATGATGAATCTCATCCATCCTGGGTTGACAGACCAAGCACAGTATAGAGCGATAGATCCGTTTGTGACATTTTTACATCTGTTTTCACATTGCCTCAGTAAATGGATGAATAAATGGAGCATGTTTTCCCTGAGAGGGGGGGTGGATATAGTTAGCGTTTCTGGAACTACTGACAGGGAAGTTATTAATGACTTTATATAACTATATTGACTCATGGTAATAGCTCTAAAGGGTGTGTAATGTGTAACATTGTCAGAGCCCTTACAATTTGGTTACACCAAACAGAGGATATGGCTGCATTCCTAATTTTTGGGATTATGACTTCACAAATGTCACTATTATTGTTGATCAACTAACAGTGGAGTCATGTCCTAATAGTCATATACTAGTGACATATTGACAGAAAAATTGGAAATGAACAAAATATTTGAAATCTGTGAGATCACCAAATGTTGACACTGCACATCCATTTCCAATCCAGGAGATTTTGCGTATTTTATCCATAGGGGAAAATATTAATATCGGTATGATAATGATTTGAACCATCATTAATTTGAAAGCAGTTTTGTCATTTTCCATTTCCCAACTCTTTTTTTTTTTTTTTTTTTAATTGCCATGTTCAGTTGTTGAGTGTTGTGTTTCTGTTATTCTAGTTTCTACAAGACACTCTGGATGCTCTCTTTAACATCATGATGGAGAACTCGGACAGTGACACTTTTGATACTCTGGTGTTCGATGCTTTGGTGAGTGAAGAATCAGACTGTGACAGCACAGCAGAATTCACACCAGGTTTCATTCTCAGATGCAAAAGGATCAGATTTCAACAACAAAAACCTGTGTTGCAACTTTCTGTTTTCTGTTCTAACGGCAGGAATTGAGGTATCATAATATGTTTAAATGTGATTTATTTATTTATTTATTTTTGCGTCATGAAGAATAATTTTTGGCCACACAAAATAGACTGTATCAGCAAGCCCTAGTCCAAACGTGTTGTGACAGGATGTGTTCATGTAAGCACACTCTCCACAAGCCCACAGGAAAATATCTTGACTGGAACACCTGTATCTCTGTAAACACAACACTGCAGTGCTGTTCAGAAATATTTATATTAATTATAATCAAATATAAGCATATTTTTGTTGTGTTACTATGTTGGCACAATGATTTTGAAATGAAGTAATGACTGTGGGGTCAATTTGTTAATGCTATGTTTTTTGGTTATATCCCAGGTATAATTTCGTCACATTAAGTGAACAGTATGGAGGCAAAACAATAGACAACTGTCAAAATGCCAATGTATGTTTTAGCTCACAAACCCTGCTGTTTTGTAAATAAGAATCGAGCTAATCATTTACTGAGGGAAGCACTGACACTCTGCATCTCATGTGGAATCACTGCTGCATTGATCTGCATGAATTTGTAATGCCAGGGTAGCAGTTTCATTAAACTTGTTTGTCTAACATTAAAAGTCTCATTTTCCTGCAAAATAGAGCATGGAGATGATCTCAGAAAAAGGCGAAAATAAATTAGCCCGTTGAATTTTTGATTACGTAACTTCGTCATGTATTACATTTAGTATTTGTGGCCAATGAGTTGACAAAGTATCAGGCAGAGCCCTATCTAGTATACCATTGCCTAACACGAGGTACATCTGAAAGGAACGGTTTTCTTCTTCCAGAGAAAGGAGGGAGAAATTGTGTTGTCGGGTGTCCTAGATTATCTGCAGGCTAGAGAATTGAGAGAAAATGGCTTTTTGCTCAAATGCAATCTTGTTTAATTTCCCAATCTATTTCAGCATATTGAGTAAGACAGGGGCCTTTTCCTGCTCTCTATTATGAGCCATGTGGTTTACATTTTAATGAACATGTCTTTGTTCTCTGACAGGTGTTCATAATTGGGCTTATAGCTGACAGAAAGTTCCAGCACTTTAACCCTGTCCTGGAGACCTACATTCGGAAGCATTTCAGCGCCACATTGGCATACATGTGAGTTTGTTGCATATAAATAGACCAACGACAACACACAACATATTGAACAGATCTGTCACGCTCTGTGTGTGTGTGTGTGTGTGTGTGTGTGTGTGATTTTGTTTCTAGGAAACTGACGAAAGTTCTGAAGAACTACGTGGACAATGCTGAGAAGCTGACAGAGCAGCTGCTGAAGGCCATGAAGGCTCTGGAGTACATCTTCAAGTTCATTGTCCGCTCCAGAGTGCTCTTCAACCAGTACGTCCAGATGATTCACACACACACACACACACACACATATCACTGTACATTGTTGTACAAATACAAATATATGTACATATATTTCTCGAATTACGTGTACATGGGTTGTGAGTATTTTTTGTGTTTTTATTTCTTGGCACTGCTTGTTGACTTTAAACTAATTGTTTTCATTTTATTTATTGCTAGAGTTGTTCCTTAATTAATTCTGTGGCTTCAGTATTTTTCCATACTCGATCTATTAATCAATATTTTATTCAACAATGATTGTAGAGTGGAACAGTGGTACAGTTGTTAGCATTGTCGCCTCTTTCTACGTAGAGTTTGGATCTGGGTGCTCCTGCTTCCCCTCACATGCACGTTAGGTTAATTGGGGACTGTAAAGTACCCATAGATGTGAATGTGAGTGTGAATGGTTGTTTGTCTCCATATATCAGCCCTGAGATAGACTGGCGACCTGTCCAGGGTGTACCCTGCCCTCGCCCAATGTCAGCTGGGATTGCCTCAAGCTCCCCACGACCCTATAAGAATAAGCGGTATAGATAATGGATGGACGATTGATTGTTTTTGCCGCATTAGGTAATGCTGTTAAGGTTGAAATGGGTAAAAGTGAATGGTCTTTAGGTGAGGTAATTTCTATGTTACGTATAATTGGTTGTGAGGATGTGGCTGTGATGATGTCAAATGAAAGATAATGTTGTTGAGCCACAGAATAAAACCGTTGGTGGCTGAAGAGCTGATGTATGATCCTGGTCTAATTGAGTGTGTAGAGTTTGATTAGTTTTTTGCCCAATGACTAGAGGAGACTCCGTCCTTTACCTCATGAATCAGACCACAGCAACGTCGCTCTATACTGGACATGTCCATGTTCACAGTGTCTGTGCCAGGTGATTTCCTTTTTGCAGTATACCCAATAACAGCTTTAAAGTGGACCTGTATTTTGGATTGCCAGGATCAGCTCTATTGGGCCTTTGTTGCTGAGTCAGACTCAGAGTTTGGAAATCTGCTAAACTGTGAAGTTGCGTTTGTTGGTGCCTTTCATGCAGTTCTGACTAGAAGGTGGCAGGGTTACATCAGCAGGCTTTTTCATTGCGGGCCAGCGGAACATTTCTATGAAATGGTAGAGGAGACACTCTAATCACACAATTTCACCCCCGTGACTTAAGACTGGTGCGGCTGTCCGCAGATTACTCTGCTCCTCGGTGCTGCAGGTGAGAGACGGCTATAAGTAATTGTTGTTGTGGGAGCTCTGAGACGGATGCCTCTAATCCCGTGATTTCTGTAAGCCGTCAACAGTGACTATCCCGGACCATGTAATACCTGTAGCCCCGTGAGAGATTGTGGCACCACAGAACCCACCTCCCTGGAAGAAAGCCAGTCAAATCTGATGCAGTGGGAGCAATCTTACCACTTCACCCCTCTTTGACCTGCCTCCCTCTGCATCAGTGGTTGTTTTCAAGCTATATCAGTTTCTCTCAAAAGTCCTAATTTTTTATGTTTTTCTCATCTGAGCGGTTGACACACTTAATTACTTTGCAGAGAGCACAATGTGGCTCATTTACAGTTAATACCCAGTTTGTGAAGATTTATGGGCTCTGCAAGTGGGATAAAATACATTTTCATTTTTGGGGGGATTACAGAGGAAGCCCTGCTTTGTGTTCCCGTGCACTTAGAAATTGGGAAAGTGTTTTTCTTCAATTGTTCTGTGATCATCGGCTTTTAGAAGCTATAATCACTGGGCAGCATTTACGCCACATAACCAAACTAGCAGAAGAGCCATTAGAAATACTACCCCAGACATAAGTCAGTGAACATCTTACATGGCATTTGCTTTCTGCTACTCGTATAGTATTCCAAGAGAGTCATTAACATAGATCATTAATATTTCTGATTTTTGTTTCCACATGAAAGCAGGCAGGTGCTTCGGGGTCTTGTCATGTTGTTTTAAATGCTAATCTGGCTGGCAGCAAGAGTGATGTCTGTGGTTCAGCTCCAAGAATATTTGCATTGATAACACACACGGGCCATTCTGCTGGCTGCTTTTAATGATTTAACAGGGAATCATCAAACTCTTGTCATTTCTACCGCGGGCGGGGCTGTTTACACGGGGATGAAACAAACAACAGCCTTGTGATCATCTGCCAATGTAATTCTCTTCTTCATCTCCTCCCAGGCTCTACGAGAACAAAGGAGAGGCCGACTTCATGGAGTCCTTGAGGAACCTTTTCACATCCTTTAATGATATGATGAACAGTAACTCGGAGAACACTGGCATGGTGAAGGTAGGTTGAATCACAAGTCCAAGTCCAACTGTATGCTATCTCTCAAGCTCTGTGCCAAGAAATATCTGCTGCTGCATGAATAGTAAATAACCGCTGCTGTGCAAATGGTAAATAAATCTGCTGTGATTTGCTTTGGATGACGTGCTCAGTAATTGGAGATGCATGTGTCTTGTTAGACCTAAATGAATACAGCAGTTTATCAGACATTAATGGTAAAGTTCCTTCTGCTCAATGATGGTCTCCATGTCTTGCATGTTTGTTTTCTTCACCTTTGTCACGTCTCTGTGCAAGTTTTCCTGATCTTTACTCTCATCTATTCTCCATGGGTTGGGCTGCACATAAAATAAAATTTATATTAGAAGGTATTTTAAATAGATGATTAAAGGAATATGTTGACATTTTGGCAAATATGGTTATTTTTTTTCCTTGCTGAGATCTGTCCCAATCTGATGCCAAACTATTTCTTTAAGATTATATCTCAGTTTGGAACCTCCATTCTTCTTTGAACTGTGTCTGCAGGGGCCAAAAATCAAAACCATGGAACCTTTTGTCAAATTTGATCACTTATGCCCTTTGAGACGTTCCACATTTTAGACTATTAAATTCATTCATGTCTGAAAAGTTGACTTTATTGGTCCTGGTGCATCTCTCAGAATCAATAAGAGAACTTGGATGTTGTGGCTATAGTAACATGTTTTACTATGTCAGTACACTATAAATATATATATGTAATATAGAAAAGGCTTCTCAAGGGATCTTACTCTTAGGCTCCGCACACTAAATTTTGAATGTTGGTCAAGGTGATGAACTGTATTTGTGAACTATTGATTACCCATGTAATAGAAAGCGAATGGTGTGATTAGTTAATCTAGAGAGCTGATACGTTCAGGATGTTTTGTGCAGCCCCAGCCTCTCAGATTTATCTTCCTCCTTATGTTTGTTTGTTGTTTGTTGATTTCTCTTGTCTTTCGTCCTTGTATATATGTTGTTGTGTTTTTCCTCTCTCCTTTCCACTCTGACCTTGACTGTCCTGTGGTCTGGGGGCTCCTTTGGCCTTCTGCTTTCTAGCTGCTCCTTAAGGTATTTATTTCAATGCTTTGCTCCTTCTGCCCTTAAGCTCCCTCCATCGTGTTTGCATTTCATTGTCCTTGACCCCAAACTTGGTGACTTCTGATTTGTAACAAACAAACAAATGTATGCATATATATGTCTGTGTATACACAGTCTGTGTATACACAGACATATATAATTTTTTTGTTGTTGTGCAGATACACTCAAACTACACAAGCATACAACATGCTCATGTCCACACACCTATGCTTTTAGAGATAACATAATCATAGGGCACATGCACCTTTGCACACCTACAGTAGATCCGTGTGCACGCTCAACCATAGGAGAAGCTCAGGAGTCAATTAGGAGTCAGTTGCTGTGTAATTGGGTGAGATATTAGCTTTACTGTCAGTAAATTAAAAACCGATCTTGAGGAACGGGCATGAAAGCGAGGAATCCCGGTTTCTTCCTGAGTCCGCCCTTGTGAAAGCACTGTGACAGGTGGAAGCTAATGAGCAGTCCCGTCATACCTCAAGTCTGAATCCTGATGAACATCTGGACAGAGCCACACACATGCAGGGGAAAACTTTGATACACACTCAAATGTGCACTTCTGTTGACTGTTAGGCACAAGTAGAAGCAGGAGACACAACACAACTCAAGTCCTCTGAGATTTTTGTTTGACACTTCATACAACGCAGCCCCACACAACAGGTGGGAGTTTGGTTGTTGCTGAGAACAAAGCAAAAAAAAAAAAACATTCTGCAAAAATGTCCTCTTCAATAGGTAAACAGAGGAAGTTGGCTTTTTATCAGAAAGAGCCAGGGCTGCTCTTTCAAACAGCATCTTTGAAATCCATGTCTCAGACTCTCTAACTCTGGAGAATGGGGTGTGCAAGTGGGGTGTTGAGGTATTCACTAAAAATATCTAATAAGATGAGAGGAGATTAAAGCAGGCTTTTATTTAGAAGTCATACTTACAACCCGTTTCGAAAAACCAAGGCAAAGATACATTTTTACTGTGCTGGATTCTGCAGTGATGTTCAGAAATACATTCCTCAAGACAGAAATTGTTTGAAATTTTTTCCTTTCCTGAAATCTCTAACCAAGTATTTTCTCTCTCACTGCCCTCATGTAAACACTGATAATTACTTGTCACACATTTTCAGAAATAAACCATGCACAATCACAAACTGTGGACTGTCGCAGGTGACGTCCGGCGCGCTTCGTCTGTATGGCTAATCAACCTCTATGAGGCCGACTGGCACTGCTGCTAATTTGCACAGATGCTGTATAAACACCCCGACCCACCTTGGCCGGCATTTAGCAGCAGTCAGTCAGAGAGGGAAGTGTCAGCTCGGTTAATCATTCCCATTATTAATGGATGGCTCTGTAATCAGCCACTGGGTGCACGCACTTGATGACTTTATTATAGTATTGATGGACAAATTAAGATCCTATCTGCCTGTGTCTATCAAGCTACCCTTATAGGAGACCTTCCTCTGATCCCAGTTTATTTATGAGGAATCCTTGCACCACCAGTACTACTCGAAAGTAAACCGTATGAAATGCATATTAAAAGAAACATCACAGGAGCTGGGTTTAAGAGTCTGGGGTTGATTTATGAATGGTGGTGGAGTTGTAGCAAATTTTGTGTGACTTAATCTGTTATTGTTATTATACTTTGTTAATAACCTTTCATAGTATCATACAAACAAAATACATGTTGCTCATTGAAAAATATGTATTCTTTGTTAAAATGTTGTGGTTAGTGAAACAGGAAAGGAGGACACAGAATTTGCTTAATGAAGCTACAAGACACATATACGCTTCACTACACACAATGCAATAAGACTCGATTCCCACCGTACTTGTGAAAAATATTGTATTACACACTGTGGGATAGAGTGTCTCACTAAATATCAATCAATGACTAAACTAATTAAATTGGAGATGAACATAATCTTGTCATGTTTCCTTTGTTCCTCTGGTAAAGGGTGCTGCACTGAAGTACATTCCCACCATTGTCAACGATGTCAAGCTGGTCTTTGATCCCAAGGAACTAAGGTAATTTTGTGTGACACACAACATATTCCCATGTTGGAACATCATTACAACGACACCTGCTGTAGAGAAAAGTGTATGTGAGCCAATGAACTTGTTACTGCTGCAGAAAACACACACACGTCTCTTAGACTTTCTCAAAACTAAAGCTAAACTAAGCTAAAAAGCACCACACCAGCTCATTGAAGCAAATGTATAGCGATGCTCAAATTAGCCTTGAATGTCCTTTTTTTTTTTTTTTTTAACTTTGCCGGGGGGACAGAAAGGAGGAATCTTAATTGCTTTTGTTTTTCAAAGAGCCCCATTGACTTAAAATTGTATATTGAATTGTATCACTAACAAGCTGATGGGATATTGTGCTGCTGTAAAGATTTAGAAGTGTTATTATGTATTTGTCTGACTGAGGCTGTTTTTATTCAACAACTCAACATGAACTAGCTGTATTGTAATGGGCAATGGTCAAACATGTCCCGGGTTGCCATGGAGACCCACTGACTGCTCCACTCAGTTGTCCATTATAGTTAATGTTGTCTACCGCAAATGTCATCAGCTATAGCATAATGCCTGTCTTAATGATAATTGACTTAAGTATCACATACTGTGGGACTAAATTATATATTTAGAGGAGTGCTAAACACAACAAAACACAAAACACAAAAAAAACTTGACAATCCATTTTTCATCTGAATGTCTTTTTCTTACATGTAAAAATGAATGGGCTGTGAAATTCAGTTGGCCTCTCATAACCTTTGACCAAAAATTCAAGCTTCATGTAGTTTTGGGGTGGTGGTGCAAAGCCATTTTTGAGACCAGGGAGGATGTTGTGTTTGTGACGAATGCCTCATGGGTCTGCCCTTGATTTTCTGTCCCATTTGAATGTCTTTAATCTGTTATGCTAAAAGGACACAGCACACACACACAAAAAAATAGAATGGCCTCATTTATGGAGCATTATACTTACAAATATGTGAAGAAGTGTTCAGTGAAACATAGCAACAGCTGTAAATGAATCTTTAAAAACATATTTTGAGTACACTTTTTTTCATCATCTGTAAATATTTAGTTCAGATGAATATAGTCACACATGAGTCACACTGATTGTGACCTAATTTTCCTATTATGAAATATGCATCCTGCACAAAGTCAGTCACATCAATGGAGAGGATCCATTGGGAGAATCAGCAGCTCACTTTTGACCAGGCTGAGTCTGTTCGTCAGTAAAAATAAAACTACTTTTTTCCTTACGATCTAATATTCCCTCCACTGAAGGTCAGGAGAGAGGTGGAATAAAAAAGAAGTCTGTGAAAAATGGTGGAGCTCTTTCTTGGCTCAGATTATCTCAAAATTAATTTCATCATTAATCACAAACCTTATGTTCCAGATCAAAAATGGATGTGTACTTTGTTGCAAGGATTTTCACAGTCACTAACATAAGGAGAAATGAATACATATTTATGAAGTAAAGATAGACGTGTCATTTCACTCAGAAAATGGACATATATTCGATGGTTTAAGTTGCTGCTTATTCTAGCTTAACTAAATTAATCAAAAACAGTGAGACGAGGTGCTGACAGCATCTGTCCACCCCTGCTTATTCACATGTCAAAAGAGGAAGCCCTGTATTGTTGCACATTATTTCAACAAATATTTTACCACCAGAAACACTCTTGACACTGGGATCTATTTTCATCACAGCTCAGAGACCGGGACAGGTTGTGCTAATACATGTAGGCATTTTCCAGGGCCTGAAATGTGCTTTGCCTGTTAATTTGCAAGCACTCAGCAAGGAGCCCCTTTCATTTGCCCATGTCCTGCACCTGGGCAGCTGCCATTTCCACAGCAGATTCAGAGCCACACAAGACTTGCTAAGCCCTGCCTCTGGCGTCTACTCCACCACTGTCGCAGCCACGTGTAGGAGGAGGAGGAACAGGGGTTGGGTGTGTGTGTGTGTGTGTGTGTGTGTGTGTGTGTGTGTGTGTGTGTGGTTGGGTGGGGTGGTGGGGGGCTTTGGTCTCAACTCATCCATTCTGTCTGCTGAGCTCTTGTAGCTCCTAAGACTGAATTTTTTTTTTTTTTTTTTTTTCCCCATTCACATGTGTGGAGCTAGCGGGACAGTATGGACTGCAATGAAGAGATGTTAATTAAATTATTGGGACATTGTTAGGCCATGTCCTGGTTATCAGTCCCAATAAAGTTAACAATATATAGTTTATTAGTTACATTACATATGTGTTAGTTAACATGTCATCCTCTCTGTCACTTGAGAAGAAACAATAGGAAAGCTTTTGATTATAACTTTAATTGTGGACACTGGGGTCCTCATGAAGCATTCACCTAGGTGGCAGCGGTTGTTCCTGTTGTTAGCACAAACCTGGCTGAGCAGCTGAGCTTGAGGCGACTGAATTGAAGCCTCGGGGTGGGGGTGCTTCATCCCCTGCCAAAACCTTGTCTCCTCTTTGAGCACTGCCAGTATAATGAAGATCTGGCCTCCTTCTTTATGGAGAAAACTGTCAGTTTATGTATGTAAATGACTGTGTATTCCATAGTTTTGATCTTTCTACATGTTGGTTGTCTTAAAAAAATAGTAAGTAGGAATCATCAGTTTATCTAGTTGAATTGCATGGGCTGATGTACAAGGTTGTCTAGAATTAGAAATCCCTCAGGTCAATAGCTTTGTGAAATACAAAAGCAACATTGAAGTCTACTGAAGCCATTTGAGATGAAGGTCACACACCCCCACACAGGTGTTTGGGCTGATTAGACTCTTCTCAGGACGGTGGAAGTGCTCAGACTCTGATTGATTGACAGTGCTGTCGCTCAGCTGTCTTTGTTGAACCTGTTGAGGAACTTTAGTCTTTTAGTATGAAGTTTGGAGACATTAGGAAAGTTGTACCGTAACTCAGCAAAGCTTCATCATAAAAAATGAGGTCTCATCAATCAGGACTAGTAGTGATATGTTATATATATATATAGATAGTATAGTTATATCATATAGTTTTATAAAGAATTCTCGATGAGGTTAGACTGCTGAAGAATAAGATTAGAAAGCTTGAAAGAAAGCGTAAAGTATGGTTTTAAATCTGAAAAATGGGATGCAAGCATTTGAAAATCAGATTTATTTAACATTAACCAGAGTGACCATGAGGTTCCTTGTCTCCTCTCATACCAAGGCCCTTCTCTTCCAGCTGCTCGGTTAGTCCAGGCAGCCTGCTCTAGGAAGAGTACTGGTTGTCCCAGACTTCTTCCAGTCGAGATTTATGGAGGCCACTGTCCTCCTGGGAACATTCAGTGCTGCAGCCGTCCCCAGATCTGTGCCTCAACACAACACTCTCTGTGCTCTGCAGGCAGTTCCTCCCACCTAATGTCTTGGATTTTGCTCTGATACACATTGTCAGCTGTGAGGCCGAGTCGTATATAGACCATAGATTGTATACAAAAATGGACATTGACAACAGGGCTGAAAAGTGAAGCAATGTGGAAATGTCTTAAACCTACATTTTATCTAATGAACATCAGGGGGCGATTCACTGGTTGCAAAATTGATCTGATTGTATAGAAGTCGATGAGGAAATGGTCTTACCTCTCACTTGATTTATTACCTCAGTAAATGTTTTCCTAACAAGTTGATGGTATCAGTCTCTAGGTTTCAAGTCTTCAATAAAACACAATGTTCATTTTTTTAAATTATGGTCCTATTAAGACGAAAATAGATGATAAAGCCAGAGTAAGCATTCGGTCATGGATGCTGTGTGATTGACCGACTGTATCACACGCAGTAACCTGCCTGATAATCACGATAGAGTACAGAGCAGATCAGCTCCACCGCTCACTCCTCCTCAGCTCCACCGTCTCCTCCAAATATAGTTTCTTCTGGTTTCAATAAATCAATGGCCAATTTACAAACTTGAGGCTTCAAAACGGCAGCTCACAAATCAATGGGTGACGTTACGTGGGTACAACTCAATATAAATCACGTCCAATTAAGCTGAATTAACCACAGGTGAACTCCAATCAAGGTGTACAAACATATGGAAAATGCTCAGAAGAAACACTGGAGAATTTCAAGTGTCATATCAAAGAGTCTGAACGCTTAACATCAATGTGATATTTCAATTTTTTTCTTTTTAATACATTTTCAAAAAAATCTAAATTTCTGTTTATAGTTTGTCATTGTGGGTGTAAATATATATATATTTTTTGTTTTAGCATAAGATTAAAACAGTTAAATGGGTTCGGATTTTCTAAATGCAATCTACAGTTACTGGGTATTTTCCTACAGATTTCAGGTACATCTCATGGCCTTTATCAGCAGATGAAATGCTCATTTGCCATGAATCGCCTGTATGACCACTGGGCAAACTCAATCTGCTGCTGAAGGTCACACAGATATGTGTGAAAACTCCAGAAGATTTCCAGGGAGTGATGTTGCACTGAGTTTGTTTTGTCAAATTAACTTTAACAAGGTCAATAATAAACCTTCAAGCTTAAGTTATGTGTATTGTAATATATTTTGTGATATAGCACATTCTCTAAACATTTAATAAGACACTTTTATATATAATAAGACACATGGAAAATATGTCTGGTTTGGTTAAATAAGCCCATAAATGCCAGAGAAATAAATGTACCTTATCACATCAATTCAAAAGTCTTGAATCAATCAATCATCTTTTCTTTACACTGATTTGCAACAACTATTGTCCTCCAATACACACCACAATATAAAATATAGGTAGAAATGCTGTTCTCAGAGTTCATCTCATGCTATTTGTTCTCTTTTCTCCTCCAACCCTGGACAGAATATTTGAGAAGTACCTGTGTGGGCGCATTAATTGTGTTTTGGATGAATGCTTGTGGTTGGACGCACTCAACCAGTCCAAGATACCTGATCAGTTTGACCTTTTGTTTTTATTGTCCTCCCTCTGTCTCTGTAGCAAGCTCTTCACCGAGTTCATCCTAAAGGTCCCTCTGGGTCGCCTGGTGAAGCAGAAGCTCGACTGTCTGATTGACATTGTTCATAGTGATCTCTTTACTTATCACGGTAAGAGCACACAGACACACATGAGCACACACACTGACTGTACTCACTGTTCTTCACTGCATGCTCCTTCACTCATGGGCGCAGTAATCACACACACACCACCTGCCTCCCCAAAGGCAGCCCAGTGTGAGCTCACAGTAAAGGTCACTGGTGAGACGTAGTGGAAATCCTTCTTGTTATCTAAGAGTTGAGCTTCCCCACTGCTAAAATCACTCAGACTTGTCTGTGTCAGATGTAGCTACTCAGTGTTCGAGTCTCCTTTGTTCTCTGTTTTACTATTTAATCCTTTTTCCATAAATGTGTTTTTCTGGTCTGATTTTACTTCCCTTGTCTCAACCCAACAGGACTCCACTATTGTACACTTTAATAATACAGTGCTGTATATGCTGTATATGCTAGATATGAAGGAAAGGGGTCTAAATGTGGTTAATGAGAACCTGTGCCTTCGGTCTTCGCAGACAGGCTAGCCTGCGGCGATCTGCAGACAAGGCCCCGCTGCAGTGACGGTCCACGGCTAAGCATTTTGCTAGAGGCAGCGGCCCCCTGAGGTCACACAAACGCATTCACACTCACAGACTGTCCTGTGGCAGTAGATTAAATGCAAAGTGCCTGGCAACAGTGATTTAATGTGGTTGGCGGGGACAGCACATGCCTCAAAGCAGCGGACGAACGTAAAGGAAGTGGACAACAATTACCCACTTGCACAGTTGCCCTCTGCCTGCGTCATCAGCAGATGCAAAGTTCAGCATGAATGTACAGGAAACAAATAATGAGGTGAAATCTGGACAGAGTGAAAAACAAGTTTATCTCTGATACTGAACACGACACAATATAAATGTCTCTTCTTTCATACTTAAGCAACATAGAATCGGCTGGTTTAGCCCATTTGAGGAGTAATTCTTGAAAGGAAATGCTCCTTTGGCAATCACAAGTGATCTGTTGCTGTAATTATGGACAAACAAGCCTTCCATATGTTTGTAGATGTCTTACCGATTACCAGGAAGACCTGTTGCTGTGGTGTAGACAGGAATTGTCCCGCTGCTCAGTTCTCACAACACTGGTGTTATGAGCACCTGTAGTAGTCTTTGAGTTGCATGTGTGCGTTTTCAAATTGTGCAAAAAAAATGATGGAGAATGCTTCAAAGTTTAATTGCTGTGGAGATCTTTCATTACGGATAGTGACCGCTGCAATGAGCAAATGGGTTAGTTAGCCAGGCAGTTTTTAAGGTGGTTTAATCAATTCCCTGCACTTGCCCATGTGACACATTGTTAGCTGCATCTTGGTCCTCAGGTGGTCCTTGAAAAGGTGCCGTGCCAACCACTACTAAAGTGAAATGTACTGGAATGCTTGGAAGCAAATAAAAGCCCAGCAAGGAGGCATTTAGCTAGATACTCTGCCCTCTTTTTAGCAGTCTACACGTGCTCATCAATATGCATTGAATGTGTTCACTGATGATGGTGTTCTCATTCCTGTAGGCTGCAAAGTGATTAACATATTTAACCGTCCCCGTTCAAAAGCAGCTCCTAAAGTAGTGTTTTTCTGTCCCCAATGGGCTTATTTCTGTTCAAGATTACGACTTTAGACAATAAGGTGACAACGTATCCCCCATGGGTTTAATGTTCACGTTGGAATTTGAAATTCTGTGTTACATGGTGGTGCATACACAATTCTCTGCTGCAGATGAAAACAGAAATCAGCTGGAGAAAAAAAAGCTGAAAGTGTTTCTTTCTTTTTTTTTTTTTGGATTATTTTTGAGGTACAGTGTTTTGTCACCTTGACTGTTGAAGATGTAAAAAGAAGGAGCTGGACGAGCACATGAATCACTTGCAAATGGGCTCATTCGAAGAGAACAAATATGTCAGCTGCTCCCCTGGTCTGCATTAAAAGGGGGGAAAAAAATCACTGTAGCGTCTAAAATCTGTTTGGGCTGGAAGTTTGAGGAGAGCACTCATGGCCTAGCTTGATAGTTCCAGTCTGCTTGTCCCGCTCCCACCCTGCAACTAGTGTGTGTGTGTATGTGTGAGTGTGTATGTATGTATATATGTGCTCACATGTTTTTGTCCATTTATGTGCGTATGTGTGTATTTTGAGTTTTGGAGGAGGCGTAAAGGGATTGAGGACTATAGCTGTGTAAAAAAAAAAAAAAAACAAACAAAAAAAAAAAACAAGGTATTAAACACTCCACACAATGTCAAACGCCCTCAGATAGGAGATTTACTATTGTGTTCAATCCCTGGAAGATTACTAAGAACACACACACACACACACACACACACACGCATATACATAAACACAAATTTTCCCTTTAAGCTGTATCAGGTGGATAGTTTGGTCCTCTATTCCACAGCACCAAAAATATTTCAGTGCAGATATGGTTGTCATTTTTTGTCAGGGTTAGCTATCATGTGACAAGACTCCTAACATCCATAACGTTTCCTTTTAGGTGTTTAGCAGTGAAAGCTTTACGGGAAGAATAGCTGTATTGTCGAGGAGCCTTCCCACAATACTGCAGTCACACATAGGAAGTTATTCAATAATGATTTGTGGAGCACTTTACTCCTTTTTGCACTAGGAGCATTTGTCCAGGCTGTAAATTCATCAAAATTTTGTATTGGCAAAGTGACACAAAATTGGCACAGCTAAACTGACATGTTTGGGTAAGGCCCCCCTGCTGGGAGAACTTGAGTTATTGCAAAGTGGTTTCTAGGGATGGCAGTCAATAGGTCCAATGCTTTTCAAATGTACTAAGCAAGATGTGCTGAACTGCTAGAAGAAAATAAGAATTGTTTAGATGATTCTCTCATTAATGTCTGAATGATTTAAAAAGTAGAAGTATTAATTATTACATAATGTATTCATTACCTTTTTATTACTGAGCCACATCATGATCTGATGATGTGTGCCGCTCTGGCGTATGGTTGATTACTAGTAATTACCACTAGCGATAATACTGAAAGTGAAACAAACGGCTTCTGTTGACAGTCACCTTAAAGATGCTCTTCCCTCTTTTTGATGTTTGAGCATGGATTTTTCCTTTCTTCATAAGTCTTCATACTGCTCAATTTTATATGTAGCTCCTTCAGAAATGGGTTGGAGAATATAGAGCACTGATTCATATTCAGTACCCCTGGGTATTGTTTATGAAGAGGTCACCATAGTTCATGCTATTCATTACGCGTTACATCCTGCTGTTTATCATTTGGCCTTGAGCACGATTGACAATTGGCAAAGCTTTATGGTTGTGTGTGTGTTTTGCTTTTGATGAGTAATGAAGTCCCAATTTCATTTTTTCCCTGTTGACTCGCATATTAAAGCTGTAGCAGTATCTGTGAAGCAGAGAGATGGTATTGATTTGGAATTGAAATACAGTAGCTGTTTCGAGCGGCGATGTCTTTCCACCTTGTCATTATAACGGTTGCTATTTGAAGAGTCCCTGTAGTCTGCCACAGTATTGGTGATGCTTTAACTCTCTGCACTGCTCTTTTGCTGCTGTTATTATCTCTTAAGATGACATTAATATCAGTGCTCACCATTTCACTGTGTGAGAAGAACTGTCATTCCACTGCATGGGGGCCATTGAGAGGTGTTTATTTCTATTCTTTTACTTTATTTCTTTTATTGCAGTTTATACAGTGAAACTTTTCTATGTAGCAGTATAAATAATAATAATAACTCCTAACTCCTAACCTCCTAACTGATATTCCCATCTTCTAATTGAACCAGCCAAACCCCAGTATTTGTCCCCAAGCTTTAAATATGACCCAAACACACATACACAAATGCCACTAAGATTGGAATCAGAAGGTTTAATAAAAAATATGATAATTTTGTGGCGGGCTGCCTTAGGTTTACCTCCCATGAGAATACTTCTCTGGCTTATCTCTGCTGTCCTCCATGTCCAATTGCCAGCCAAACTCTCTGCCCTCTGCATATGGAAATTAACTTTTTGATGTTGCCGTCAACATCAGATGAGCCTATAGGTTTGGTTTGGTCGCTTGTTTTGTGGAATTAATTAAATTTGAACTGTTACTATGACAGAGTTGGATAGACAATTTTCTGCTTTTATATGCCATTTTAGGTTATACAGTATTCAGTTACATATACATATTTAATATACATATACATAAACTGTTTTACAAAACATGTTTCAAAATTACATGATTTGAGTCTCGCACCAGCGATTGTTACTGGGGCAGTAATGGGATTTGTGGCTTCATTTAGGCCACAATGACAGAGTACAGCACTGGAGAGTGACCGGTTTGACCAGTTCAATAAGATTTTTCATGCTGGTGATCAGATGTAATTAGCAGTGTCTGGTGTGTTGCTAATTATTTTTTACTACTTTCTATTTCAAGGGAGGAGTTTGATTTGTTGTGCTCTGAAATGTTTATGGCTTCGTGTGGCTATCGTTTTAACTGTGGTACTGTAACTGTTTCTAGGGATTTTGGGAGCTTTAGCCACAGTCATTTACAATGAATAAATATATTCATTGTGCACATTTTAATTTAATCCTCTGAGCTGTGAGGGAGCCATTAACAAGCTGCGTGCCTCAGCATTGACAGTGTGTCGAGAACATATGCTGCACTGCCTTGTGTGGTCTATCATCTGCTCCTTGTGGTTGATCGACGTGAATGTGTGTGTGTTTTTGTGGTGTCCCTGCAGATTGCCGCGAGATCCTCCTGCCACTGATGACGGAGCAGCTGAAGTTCCACCTAGAGAAGCGGGAGGAGCCAAAGGCTTGCTGCCAGCTGCTTAGTGACATCCTTGAGGTGCTCTACAGGAAAGATGTGGTGAGGAACACAGCTCTCCAGCTTCATGTGCTTTTATTTCCCTCTGGGATAAACAGCAGAACAACAAGGGGGTCCAGCACCCCCTTATATAAGGCGCATGTTTCCACTGTGGTGATTTAACTAAGTGGTTACTAATCACTGTGCTGCTAATTTATGTTATTGTCCTGCATGTCCCGAGAGGAACAGATTTTACAGCATTGTTAATTTTCTAACTCCTAAAGTTGGCTGTGCTCAAAAATTCATTGCTCAGGGTGGCTAGAGGCCACCTTCAACACCATGAACATGCTGCAGGAACATGGTGATGAGTTCTGCCTAATCCCTTGGTGTTTTAGACCCAAAGAAGCTTATAATAATGTGGTCTGCATAATGAGGTTGAGCAGTTGTTGAAGTCAGTCACAAAGCCAGCGGTAGAGCCAGTCGAAGCTAATACATTTTTCATTATCAATTAATGTTGTTATTGTTCTTTCCAATTAATTGTTAAGAAAATAGCCAAGTCCCCAGATCCCAAGATTCTTAATTTGAATCCATACCCCCAAAATATTCAATTTACAGTTACATCAAACTGTGAAAAGTAGCAAACCTGGCATTTTTCCATTGATAAATGACTGAAAAGGTTAATTAACCATCAGAGTGAGTGAGTCAACTTTCTGTTGATCAACTACAGGGTAAATCAACTACTCGTTTTAGCACTGAAATGAATTTTTCACTGGAGTCTATATCCTTCGTACTCAGGCATCAACCACAGACCTTACACACACTTGATAACACATACACATACACACACACACGCACACTCAGTTGCTTCACAAATGTGTTTCATCCTCGTCCATGCCCTGACTCCTGATGTCCTCCCTCAGGCCCTCTCAGACTCCCCTCACCATTGATCACCACGGCCTCGCCTCCCACACTCCACTCTGCGAGGGATTATCCACCTCTCCCACTTGCTCTGACTTTAACACTCCTTGTCTCTCTGTCTCGTGTTGCTGCTACCTCTCACTGCCTTGCTCTCTCTTTCTTATCTGTCCTACACTACACTTTCTTAGACTTAAATGTGCATGTTGATCAGGAAAAGGAGAATCATATAAAGGAAACCACTGTGGATACTTCTGTCTGGTGGCGTTTCTAAGTTATCAGCTTATACCTTGTTAGGAATAAGGATCTTATTGTATATCCCACCCTTAAATAGCTAGATTCAAACTAATTAAATAAGGGTTTTTCTCTTCGTACTTGGTTTTGTATAGAATGTTAACACAGACCTGTATTATTCTGGGAATCGTAGATGATGTGCGTCACACTCACTGCGCTAGAAGGCAATGTCTGAAACTCCCTCCTTAGATAGTTTATACCCCCCAGTGCTTCTGTGTATGACTGTGGGAATATTTGTGTCTGTTGTGCGCAGACTTACACGCATGAGTTCTTCAACCACAGAAAAAGCCCTGTAAATTATTGAAAATTTAGGTTGACGCTGCAAGAGCTCAGCCTGCCTGGAAGATTCCCTCCACAGACAGGTAGAGATGGTGTGAAACAGCCCTATGTTCACTCAGACTAATAAGCAACTCCAAGGAAAATTGTCCCACTTATGACAAGGGTGTAGCTGCCCCATGGGTGTTTCCCTCTCTCAAAGCTTGGATTTTTAAAGGATAAATCACTTTGGCTGCACCAGTTGTATTTGTCAGGTCTCTTAGCACAAAATGTTCCTGAGTTTCAAGTATGTGAAAAGGCAGTACTAATATTTTTCAGACTTTCTGACTCCTCTTTCTTTGTTTTGTGGTTTGGCCAAAAAAGTCACTGCTTCTTCAACTACTTTATGTCTTTAATTTGTTTGATAAATATACATGAGAACAGATTTCAGTGAAAATTGTGCCATGGACCAAGTAACCAATTTAAATTTCTTTTTTGATGATGTGTTGTGATTTATTTTTTTTTATCTTTAATCTTTACTGATTTCTACTTATACAGATAATATGTCAACTGTGCATCAGGGGTCATGGTGTTTACCTGACTCAGCAGCAGCCGAGGTCTCAAGCTTCTGTCTAGACTTGTCAGTTTACACTGATATTTAATAGCAATTCATTCAAAATCTATTGTGAGAGGCAGCCACTAGTTTTTAAATTGGAAGTATCTTCAGAAGCACAGACTGTGGTGCTGTTTTATAGCCAATTATAAAATCTCACTTTTTCCTGCCATGCAGCCTTATCTGCAGTATGACTCATGTAAATAATATCTGCGCTGACAGTAATGTTTGTAAATGTGTAATGTATACACTAAAACGTAGAACAACAACACTTGATAACAAAATATGTTTCTGAAATTACAGTTGGCAGTACACAGGTTTTTTACAGGTGGATTTTTCTTTGACATGCTCATCGTGTCATGGAGTCCTCCCCTCCTTATGTTTGCGTGTTGATATGTGTAGTTATTTCTGAATCTTTTGCAGGGTCCAACCCAGTGGCACGTGCAGATCATCATGGAGAAGCTGCTCAGGACCGTGAACAGGACGGTCATCTCCATGGGTCGCGATTCCCCTCACATCGTAAGTCTGTCTGACTCTCAGTAACTCTTAGCTGTACACCTATAACTAACTGTCTCTTCAACTTTTCTTCCCTGTTTTCACTTGTACACTTGTAATCTACACACACAGGCCTACAAACCACAACGAGTTGAACTCCCACAGGCCCACTGCAACACCTCTATTGTTCTGTTCCAAAGCTATCATTAAACGTAGAGTCTACCTTTGCAAAATAAAAAAACACACAATCTCTATCCAGCAGTGGCTTTGATCTGCTCATATCTTGCTCCAGCCAGTTGTTCATTTGCCAGCCTGTGTGTGTGATTCCTTTTTAGTGTTTCATGATGTTTTTTTGTTTGTTTGTTTACTTGTTTGTATGTCTGATCCCTCACTTATTAGAAGGTTTTTGTTCTGTGCTGTAGTCTAATCACTGTATCTCCCCTCCGCCGCTGTTAGCATCCTTCTCCCAATCACATTCTCCATGAGAGCTCGGTAGCAATTAACACATTTATCAGTCATCGTATAAGTATGTGGCAAAGCCTTCATCCTTTTTCAAGAGTCCAAGGAGTCCCATTGGCCTTTCTATTGCATCCTGTTGTGGTCTTTATTCATTAGGGCTGCATGCAGTTTGTGATGAGACTTTGAAAGTGAAACTTGAACATACAGTGGTGACCAAAAGTCTGAGACCACTTTTTCTAAAGTGGTATGTAGATTTTACATAATGTTTTTAATGATGAAGGAGATTCCTCCGAGGGCACTTCAAGCTACTTTTACAGCCCACTTAAATTCAGATAAGTGGTGAGAGAGACGTTTTCTCTGAATCTCAAGTATGTGTAGGAAAATGGAGAGCTGTATGATACTGACATTGGTAACTGGTTGGCATAGCATCTGTTCTCCCATCTCAGGTTATTTATTGTATTTGTGTGTGTGTGAGAGTATGAGCATATTTTTGTATCTGGTGGGGACTTTAACTTTAATAGACATGAATGGGGACTTGTGTGTATGTGCATATCTTTGTGTCCTAATGGGGACATCAACTTGAATACACATTAATGGGGATTCAGGTCACTATGGGGACAGAAATGTAAGTCTCCATGGGCAGAGGCTGCTTTTTGAGGGTTAAGACTTGATTTTAGGGTTAGGGTTAGAATCAGGTTTAGGGATTAGCTATTTAGTTGTGATGGATGAGATAAGGGTAGGGCGCTAGGGAATGCATTATGTCAATGAATGTTCCCTACGGGGATAGTGAAACAAGTCCTGTGTGTGAGCACAGCACCCTCTCCATCTGGGGAGCAGCAGGAATTGGCATCACCTGTTTAAATGGAAGCTTATGTGCTTTTATTACCAGTCACTGAGCCACACTAGCAGAGGGTGATTTAATAAAGCCAACAGTAGCCAGAGTTATCACACACTAATCATTTTGTGTTTGTTTGTGAATGTGTATGTATGTTATGTCATTGTGCCATAATACTTTCGCAGCACTCATCCTTTGTCCTCTGTGTCCTCTCTTATTCTGTCTTTCTTTCTCACATGCTTCCTTTCATGCTTAGTTGCAGTAAAAGGATTTTGGATTGCAGAGATTCTCTAGCTGCTCTTTCTCTCCCCTGTCTTAAGGTATTCTAGCGATGCACCAAGCTTGCCATGTTGACGGGAAACCCTGTGTTTTGTGTGTGTCACACTGCATAATGTAAAACTAATGAAACTGTGTGTCAAGCCGAGGCCTCCCTGCTCTCCCTTTTCCTCCCAGTGATCTTCTTGGAGGGACTGGCGCTCCAATCATTGTTATGCCGGTTCCGCAAAATTTGCCTGGCTCAGAGAGTTTGGGAAGACGGATTTGGGAAAGTGGTTTACACTGGAACTTGAAGCAGCAACTTCACCTTCCACTCCTGCCATTTTCCCCACTGTTATTTTTCACTACAGCAGGGTTCTTTTCATCATGTGCTTCAGATATTGAAGTTGCCTACCACTTTGTCTAAAAGGCTATCAACACTCATGAAGGCAGCACATGCAGGTCTCCCCTCTGCTGCATCATACTAAGTGCATCTATTTCAGCTTCCCCCCCTGTGGGGTAGGTGAAATGGCGTTTCCTGCTTCCAGCAGTGGCTTCTGAATGGCACCAAAGCAGAGCAGCCACCTTTCTGGTTAATGAAACTGCTCTACCTATATCCTCCCGAGGCCCTTATTGAAACTATCTACTTTGTATACATGCAGGACTGCCCTCTATCTTACTTCGACCCCTTATATATACAGTAGCTTACTTTTCTTGTCCCTACTGACCTGCCTTTTGTTAGCTGCTGTCTCTATAGCTCAGCAGCCACTGTACTTGACTGCCTTGACATTTCTGAGTACCTGCATAATATTTAGCATCAGTGTGCAGTGTCTTTTTACACAGTGGGAATTAGAGGTCACATCAAAGTCTCGTTCTTTTGAAAGGACTCGTGGCTCTTTTACTCAAACACTATACATATTATAGTACTTGAGACAGAAGCTGCATTTGAAGCAGATCACCAAATCATTATTTAATGATCAATAAGGTTAGTGTTAATTTTTAACAGCTATGAGACCCAGTTATTGCCGCTAGAGGAGTCGTAGCTTTCTAATCAGAGGGCTGTTGTTGCCGCCTCTGGGTACTGCTGCTTCCTCTGCAGGCAGATTGCGTGCCGCTGCTTGCACATCACCGCAGCCAACTACCGACCTTGTTCTTCTGAGTGGCAGCCTCTTACATTTAGATTTATGCATTAAGGTTCTACTCTGCCTCCCGCCTCTCCCTCGCTCTCTCTCATGCTCTCTCTCTGTTTCCTTGTTTCCTCTCTCCTGGTGGTGCTGGACACAGAATGTTGATGAGAATGATCACAGTGACGGCTTGGGGGCGTCGGTTTTGTTGTATGTTGTCACCGCAGTGCTACGCCTGTTAGTGACTTCGACACAGCATCGCCACACAATTGCATCGTAGGACATCCCAGCAGGCTATGTATTTATATTCATGTCCACCCTCACACAGGTTGAGATGAGTCCTTGTGAATACATTTATAGTGGGAGAGTAGCAGAAACATTTTGGATGTCCCTGCTGAAATTTACCAACTTCTGCCTTTTTGCCCTTGAATTAGCCCTGCAGGTAAACATGGACAGGAAGCTGCAGCTGGAAAAATCAAACCAAAGCGATGAAAGAAACCTTTTTATTTTTCTCAGACTGTTATGTTTGCCAAACTGACCTTTTCATATGTAGTTATATATCATCAGCAAACATTGAAATGTCAGAATTGATATGAAGATAAACTAACAGCTAACTTTACCTTAATGTTTACCAAATTATCCTTAAGAACTTTTTATGGCTGCAATTTTAAGGATTAAATGACAGGAGTTTGTGTTGAGATGTGGCTGTAGTCCTTCACAGTCATCCTGCTGATACTCCTGCAGTGTGCAGAAGGAATGGAGTGGAAAGCTGCAGTGGAAGGACTCTGTGTTATTGATTGACAGTACAGGGCTGACCAGCTATAGTGGCTTGAATGTTTTTTTGTTTTTTTTTTTCCCTTTGCTGCATGTACTCACTGACCGAATATAGTACATTGTATAGTATAGTATAGAACATAATTGAATCAAAACACTCTTATATCCCTTTCTTTCACTCCCCATCTTTACCTGTCTGTCTTTACATCTGTTTCTTTTCAAATATTTCTTTTAGTGTATTCTTGTCTCTTTATTTCTGTCCTCTCTCTCTCTCTCTTTCTGTTTCTCCTGCTGGCCAGACTGCTGCAGAGCTCTTACAGAAAAGAAGCATAGTGAGATATGGCACTGCATCATAATGCCTCAAACGTGCACTTATCACACAATTCATGCACCTCTCCACTCCTTTCCTCTCCTTCCCTGTGCTGAAACTTTGACCAAGCGTCCTCATGGGTTTATTGACCCTGCGACAACTCGTGCCAGATGTGTGCTCACTGTCAACACTGTGTGACAACTACAAGGGCTCGCATGTTGGTGCTCATCAGGCTTCAAACCACAGTGGACTGCAGTGAGAGTGTGGGATGTGTAGCTGCACCGAGCATCTTGTTTGTAACCTCAGCAGTGTGCTGTAAACATCCACCAGCAGGTAGCCCTGTGGAGATGGCCCTGTTATGGGTTAGAGGAGGGGGAGAGTGGCGGGGGGGCAGTTGTCCTCGAGCAACACTGGTTCCTGGAGCGTCATGCGTCTGTGTGGGGGTGACTCTGCATCTCGGGGGCATTTAGTCAGAGCTTTGTCCCTGTTTAACCTCATGGTGTCATCTCATTGCTGGTGCACTCAAACACCAGGCAGGTACATTTGAACACACCAACACACAGACATGCCCGAAAGTCCCTAGGCGGCATTAAAGTAAGAATGGTAAGGGCAAGAAGTGTGCTGTGAGTGAGAGCTTTGCATCAGAAGCAGGTTCTAAGCCAGGTTGACTCTGTGCACCAGAATCCCTGTGCTGCTTATCCCTCGGCTGTATTCTGCTCCCTTGTTGTGCCACTCTACCACATCAAAGAGATGCAGGGCTGATTTCATATGTATCTTCAACCTTATCTCCTGCTTTTCATCACATAAATTCAGAGGGTAGAATGGAGTTGATTGTTTTGCATACCAAATGCTGAAACCATGTGCCCTAAGTGAAAGTTAGATTGGGTCACCCAATTTACAAAAAACATATTCCCTCACTAACCTCTAGCAGTTTTACATGTGGTTTTTTTTTTTGTTTTTGTTTTTTTGCCCTGACTTTGAGACATTTATCTCTGCAATTTCTTTCTGGAGGTGAATGAAATTTTGTTTGTGGTGCTCTGTGATGGAAAAAATAACATTTAAATCTATTACAATTCTTCAAAAGCAAGATCAAGATCGCTCAGCATTATATTTCTAGAAATAGCAAAATTCCACAAACCTTGGTAAATAAAATCTAAAGACTAGTCAGACTTTACCATTAGAGATAAGTGCAGTAACATCTTATTATTATTTTTTTTTTTGTATTCTGGTTGGAACCAACCCTTTAATTTGTCTTTGCCTGATGAAAACAATCTACGTCATGCTTTGAGAGCTCTTTAGTTCTTGTTTTTATTTTTCATATTTTGCATATTAAATATCTTTATTTTTTCCTTTTTAAAAAAACAGTAGAAAATACACAGTATTGTACATAATAAATCAATTGCACTTCTTTTAAGGTACAGATAAACATCTAGTTCTTTCTTGATGCTACAGTATCACTACTGAAAGAAACCGACCTGGCATGTACAAGAGTGGAGGTGTGAATCACATGTAGCCAACAGAAAGCAGCATGTTGGAGCCCGTGAAGGTCAAACCAGTGATATCTAGTAGTTTGTCAGGTATTGTTGTGACAGTAGATAAAGATTTCTTTTATGCCCTTGAAACCACTTTGGCCATTTTTCCTGTCTTTTGGGGCAGTGCTTTTGGCTTTGAGAGTGACTTCGGTTTTATCCTCCTGCAGGTGCTGTTAACTTAATGTTGTTTTCTCTGATATTGGCTGCTCTCCCACTCATTAAAATTGTTTTAGCCCTATTTCATTCTATACAATATATATTCATATATATTAATGCAAATATTACTTTGGCTGTACATAGTAATTGAACCCTGTATGGAGTTATTACATCAGTTTTTGCTTTACAGTCAAATATATGGGAAGCAATGAGCAGGCTCGAGTCATTTAAAAAAAGAAAAAAAGGGGGAAGAGAAAAAACTTCTTGTCATTCTCTTTAAAAAGTTTCTCTTGAAAAGCTAGAAAATATCCTGCAAAATCTGAAGGTTGTAAAAAGCATGCAAGGCTACACGCCTGCCACCCTGCACTGTAGAAGCCCTGGTTGTGATCAGAAGTGGCACATTCAGTCTCTCTGGCTTGGTTTCAGAAGCTATCATCGTAGCTGATGCAGGATACTGAAGCAATACCATCACGAATATCTTCCTTTACCCCTCACATGTGCTAAGAACCCACATTAATGATAATGCTGACCTGTTTCATGACTGGAACAACAAAGGATCTTTTTTTGTGTTGAGCCAGAATTCTTTGTTTTACAGTGATGACGTTTGCCTGTATGGATCCCCCTTTTTCTTTAGGGGTTTAAGTTTCATTGACCATATGCACTGTAAAGTTAGTAAGGACTAAGTTTGATGTGTGAAAGGGAATTAAGAATCAGATCTTTTTTTTTTTTTTAAACCTCCTACGCACTGTTTTTGAAATGCACAGCCTCCTTCACTGCTGCTCAAATAAATATATTTCACTAAACCTTAAAGTGAATGTATATAGATATATATTTATATAGAAAAAAGTACATTGACGTCTAACTTTGCAAATGTTATTAAGAAAATAAGTGTAATTTATTCATTCTTTACTTCAAAGTCAGTTGATTTGGGTAGACATTTTTGTGATGGATAGAAAGTTGAACTCCAATAAACATGTCTGACCTCTTTGTCCTTTAGGTCTCTTCTTTAGATATTATGAAAGTCTTCAATCTGTCATAGTTAGTAGGTGATCTACATGTGTGAGTTAATACTCAAAATAGTTCATTTTAATTATTCTGGAGAAAATGTATCCTGAACAGTGTTAATTGTGCTTATGCTGTTGATGTGGACCTCAGAACATTGTGGTTGAACTGGCAGCCTCTCCTGGAGGCTGGGAAGAAAGACGCGGTCCCAACTGGTGAATAGAAATGTGGCGGTCACTGAACCGGTATCTCAGAATAGGAACCCCGTGGACGTCAGCTAGAAAAATATATGCAAATAGACAGAGGGAAATCAAATTCGTCTTCTCACCTTGCTGATCTCCAAATATGTTGCCCTGGTGTAATTTCACACCCTGTTTGAAGAAAGTAGTTCAAAATAACTCTGAATCCATTTTTGGTAAGCATCACATTTTGAATTTTTCCTTGGAATCCACACTTGTGTCCTGTTACACATCCTGTCGTCTCTGAGAAGGGAGTTCAGTATCCAGTAGTGGAGCTTTCCAGTAATACTGGTCACTAGGTTTACAAAAAGCCTAAGAGACGTGACAAAACAAAAGACGATGGATAAACCAAACAAACATGGACGACCAGACGCATAAATCCTGTGTATCAGTTGCCGGGGAGGAGTCGGTCCTCTGGTTTTCACAGGAACCAAAGTTTCCAGCGAGCATGCTTCTTGGAGTCAGCTTTGGACTTGCGTTTTGGGGTGGAGGTGAAGGCCTCCTGGGGGTAAGGCAGGGGGGCGAAGTGGGCATCCTCTGTAGGGCAAAGCCTTTTCATCAGCGGCTGCAGCTTGTCCTCCTGCTGCTTGAAGTCCAGCTCCACACTACCTCAAAGATACAGAGACAGGAAATCAGTTCAAACACTAGCTAACTGCTCCATGCTGGCATTGACACCACCTCACTGTTATCAGGATACATGCCAAATAGCATAAATATTTTATATATTTTTATAGAAAGCCACTCTGTTTGTGCTTTCTGATTTTTCTACTGTTTGCGTTAATTTGCTGTTACTTCTTACTACTGTCAATGCAACTTGGTTCTCATTAAAGCTCACAAAGCAAATTTTCATCCATGCCATGTTCAGGAAGGCTTTTATTGTTAAACATTTTCAGAATAAGTCAGAATAAGTGACAGCATGACTATTTAACTAATATTAATATATTTACTAAATAAATGCTTTGGAAATTTGAATTCATCACATGGGATTAATAGTGCAGTTACTGCTTATTACTTACTATTATTTATTTCTTTTACCTGGCTTTTATTCTGAAGTATACCTTTACTTTGAATAGCCTGCATTTCTTTGAATAGTGTTTTTTTTCTTTTTTAACTTGGTACCTTTTACTGTCTCCATCTTTCCTTCCTTCATTGACACTGAAACCACTCAGATTTCTTTCCCCTTCATGCTTCTTTTAATCTTGACGTGTTTTGACTGCCACATTTCCCCTCTAACCATATTAAATATCCACGCTGTGGCCTGTGCTCACTTGACCCCAACACAGGCATCTGTCACAGCAGTGCTCAGGCCAGCAAAGCGACCTAGATTTCTTGCATACTTCACCCTTATTTCCCCAGTAAAAATCTCCCAATTTAGTCTCTTTTTGATCACATCTGGCCGCCCACATAGGCTGCTGCTGTCATTTTTGCCATTTGCATTATTATCGTGATTCATAACACTAGAGGGAAGCCCATTAGTGTTTTTCCCAGTGAGGAGCACTCGGTCACTGGAGGAGGTGTTGGACCAAAGATCATTTGCTTTCCTAAAAGTGAGATCAGAGCCTGGGTATTGATGTGAGCTGTTTAAGGTTTTAGTTTATATCATGATGCTTTGATCTCTGCACATTATTACAACATGATCAAAAGGTAACAGGGTTACAGGATGATTTAAATTTGTGGGAGTTTTGCACAGAAGCTTGTTTCTCTACCCCCTTGAGGGACACTCATTGACATGATTCATTTCCTAGCTCCTCACCTTAGCCTTTCCCATCACAACCTGATGCCTTACCTTAAACCAATCGTAACCTGAACCCTAAAACCAAGTCTTAAACCTTTAAAAGCAGTCTGTAACTGTGGGGATCTCAAGTCTTGAGACCCCATGGGTTGGTATGCAGTTACACACACATCATTACACACAGAGTCCTTCTCAGTGTACTCCATGTTTCCCCAGGGTACTTGGGGGATTTATCTGGACCAGCCATCATTGTAATCCCACGCCCGCACCCATCTGACTACTAGGTGCTTCTGAGAGAAACTCAGATTAGCGCCTCAACTGTGGTTAAGTGTAGAGGGACTTTAATCTGCTAAAGCCTCCTCCAGCCACCGGCCTGAACTGGATGGGTGGGCACACTGACTGACTTACATAACAGGACAGGATCCGTCTCATGAATATTGTGGTTTGTCTGGTTGCTCGCTGCCATTAACTACTGTGGGATATTATGCAGTGTTAAGGTGATATACGCAAGTGGCTGCTTGCTCTGAGTGAAATACCAGGCATCTGTAATGATCGCTTGTTGCAGCACTAAGACATCTTTTCAGACAGATTTATAAAGAGTTTTTTAATCTACACTGACTAGAATCCCATTACAGACTACTGGATGTTGATAATGATTAGCATGCCAGGTGAGGTGTAGATGCAGGTTATTCTGTCTGTTGCATCTCAGAGCACAGCCAAATAATCATTTCCAGAAGTTGGGACAGTGTCAAATAAGGTGTTGCAGTAAAATTCGAGAGTTTTTATTAGGTGCATTGATGCCATTGGCGTTGATTAGAACAGAACAGATGTAAAAGTGGTGTCTGAAAGTGGATGTTGGGTGCTGAACCAGACACTAAGCACTTTGCATTTGTTTGACTCACCTTTAAATGGAGCCAAGAACACTGCAGCTATTCCCAATAAATCACTGGCTGTTAATTACACTGGTTTAAATCCACTTCAATTTGTGCAGAGTCAGTCAGATGTTGTGTGTATGTGTGTGTGTGTGTGTGTTCATGCATGTTTGTCTGCATATGGAAACAGCTGTATGTGTGTATTAGTGCATATACAAATTAGGATGAGTTCACTCCAAACCTGTTTGGTGCATTATAATGAACCTGACACAACTAAACCAACACGTCTGTGCTGCACGGCAGGGAGTGGCTCGTGTGGTGCTGATCACGTTGCTCAATCAATACCATACTTGACACTCCAGGTGACTTTGTGAATACGTGTGAACCTAAAATGGACTCCAAATGATAGGGAAACAATCATCTTCATCGAATCGTTGAATGTTTTTATTTTTTGTTTGGTTCGCCCTGTGCCCTGCACGCGAAATGCCTTTAATGCATGGGCTAAGCGATTTGTCTTGAGGTGTCTTGTTCTGCTCAGTGAAAATGAAATATAGGCTTTGTAGACTAAGAAAAGGTACAATAATTCATGCCTTAATGTCATTTCACCTCAACTACTGCAGCTCTCTTTACTCAGACCACTCAAAGTCTTCCTGGCATAAAGCTGATCCAAAATTCAGCAGCCAGAATTTTAACAGGTGCCAGGAAAAGAGACCATATTATTCCTTTTTTTTCTAGTCCGCACTGGCCTCCACTTGAATATTGAATTGATTTTAAAGATTTCACTCCTCGCAAATGAATTAGCTGTAGACTACACTTGAAGCCTCCCTAGCCCCCAGAACATGGTCCATAAGCATCTCTCATTTCCTGAAAAGCCGCTTTATTTTGAAGGGTGTTCCAGCTGCATCGGTCAGAGATCGCCCTTAATGGTCGATTTTAAATTCTCTTGAGAAACCTCTTTTATAAACATGCTTTTACCTGGCTGTTCAATCCAGTTTATTTTGTATTTTATTATCTTTTTACTCTTACATGTACTGATTCCTTTTTGTTACTGTTTGTTTTATTTGTCTTGCAGTGTTCTATAAAAGCACTCTGATTCCAGTTTTAGATTTTTTTTATTTATTTAGTTTTTCCTTTGGTCAGACCTTAGGGGAACTGACGTACATGTGTGAACACAGCTCTCAGGCTCATGGTGTATAATAAGATCATGATGTCTTCTGAAGTCCAACTCAAGCCCACATATTAAACAAAATTCATGGGCTGCGAAATGAACAGGCACTTGCAGCTCTAATAAGTGTAGTAAGGCAGCATCAAAGGATCCTGTGATCAATGACTGTATTTCTCAGAGTGTAATGAATGTGCAGTGATGTCATTTGTGAAGCAGTGTGCTGATTGTTTCATTGTATTTTTTATCTTTATATAAAAAAAAAAAAACCTTCAATTAATACTGTGTAAGGGCAGACAGCTCTCTACCATTTTTGGATATCTTTAAGGAGGTACTATAATTTAATGCTAGCAGGATTTTCCCTGCTCTCCACTGTTAGCCTCTAATGCTGCAGACACTATTGTCGCTTTTCAATCATTGTCGCAGGTTATTGTCCTGCTTGACACACAGCCATTTAACCAGATTAAAAAAAAAAAAAAAAAAACTATTATTTTTATTGGTTCACTCATTAGACCTTTTTTCAATTTATGCTCTGTGAGTGTAGTAAACATTATCAGTGCCGTTAAGTTGACAGCACTTGTGCCGCAGTCTTTGCTTTATTCAGCTCTTGCCTGTGGGTTTGTGCGAATGGCTCTCCAATAACTGTAGGCTCACTATACATTTCCTTTTATTATTTTTGGATTATCTCTCCTTTCACTTACTTATTACTTACTGACCTAGCTTGCAGTAGATATCAATGTGCACTCATGTCCCACTCATCCTTAAATTCAGCCCTTCTTAATGTCAGAGATACTTGAATGGATTATATCAAGCATTATATAATGGTGATCAAATAAAGAGAGTAGAAGAAGGACATGGCGTTGTTTATGTCCACTATGTTGAATCTCTAGTGTAAACATAATAATAACTGCTGTCAGTCATCTGAAATGACCCATATGGCTGCTCTCATGAAACCGATTTAGTGTTGCACTCCTATAACATTGTTGCACTCCAAATGGGCAGGGAATAAAAATCAAAGCAAGCAAAACCAGCAGTGATTAATGGAGCAGATATGAGGAGATTTTATATATATATATATATATATATA
>CM076668.1:13752103-13832356 GCA_038496675.1 Rachycentron canadum
ATATATATATATATATATATATATATAATATTCAAATTTGCAGTCTTCAGTTCTAACTAATGCCCATACTAACTAATGCTCATATGACACCACTGCACGGTTTCCTCTGGAGCCACAAAAAGCTTTGTACAACCTTTTCCACATATGCATTAGTGTTCCCCAAGACTGCTGATTTAAGGCTGAAGAAATATCACAGTCATGGTTCAGAGAAAGCAAGACTGAAACCTAGTTTAGTCACACCTCTTTGATTATTTTTGAGACAGTGCAACATCGCTCTTACTCCACCTCTGCTATCGAAAGAGGACAGTCGTTAGCTGCACAACTGCAAGAGGCTATTTGTCAAGAAAACATGAATGTGTGTTATTTTAAGTGTTTTCTGATGAGGACAGTCTCTGTTTGTGCCGTGTCTGGTACCTTTCTGAGATGCTGATGTGTTCAGCTTCAGATCTTGAGTAGATCTTGGCAGGGATTAACCTGTGAGAGCAGTCTGGAATCAACGGATCAAACAACACTGTGAACATTTGGAGTTTGAAGCTGTGGCCCCTAACCTCTGTTGCACCTCAGTCCCTCCATTTCTGCCATGTTTCCTGTCAGATTTCACGCTTCACTGTCCAGTCAAACATAAATGTCATGACATGATTTTTCAAAAGGTTCACATTTACATTTAAGCTCACCCGCAGAAACCCTTGTTTATAGATCTCAATCTCTGCATGAAATAAAATCTTTATTAAACATGTTTACACTCCTCCCTTCACAAATGTTTGTGCATGGTCTACACCACTTTCTCCACTTGATACCATGTGATGTCAGATTATGCTGTAAATCTTTATTCAGCTACAGTTATCTCAGTGTCCTTTCAATCTCAAACGCTCCGTGTCTCAGTGCTTTATCACAGTGCTTTTTCCAGCTTTAGTAAAGCTCTATAACAGCATTGTAGTAAGACTAAATCTTTACACACACTCTTTCAAAGATTTCTGTCATACATAAATGAACAACCTATACATTCATGATGCTCTGAACACAACATCCTGTTAGCTGTTGATATTACTCTGTGTTACTTTGAAGCTGAATCTGTTCTTGAATTTAATTTGCTACTCAGGAGAATGAGGCAAAGTAGAGGTAAACTGGCCTGTGGAAAGGAAACTTAAATGTCAAAGACAAGGGGATAAAAAAAATATTCATTTAAAAAAAAAAACAAAAAAAAAAAGACAGCAAAAAGATAATCATCTCATCTTTGAAACGTACTCAAAAGGCCTTTTAATGAAAGATTTATTAGTCTCTACCCGGCCCAGTTATCAGCATCTCCTTATGAAACTGTCATGGGCCCTGCTGCGTCACTCCACAGTTTTAATTTTTTTTTTTTTTTTTGCTGAAAGCAAAAAAGTGAAGCATTGTTTGCATTTCCCTGTCCCCTCACTGCCACTCCCCTGAGTGGGTTGTTGGATCAGAACAAATTGAAGAAGGCACTTTGGACCTTGTCAGTCTTTAACCTCTCTCCTCCACTTGTTCTCAGTTTCACTATGTCTCCCTCACGCTCACTCCTACATTTTTTCCTGTCGTGTTCCTGCTTTTCAAAAAAAAAAAAAGTGTATGTAGAGGGAAAAAAAAAAAGTAACACGTCCATTGCACCTGCCCTATCTTACTCCAGAGCATTCATTGCAATGCACACCTCTCACCAGCCCTTCACCCATCTACAAACATCTGTGAGTCTTTATCACTCCTCGTCTCCTTCGTCCTCTCTGTGTCTTTCCTGTTTCAAATTCTCACCTTGCCTCCCTCCTTGCTTATCTTCCACGGGTGTGAATGTGCTCTCCCTGACTGTCCTCACTGTCCCATCACAATGTCTGTCCTACCCAAGGATCACTCTTGTAGCTATGGTAACCAGTTTGCCACCATGTTGGAAAACATCATTATGCTTTCACAAAAAAAAAAAAAAAGAGATATCATCCCCCAGCAGAGTCGTGCAGGAGGACAGCCTTGCTGCTCAGTAATTTCCATATGTTATAATGTAATCAGCTCTTCAGCCTTTAGCAACGCTTAATTGATTTTCATAGCATTGCACAATAGATTGGAGATTTTTCCTCCTTTTAAATACCCATTCCCTTGTTGATTTTTTTATTATCTATTTGCAGTGCAGTCTTATTCAAAGAATGTTGTACCATCAGATAGGTAGTTCGTCATTTTTGAATTAATCAAGAGCCAGTGACAAAACTGAAGCAATGGGAAATAACTTTAGTCCATTGTGAACAATAGTACCCAGTAGTGTGGGCGTCCACAATCGACTTCCTTAATCACAACTACTTAAGTCTATCTCCCTGTTTGATCAGCACATTAGCCCACATAAACGCAGTGTGAAGAAAATGAGATTACAGGGTTTCTTTACGAAGACGCATCGCGGCTCAATGCCTGTGGTCTTGAAATAAAACGGAATGCATTTTCCAAATCCCGTCCTATCCCTCGTTTTTCTTTTCCAATCCAGCCTTCTTTCTGTGTTTGTCTCTTGTGCTTATTCTCTTGACTGTTCCTCCCCTCCGTCCACCTATCTTTGTAACAGATATTACATCACCTGGCAAGATGGAATGAATTGCAATAATCTTTTCATCCTGCTCTCTCCTGTTCTGTTTCAATGTCACACACGTTATATTAAGCATTGAATCCCCCAAGTTCATTTGAACACACACCGTTCGCTGTTCGGGAGAGATAACATATTCTAGAGAAGCGGTGAGACGGCAGGGAGAAAGTTGAGGGAGGATGAAAGAAAGACAGACCGAGTTCAAGATGGTTCAAAATGAGGAAAGTGGGACCAGACAAGGACGAGAGACTACAACAGCTTCTATATTCTGTTTGAAGTCCATGCCCATAGACTTCGGCGCCATATTGATCTGGTGCTGTTGTTATGCTAAGGATAGGGCCTGATATGATGCCATATACTCTTGGACAAATTGATTATGCTGAAGAGTGCATGGCTGGCTCCTTACCGGGCCGCGTTAAAATGATTTATGGGCCCATATGTCTGCTCCGGCCACAAGACCAGCTCCATCATAAACACAAGAGTTAGGGGTTTGGCCCTGGCACAAAGACGCCAACATACTCAGAAAAAAAAAATCCTAATAGGTATTACAGACAGCTATTCTTCCCACGTACACTGTGTGTTCCTTCATTGCTCTGCTTCCTATCCTGTGTTCCTCCACCTCCAGAGAGGTTGTTTTCATGGAGATCTAAGTAATTAGATTGCCATTTAATCCTCCTGCCTGTGTGAATACAACTGCTATATTTGATTCTGTGTCCAATCAACACAATTTACCATGCCAAGCGAGTCTCTTAAAGGAGAACTCAGGTCAATTTAACACATTTCAAACATCTCACTTAGAAATTTCTGCCCTTTATCAAGTTGAAACCCTGCCAGGTGCTGGTGAGGTTTGTCAAAAATTAGCATTTTATTTTGTATTGAGTTTCTGTTTCTCTGCTCTTCCTCCTGCAGATGAAGCGTTGCAATTGATTGTGGCAGATCTAGGAAGCTGACTGTGTTGTGATGTTAATACAGCGCCTGTTTGAAGACAGCTGTCATTGTGTGTGCATGATCAGCACAGACCGAGTCAAAGGGACAAATGTGAAATGACTTTGTCTCTGACTTTGTCACTTTCTCTGTGGGGATTTTCAGGTTTGAAGAATTTCGATAAGACAGATATGTTGAACCACTTTCTGACACGTCCTTATAATTGGCTCATATTCAGATGGGCACACTTAATCATAGCTTTTAGTGTAGCCTGCATTTTGCATATTTTAAACCCTCATTGGGATTTCAGGTCATGGAATATATAAATGAAACACCTTTCCTTACACGCCAGCGATCAGTATAGGTACACTCTGAGCTGCCAAGAATATCTTGAGAAAAAGAGAATGGAATTGCTCATATTTTTTGAAATTTAAATGTGTTATCACACTGAAGCTGGAACTCGTAGATCCGGGGGGATGGTTAGTGAATGTCTCCAGAGTCTGCAGAGGTTTGCACAGCAGGGTAAGCACAGTTGGTCTTTACTCAGGCAGGCAGGAGTGTAGATGGAGGATAGGAAGACCAGAGAGATCAGGGCCTTCTCCTCCCCAGGCCCAAATCACCCAGAGTTAGCATTAAACACGCTGCTGACTAATTTATGATACTGGACTAGCTCCCATCTCAGCAGTCTGTTCTATTTCATCTATCCTTTAATCCTGTAGCCAACCTATTGCCTCTTAGCTGTTTTATGCCCTTCCAGTGTCCTTCACATCTCATGCAATAATTCAGCTCACCTCACTTCATCTTGCCGACACTGAGTTGTTGTAAAATCCACCGTTCTTGCTGTCCAGCCCGCGGCTGTGCAGAGGGACCTGCCGCGACTTGAGCACGCTCCTCTTTTTGCGACGTGACGCACCTTCCTCAGCTCAAACATCTGAGGGAGCAGAGCTGTGCCCCGCTCCTTCATTTTCAGAAGCCTATTGAAGTTTGTCCAGAGGCCTATCAGTTATTGAGAGCAGCAGATAGAAAATGATTTAAATGGCTCTTCAGAGGAGAAATGCCGACTGAGTTGAACAGCAGTGTCCACTAAAAACAGTTTTATTGATTGCCTCTCACCCTCCTACTCTTCAAATCTCTGTTCTTTCTCATCTTTCCAGCAAGACACACACACATATGCATATTCAGGTTGCGACATATAATTCTAACTGCGAGCAAAGAGCCCTCATGGGGCCTGTGGACTGTCAGTCTCACTGTGTATCAAAGAGGAAAACTCAGGTCTGAAAGAGGTGTCAGGGCCTGCAAGGCTCTGTCATAGCCCAGGGCCATGACTCCAAACTTTAAGCTGAACCCACACTGCTTCACATTAGGGATGTAACTAATGTAACTAAATATTTTTTAAACAACTAATCTCTCAGTTAATCATAGTGGCTATAATCCCAGTCTTTCAGTCCCTTCACCACTTTAGTCCAGACTGTCAACAACTACCGGATGGTTTTCCATGAACCTTTGTGTACCGACACTCAGGGTTCCCAGAAGATGTATGCTAATGACTTTCTTCTAGTGCATTCATGAGGATCACGTTTGCAGTTCAGAGTGGTGACACCTATCGGATGGATTGCTGCTAAAATTGCTAGAGATCTTCAAAGTGCTGTGCATAAATTCTATTGACGTTGGTGATCTTCTGATTTTTATCCAAAACTATCATCAGGCCATTTTTTTCATTTTGTCCAACACTTGGGTTTATGGCTAAATACTTGAATGCAATACAAAATGAATGAGATTCCCATCAAACAGGCTAAACTAAAATGGTGACTGTACAGCCCCGCAGAGGCGCTGGTATAACTAAGCCTTCATTTTTGTCACTTTTGCATAATAAGCAAATGAAACCAAACAATTATCAGTGTTGATGGCAGTTAATTTTCTGTGGAGCGGCCGATCTACTACTTGTCTCAGTATCATTTCACTTGCATAAGCACATTTGCACACAGAAGACCAGGCAGCAAAATATTTACATACACACGCACACGTACCTTCATAAGGGGATAAGTATGTACCCTGGAAGACTAATGATTCTAGAGTCACATCTGAACTAGTTGTCAAATAAATTGAACAGAATTTGAAAGTATAGTAGAGTCTCAGTTGGCTTGGCAACAGCACATAGTGATGATATTTCATGATGTCTGGACGGTAATTAATTTCACCTTTCACTGCCCTGTTCTCATTCACTCCACAGTTATGTATCGTCCTTACTTTTCACCCATGTGCCCTTTTGTCTCCTTGTCTAGTTCACGCTACACCTGCTAAGCAGGCTCCAGTGAAGACAGAGGTGTGAAGTGACAATAGGAGAGTTGGACAAAGATGTATAGATTCAGAGAGAGTGTGATGTGTAAATGTCACACGTCCCCAAGTGCTCATTAACAGCATCCACATTAGTCTTGCATCCCCTACCCTCCACCACCTTTCCACCTGTCCTTTTTCCCCTCAAGGAGAAAGAATAGGGCACATTTGGATCTCTGTGTCTTTGAAGAGTAATGGCCACTAACCTGTAAATAATGCATGCGCTGTTCCGGCATGTGTCACAGTTGGCCGTGTCCTGTCCGGTTCGATAGGAGAGTCTGCGGGGAAGATAAGAGTCGTGAATGAGTAATTATAGGACTTGTTAAGCTGCTCCCTCACACCTTCCTTTCTCATCTTGTTTGTCATCCCTCGTTAGTAGGAATGAAGTAAATGAGGGTGATGAGGAGTTACGCTGCCCTCCTGAGTGGCCTGTGTCCAGCAGCCAGGGCACAGAGTGCACTGTGTCGGCCATTAGCTGTGGTTGACTGATTGGAGGTCAGATAAGGCAGAGTGCTACTGGGCTGCAAGGAAAGGACTTCAGGATTGTTACATTTACATTACAGATGTTAATAATAACAGTAATAATAAAGTTAAGATGTAACTAATGATGACATTCATTTTGGATTATTGATTGAAATGCATGGAAAATGCACAACAGACATCCAAATACCTTACTTTATCTGAACTACAGCACAAGACCCAGAGAAAAGCAGCAAATCCTAAACCAGAGATATTTGCCAAATTTGTCAAAACAATTATTGATTAATTTTGTCAACTAATCAAGATATTGACTCAAAGTTTCAACACTGACAATAGAAATTTGGCTTTAGTCTCAAATTATATTTTTCTTGTTGGTGTCAGAGAAATAAAGGAGAAATCCAATTGTGAGTTATCTTCAGTATGAACATTTTTTTTTCTAAGCGTTTACTGCCTGGGGGGGTGAATCATTTGGAGATTAAATGGGTCCTTGGAGCAGATAAAATTTGACAGTTTTGTTTAGGACAGTAGCCACTTGGCTTTACAGTCAGCCTGTCTTAATTTCATTGTAATATTGATTCACTGAATTCACATTCAGACCCATCAATATCCTTTTATATAACAATGTGTGTGTCCTCATATTGTTCAATCATTGGTTTTCTTTGAGATAAAATATTGGCATGAAACAAGTTCCTATTTCTAGATCCCTATTTCTCAAGGGGTAGGTAAAGACCAAGTGATAACCATGAATGGACCTATTAGGTTACATGCTTCAAAGGCTCAATGGCTTTCTCATTGGATTAGCATGTGGGAATGTGCATATTGATTGACACTAAGTGTTTCTCCTTGTAATTTATGACATATTACAGTAGACACACTGTGGACTCGCTTAACCTATAACATGGGCAAGATGGAAATCCTTTGTTGGTTTTACAGTTTTGACCTGCACTGCTGCATCAACAGAAAACAGTCTTGTAAACCACCACAGATGTCAGGCCTTTTGTAGCTGTTACTTATCCAGGTAGCATCTTTCATCAGCCACTCTCCTTCACAGTCAGTTGGTTTATATGGAGTCACATATAGTAGCTACTAAATATACCCATCCTCCTTCTTGATGAAGTATTTTCTTATTGACTTTGTCTCAATATGAATTTACCAGTGTCTCAAGTATTAGCTTGGCAGATGTGACTTTACTGACTTTTTATTCTGCCAGGTTTTGAGATGCCAGCTAATGGGGCTCAGTGTAATTTCATTTATGGTGTTCACAGCAATGAAATAGTACATTAAAAAGAAAGAACATTAATGTGTCCTTCCAGCATCAGTTTTCTCACTTCTCTGGATTATTCACAGATGAAAAGGTGTTCACACTGTTATCCATAGCAATGGGGACACTGTTTCCAGACAACAATGTTGCAGTTGATTTTTACATATGAGGCAGAAATTACAGCGGCTAAATGCCACTAGAACTAAGTGAGAAATTTTTTTTTTTTTGTTTTATTTCTCTGCTTTTTATACTCGCCCACTCGCGAACTCTCAGGGTTTCTGAAATGAACAAAAGCCACTTTGATTCTTCTCTTTAAGGTTAATATGTTAATGTTCAAATTTATTTTCATCTTTAGCAGAGACATTTTTCAAATCTCTCTCTTTCAAATCTTGTCACGTTGCCCATAAGGTGCAGCACCAATAAAAATTAAACCGCTATCATAAATTTCCCCTACCTTATCTTCTCCTTACTGTGCTATATGGTCTGACAGGTATATTAGAAGTGTTCCTATCAATATTGTTATTTAGGGCTGTAGCAGAATGAGGTAATGGGGAGAATCTAAGCAAAGGGTGAGTGCAGTTAGATGAGGAACTCTACTTGAGGATTGCATCTTGGATTAATTGCCAGTAAGGGGCTGGAGGGGGGGTGACAGTGCAGCGGGGTCCAAGGGCAACTGGATGGCATCCTTTGAAAAACTCACCCTTATTCTCTCTATCTCTCGCCCCCATGCTGTCTGGATCTTTCGTCCCCCAACTATGTTCCCTCCCCAAATGTCTCTCACACTGAGTTGATAAGAGAGCAGAGCTAATTTCGGCAAAGCCTCCCTAGGGAGAGCAAAGCCAAAAGTGCCATTAACAATATATATTTACACCCTCCCACCTTTGTGCTACTAGGTGAGCTCCCCCAAAGGTCACTGAGTGGGTGGAAGTCCAAAGGCATAAAAACATCCACACATGCACAGTGTTAATAGACGGACGAGCAACAAGTCCCCCATGAGGGTGATTAATTGGCTGGCCCTGCCAACAGTGGCTGATGATACAGCAAAATTATTCCCGAGCTTTGTGTTGTTGGATGCAACCAATGTTGTGCTGAAGAGCTGCATTGCACCCTTCACACTGTGTTACATGCCCAGGGCAGGGCTTTGGTTGGGGGATATGTGTGTGTAGGGACATTAAGCAAGTCAGTGTGCTCTAAACTTATTTTTCCCCAGCAGCTTGGGATAAAGCTGTAATCTGGAAAGTTCTAATAGTACAACAACCAACGGACCAACCAAGCCTCACCTTTCTCAGGGCAGTCATTTATTTAGGCTTGATTTCTAGTGATTTTCCTCTGTAACTGTCTACGTTTCTGGCAAGTAGCAAACAGGGAGCTATTGTTTTGTGGACAGGATAGCCCGCTCAGTTCAGTAACTTACATTTGTGGTACCTCCAGGTCTTGAAGGGTCATAAAACTCTCCCAGTTGAATTATCAGTTAAAAAATAGCTGAGTAACAATGTTAGAAAATGCCTTGGTCTTGGATTAAAAAGTCAATTCTCTGTACATAAAAAAGGGGCTATAAGTTTTCTCTGATGATTGTCACTTGATGTCGTCAGGGCAGTAGTGACTACAGTGAGTCAGGATCACAAAGGGACAAAATCCATTGGGGCTAGCTGGTTAGCATGCTAACTTCAGTAGCAGAAAAGGTATGAATACAACAGAGCATATCGGTGAGGAACATCATAACTAAAATGCAGTTTACGTTATTAAATTTTTTTTAAAACTCCTTTTCCATTACACCATCTTCTCTTCCTCCTGATCTTCTTCAAATCAAGGAGGAATGGTGGAGAAATAAAAGTGAAATTAAAGGATCATAACTCTGGCCAGCTTCTAGTTGAAAAGTCTTTTTGGATCTTGGATGATATGAATTCCAGTTCTGCAGTTTCAGCAGAGATAAAGAGAATATTACTTATTTAGTTTTTTTTTCTAATTCCCTCTTTCTTCTGAACATATATGTGTGTTTTATGTGTGGCAGGATTATGTTTTTTTTCTTAGTCTCAGCACATTAGTCAGGGAATTTCAATTTGTGTCTGAGCAGCATGTCATGAACACATGCGTGGTGATAAATGCACATAGCGTTGCGTTTCCTTCCATGAAAAATGAATGTTATAGAACATAAGCAGTTATATATCAGATGTAATTGCACTCACAATTCACCTATAGCCTGTGGGCACTCCTATTTGTTGTGTCAGTGACATTTATGTAAGGGGAGTATGAAGCTAATGTAGTGTGACTAAAGCAGCATTAGAATTTCTGCTTGGCTCACTAGAAAATCCAACTTTGGGAATTGGAAATATGTAGAAAAGACTGCTCGCGTAGAGAAGGAGAGGTTCATTTGGGCTTGGATGGATTACAAGGGACTTAACACTGTTCACTGACTTTTAACTAAATGTAGGCTTCTGTAATTAATGTATGCAAACACAATGTGATTGTTTCTTTATGTATGTGGCCAGATGGCACCATTAAAACAGCAGCCACTAATTTTCTTCTCCTCTCTCCTCTCCTCACCCCCACCTACCACTTTAGACACATTTGATAAGTCAGATGTGCTTTGCGATACATGGCAACATCCCACAGCACGTCCGCTTACTTTTTCACTTCCAACACACTTTTATAAGTTTTGGGATAAGGAGAATAAAAGTGAAAGAGGATAATTGGCTTTTCTTTCCGATGGTGTGAACTCCGACTGATGTTACATTTTTTCCTTGCTCAATCCTCGTTCAATGTGAGTTTCAACCTGATGTTCTGTCAGGTTGATAGTGAGAATTGTTTTCATACACTTTGAAGAATTTGTTCTTGTGTGCGCCGTTGTTATAAGCTTGACAGCTGCCTGTGTGTGTGCGCATGTGTGTAATTCTCACAGGTTTTGAACTGGGTTGCTATGATGTTGATTATTAGGATTTTCTTACTCCGTACCTCGCCACTGCACTGGTCAAAACAGATAGGGATCTGAGTGGCGAGGCCCAGCAATTCACTCAACAAATTGACCATTTTGTGTGCCTCATCCCCTTGGAAAGACAATCCTTTATTTCAGCTGGCTGGATGCTATCTGCAGCCTTTTTGTATATACACAGTATCCATTGGACAGTAAATGGCTTTTTCACAGGGCATGGCTTTTTTAAAGACCTTGGACTTACTAGATAAACATTATGGTGTGCAGCTGGATAAGACCAGTTGTTAAATGTCTAGTTTAGTATTTTCCTTTATCAACAAACTTAAAAGTGTCACTCCATAATTTTCTTTTAGCATAATGATAATAAAGTTCCCATATAAAGACACACTCAAAATTTGAATATTCATATAGTAATTGGAGAGGAAACAACTTGTTGATACAGGTTGATCTTACACACATACTACACATGCTAATGCTTTCAGTAGTAGAATTAATTTCATTCAAAATTAGCGCGATCATGTCTGACACATCCCAGTCTTTGTGATTACATTCACACCGACCGTGTTTCATAAAACATGTCTTCAAGCCATTTGGGCAAAATTGAATGAGGTGATTTGTCTAAACACCTTCTCTGCAGCAGTTTGGGTGTATCTGGAGGGAAATCATCATAAAAGGACATTGTGCTGTAATAGCACCACGGGGCACATCCAGGTAAAAGTCATCATCCCAGCTACACACCACTGTGATCTCTCTTTTTTTTTTTTTTTTTCTTTAGGTGGCTCAGTCAAGGCTCTGCTGAGCAGCTGTCACATTTACACGCTTGTCCTGAACAACAAAAAAAAAAAAGTGACACATCAAGAGGGTGCTTTTCCTGTTCATGCTGAATTGTGAATGTGTTCTGTGTCTCTGATGTTTCCCTCGGCTTCACCCTGTCTACACCAGGTCCTTTTCTCAATTATGATTTGTAGATTTGTTTCTTTAACCAAAGTTCACCTGATACCAGTGTAAAGTTGGGAGCCACTGATCCAACTCAGTGTGTTTTGGTACAGTGGTGTTACCTTACATCAAAATGAATCCAATGAGTTCCCTGCAGTGAGCTAGAGAACTTTCTGTAAAAAGCACTGGAATAATCAGTCGAGAGAAAGTGGTAATGGTACATCTCCATTGTAAAGCATTGGGTATAAAATGACTTAGATGTCTTACCCCTCTCTGTGGGCCTCCCCTTTCTCCAATTCCTGTATGACCCCCAGCAGCACCTTGATGGTCTCCTGACTGGAGCTGATGAGATTTTCCATGGCCTGGAGCTGTGCTTTAACATCCCTGTCCTGATTCATAGGCACTATTTGCTTGCAGGCCTCCTGTGTTTCGTTGGGCTGTGTCCCACCAGCCTCACCATCTCTGCAGGGTGACAGAGGTTCCTCCATGCCCCTTAGAGGCCGAGCAGACAACTGTCCTGTGTGGCACTGTGCCTGTGTTGTACAGCCTCCGCCGGAACGTGGTAGCGTCTCACTCTGCAGCCCGTTGAGCTGCAGCCCTTTCTTCCGTTTGCTCCGCACAGATGGACTGTCCAGGCACTCCACCTGTGTAAGGGAGTTCCAGGCGATGGGGCCCGTAACCTTGGAGGCCCTGTCCGGCAGGGTCCGAGACGAGCCCTCCTCCAGATTGAACAGCTGCCTCTTGGCCGAGCGGTCTGTATCGGCCTCCCTGTGTTGTAATCCTGTCCTGGCTTTGGACGGGACACTGCAGAGCTGGTACTCTGCCTGTGCTCCGGCTCCACTTCCTCTCGATGTGTCTGCAAGGCAGTCTGTGTCTGCAGAGCAACTGAGCAGCAGAGCGTCAGAGCACAGGCCATCAGGTGCAGTGTGCTGCTCCACTGTGGCAATGCACTCATTAGTATGGAGCAGAGCCCTGGTCCTCCGGACTCCACTCCCCCCGCAGGCTCCCTCCTCCTCCTCCTCATCTAAACCCTGCTCAGCAGGCTTGGACTGCTTCACCTCCATGACAAAACCGTTATTCTGACCTTTATAAGTTTCCACGGCTGCTACGTCTTTAAAAGTGTGGCCTTTTTTGCGGTCAAAGGGAAAGGTCTGATAGCGTTTCTTCAGGTCAGGGGACGTCTGCACGCCTGTGCTCCTCGTGACGTTTGGGATGGATCTGCGGGCAGGGACAGTCATGTACTTGCGGTATGCCACTTTGTATGAGATTGGCTTGCCACCTTTCCCCGCCGCCTGCAACTCCGCCTCCCTTTGCTCGTTCTGTGCCTCACAGATATCCTTGAAACGCACTTGGAGGGCCTTGTTTCTCTTCCTCACCTGTCGACTGGCTTCCAGGGAATACTTCACCTCCAGCGCCAGCGAGGTGGAGGGAAAGGGCGCTGCCTCCGAGTCAGACTCTGAGTTGGTGAGCATGCATTTGCCACCCTCCTTGCTCACCATGTTTCCTGAGAGGCAGGGAGAAAGATGCTGTTAATCACTGGTAATGAATAGTTAGACTAAGACTTTCACCTTAAAACCCACTCAACAGAACACACATGCTCTCTTAGCTTTGGGGGAGGAACTTGAGCAATTATTTAATGAATATTTTTACATGCTTTTATCAGACACCTGTCATTATGAATGAAAAAAAAACTGCAAGGGTTACAGTTTTGGCGTGCCCTAAAAATAATCCCAGCAGATTTCCATGATGCATTTAATCATCTTCTCTGTGACATCAATAAGTCCAATTTCAGCATATATTTTATTCGTTTATCACTGCCAGTTGAAACATTTCCTCCTCCATATCTCCCACTTTCTAAGTTGATGAGTGTTTGTTTATATATTTATATAAGAGATTATGCAGTGGCTACTAGTCACTACACTTGTAATCATACACATTCTTAGACACTGAAATACACCTAGTTACCAGTAGTAATATACTGAAGATGCCTTAGGTCTGCAGTTTATTTCCATGGTTCATTAAGTTCAGCACTGTTCTTCACTGTCTTGACCTTTCCCTCTCAAAGTTAATAATTAAGCAAAAATAAGACTTTTGCCAATTTGGGGGCTCATTTGGTCTCCCACAGCGTATGTGAGTCCACCGTCTGTTCATCTGCCATTTTCCAAAATGAACAGACGAGAGAAAATGCTGGAAAAAAATGGGCATAATACCTGCAAACAGACAAACTTTTGTAAGAGAACTGTAAAACAACCCCCTTAGGAGAAACATCCTAGGCAGAGATAATGAATTATCACCCCCTCTCCCCCTCCTTCTACCACAGGTATGGCAGCAGCATCACGACTCTGCAGCTTGCCTCTGAGGCCTTGAAAGAAATATAATTCTCCCTCTGCCTGCTGATTTACAATAAGCGAACACTCCACATGCTCATATAGATGCTGGATCTGATAGGACAATTATCCGTCTCAGCTTATCTGCCATGACTGCTCTCTGTCAACAGGGACTGACTTCCTATTTCAAACCTGTCTGTTTACTTACCTGGGAGCTATACAATGGACATTTTGTCTCACTGTCTTCTCAATCACATTATCACCCTGGCTCTGGATTATTAAATTGTAGCATGCTGAGTCTCTGGCTCTGGCAGGACAGCCGCTTGTCTTTGTCTTCTCTCATCTGTGATCTAACATAACGGTGTCTTTACAGACATTAATCACCCCCTTTTAGAAGCACAGTATCATTTTTTAACTGTTGTAATTTCTCTGCAAAATATGCTTTGGCAATCTGCCTACTAAAGACAAAATAACATTTTCTTTGCATGGATATATCAACAAAATATACTTCATTGCCAGTAAAAGCATTCCCAAGATTACAATGTTCTTGTGTAAATTCTCCAGAATTGGGAGGGATGCTCTTACCCACACTAAGGATGAAAAATCAAGACCATTTTGCTGTGAATAACATCTCTGCTTGTTGCCAGATACCAAATATCTCATGGGCATCGTGACTTTATCTGTAAAGATCCTGTCATCTCTGAACAGAGGCAGCAGAAGTTTTAGAAGATTTTTATTTTTTGCCAAAGAAACTCATGTTTGAAACTTAAAAATCCATTAAAGACAAAGGACTGTCAGGCTGTAACACTGCAGTGTTACAGCCTGACAGTCCTCCCCTGCAACTGTCCAGTCATTTTCTAGTAACACTGTAAAGACTGTCTGAGAGCAGCACAGCATGCCCATATAGACAGGTTAGAGATGGCAGCTTTCTGCTGTGCAGGCAGATATTTGTCTGATTAAATTGACAGGTAAATACCGTCGTGACTGAATGACCAGGGAGTGCAGTGCAACGCAGTTCTTGTGGAAACTGTTTAAAAGCTCAACTCAGAGGATATTAGGAAAGATATTTTTGTATCAGAGGCAGATCTACAACTCAGCACATGAATTACACTCAAATACTATTTACAAGTGTATCATGAAAATGGAATATCTCAATACATTTCTTTATGTTATCCCACCTCTGATGTTTTTTTTTTACATGAAAAGTGGATAAAATACAACATAATGACAAGCTTTCAAAAATAAGCAGCCCCAGTTAGTGCAGTTATGTACCCAGAGAGGCCAGGGGAGTTTGAACAAAAAAAAAAGTCATTATCAGTGGAAACACAAAGGAACAGTGTTACAATAAAGACCTCTACCTTGTATTGTAGGCATTTAATAACTAAATGACCTCTGACCCCTTTGCCATTTGGTTGATGGAGCTGTGAAAGCAGACGGACGTACAGTGATATAAAGGGAATGAGTCAGGGCTGCATTTAACACAATCCAATGCATTCATTTTCCAATTATTACCCTCACTGTGCAGCACTTGAAGAATTTTAGTTGAAAGTTTTTTTTTTCTTCTGTCTGACTATGTGATGTTAATTCCCAGACTATTATCTATTCACCAGCATTGTTGTGCTCTCGTGGTCCATCACTGTCAGTGTCCTCTCCATGTTTGTTCATACGATGACATTTTGAACAAGACATCACCCCACATCCCTCGTAGTTTGGGCCCAAATTAAACATTGCATTCAATTTGGGCACAATTATATCTGATTACAATTCAAGATGCCTCCCCGTTCTAAAGCATCAGATATTGAGACGTGAATGCAGTTTGTCAGCACAAACAGCAACAGTGTTTTCTCATTACTTTTTAACTCTTTCCAACTTCTCCACACGCAGGCTCCCTTATACATACATTTTCATGGTATTGTATCACATTCTGATCTAAATTTGATGCATTTTGACATGTCAGCACTGCAGGCTGAATGGTATATCCCTGGCTCCACATATCTGATTTGTTTTCCATTGGGTTCAGGCCCGGGCAACTGTAGCAGCACTTGTATCTCAACCTCCGGCTGAAACACCACCCCTGGCCTCTTGCATAAACAGCATGACTCATCACGCAAGGCTGTGACAACTGTCCCTTTTTTAGGGTGGCCCTGATCCTTTTTTTTTTTTTTTTCAATTCAGGGCAAGTAATTGAAGTGAACTGACCCATTATTTTCTACCCAGTAGGACAGACTGAAAACAGACCTCACAGGGTCATGTGCGCATGGCAAAACACATCAGACATGTTCACATCTGACCTTGTTTTAGCAGCACAGCTCACACAGCTGTCATGCTGGCACTATGGGTCATTGTTTGAGTTATTTCTAGGGACACAAGTGCATTCTGTCCATTATGAGAATCTGTTGAGCATGGCTGGTTCTTGGGAAGAGTTTCCCCGCTAAGTCGGCCATCTTTGAAGCTTTCAACCGCTCGCAAGGACAGTCCAGATTACTGCATTAATGCAATTCATTATTCTTTAATGCAAATGGCCTTTATTCTCAGCACGTGCTCATTTAATGCAACACACCTGGAATTTAAAACGGAACCCCATTACATTGCATTATTTTGAACTGCATAGGAGTCAGCAGTTTGGTGAATGGCAGTTGCCTAATTGAACTTTTGGTTGCCGGGGGTAAAATCTTTAAAGGTGGAAATTTTAGTGTCCCGATGCAACCTGGGGATTGAATGTTTACCGTAACTTTGAGCCTGACTAATTTTGTTTTATCGCTTCTGCTCCACCGAAGGGAAAATTCATTAATATAGCATGCATCACAGAACAGGTGAATTGATTAAACCCAGGAAATATGGCTATACATGTCAATTAGCAACTACAGCCTTTCTTGTTCAAGCATTTAACAGGGTGCATCACTGAGCTTTTCCATTATCCTCTATATTTCTTTTACATTGCTGAAACGTTTCCCCTATTTTGAGCTGTTTGACTGGCTGCTTAGAACAAATAATTGGGTTCTTAGTTCCAAATGAGGGAAATCTTAATACGACAGCTTACAGTGATATTTTAGACAATGCCCACAACTTTGTGGCAGCAGTTTGGGAAAAGCTTTTTCCTCTTTCTGCATAATAATATCCCAATAACAATGCTCTGTGCACAAATGGAGTTAGGTGTGGACTCAACTGGCCTGCACTGAGCCCTGACCTCAACCCCGTCCAACACCTTTGGGATGAACTGGAACACCGACTGCGAGCCAGGCCTCATCACCCAACATCAGTCACTGGCCTCACTAATGCTCTTGTGGCTGAATGGAAGCAAATCCCTGCAGCCAGGTTCCAACCTATTGTGCAAAGCCTTCCCAGAAAAAGTGGAGGGGGTTGTAGGAGCAGATTAATGCCCACACTTTCATAATGAGATGTTCAACAATCACATATGGGAGAAATTTTTCTGCCATACTTTTGGCAAGGTCATGTACGTACTCTCCTATTTCAAATTTCCCAAAAATTATAGGGACATGTTTTACAGACAGGATTGACTTTCTTGATTTGAGACAAAGTGGGCTTTAAGTCAACCTGATCAATGGCGAAATTCTTGCTTTGCTCTCACTGCAGTTTCACATCATTACAGCTCTGCGTGGTCTCAGATGCTGCTTGAACAAACAAAGTGTGGCAGTACCATCATAGTCATGGAAGCTGCAAACTCTACTGTAATCCAGCTTTATCTATTTGTGTTTCGTTCTCCTCTTTTCTCTCTTCCATCAGCTTCTGCTCGTAATTACACGGAGCTTAGTAGTGTTTTGAAAAGTCTTTGATCTGTCTCTTAAGCGCACACTGATTATGCAGTAAAAAGATATGCATGGTCGTAGTTTACTTAAGATGGTGTTGAGGTCATTTGACAGTGTGGGTTTTTATTTGCTGTCTGTCTCTGTGCTGCAGTGTGTAAGTGAGCGAGCGAGCTTGGGTGTGATGAAGGGGGTATATATAGCCGAGTGATTGACTGTACAGGTCAGTGTTGAGGGATAACAGCAGTACAGTGCATTAGTCCGACACCAAACGTAGCAAATCCTTTGTCAGTTAATGGTAGCTTAGTGCCGTAAGATGGACTGGCACTGGAAATCACAGGATTTTAAAGGATTGTCTTTCTAGTAATTGTTGCTCAGTCATCATGGACCACTGCTCTGTTGCCAAGCACCATTTTGAAGATTTTGCCCAGAATTATCACGTAGTACTGCAGTAATGACTAAATAACACTGGGCACATATTATTTGTCCAGAATCCAGTGTGAAATGTTCTAATTATAGATAGACGGGAGGGTAATTTGTTGTTACCCTGTTTTATTTTAATCCTAGTTACAATCCCTTAATACCATTGTGATTCTATAGAAACCTGTTGAAATACTAGAAATTTCTCAATACGTTCTGCATCATTGTAGTAATGACTATTTACATAAACTCTGTTTGTTTTGATGTCAGAAGTCTGATGCTGTGACTGGGATCAATCTAGATTTGCTCTTAATCCGTAGCTCTCAGAATGTCCTTATAGGTTAAGTTTCTACCATATGTGCCGTATTTATTGAAAAGCCATGAGTGCGTTTTATAGTTTTATTGCCTCCAGTTGTGCACTTGAAGCTCACATTAAATAGAATGTGTGTGTGAGGGAGAGGCTGTGTGAGATATTGCAGTTACAGGACTTAATACAGGCCAACAGCCTTTAAATACGTGAAGTACGTGTCATGTAATTTCTTTTTTCCACTCCTATTGTGTATAATGCTTGAAATTGCTATCATGAAACAACACAGTATACTGTATGTCAGTCTGAAGCCCTTTTAATGGAGAGTGTCTGTGTCATTGAATTGTAGCCTACGGACAGTGGAGCTTTATTATTTTTTACTCACTTTGTCTCCACTGAATTGTACTAGTTTTCTTTGTTAGTGCTTTACTAGCTGTACTTAGTTTGCCTGACGTGCTGCGCCTGCACCCAGGTGGGTTCTTGAGAGCTTGATGAATTCACAGGAAGTCTGTAATCCATACATCAGCGAACATATCGGCTAGATGTAGATCAGACCTCAGGAAAGGATGTATGCTGCAGAGGCTGCCCGCTCTAATCAGAATGCATCAGATCACTCTCTCCTTTCCTCTGCTCTTTGTCTTTCTACAGAACATTATATCTCTCTCTTTGCTGTTTCCCATTTTTCTTCTCTTCTCATTGTCTTCCGCTTTGTTGCTTTCTCTTTCTATGGCTTTCTGTCTTCCCTCCCTCTCTTCTATGCCTTCCAGACACTGTGGTTTCAAAGCTGATGGGTAACTGGAGAACTCCCCTGCTGCTCTCAGATTCCTCCTAGTCATCCCAAGCAAAGAAAAACACACACACAAACACACACACACACACACACACACACACACACACACACACACACACACACACACACACACACACAACTACACACGGAAAAGATGGAGAGAGGAGGAAAAGACTAGAATAAGCAGGTGCAGGGTGAAAGAATGCTGAGTTCTCACTGTGCAGAATTGAATGTGAGTAAAATAGACAGAGATAGAAATGAAGAGAGAAGATGAAGCGATGGAGAAGGAACCATAAACAAGAACAGGCAGAGACTTTGGGGCGGGGGCAAAAAGTCATCCTGTCTTAGCTGCTTAGCAGCTCAGTTGAATCTCATGAAATCCATATAGTGGAGGTAGAGGTTTTAGAAAGCCAATTTACAATCAACAAAAACCCTGCAATTCTCTGAATATCTATTTTTAAGTGGTTTGTATAGACCTTCCTCAGTGTGCAACACTCTCCCCTGATCATGAACATCTCATGGTCCTATTAGTCTTTAGTTGTGCAATAAAAATACATTTGATGCTTTTAGCTAACCATCTTTTCCCAGAAGGAAATGTTTGAGTAACTGTTAAAGTGATGGTTTGAAGGACATACAGTAACCGTTAAGCTTCAGATCTAAAATATTAATACAGTAGATATAGATGCATAGACTCCACTTTTTCTCTTTAACACAGTAAACTCCCATCCTCTGTTCATCTGCCTCTGGGCCTGTTGGAGCCCCAGCTTACTGGGCCTCTACTGCAAAGCAGCGGGGAACAGATGCTTTACACACACATACACCAGCGCACGCTGGCAACAATACCCAGGTGGGATCAGGTGCAAAGCAAGTCTTCTTCTGTGTGCGACAGACGTACAACACTTTCTGCTCTTCAAAAGAAAAAAACAGACGCATGAGATTCACCTCAGCTGCATGACGTTGATGTGGCGCTCCCAGGGAAAAAAAATCTGACTCTTAATGAATAATCCTATTAGCACATGAAAGGTAACATCTGGTTTGTTCCAAAAGCAGTCATTCTTTTATAGGAGAGCAATTTGTTTTCTGGATGAATGAGTACCCCTCCCAGCGAGACGGGCCACGGGAGGCAAGTGAACACTTCACCACTCGTTTGGAAGCCCTGCGCTCTCCTCTCGCTCCTTCCCACCCTCACGCTGTCTGCCATATTTGCCTGGTTCATTGAGGCAGGTGTCTTGCAAGATGAAGAAAGTTCCCAAAAAGGCAATTTATGCAGGCCAACTCTATAACATCTCTCCCTGCCAGTTCTCTCTGTTGTGTGCCTGACATCTCTGAGCGTAAAGCTCCCGCTGACGTGCACACACTTCTTTCTTCTGTGTGCTCATCTGCCAAAAGAGTCCAGTCTTCATTGCCTTTTTCTCTCTGAAGCATTACTGGGTGAAGTCCAGGCTAATATCACTGATTCCTTTAAAAAATAAAGATTAGCTTTGAAGTGTACAGGCCATCACACCCATCACTCCTGGACCTGCTGTGTCCAGTTCTCATGGAGGCAGCGTGAAGGTTAATGGAAGACGGGCAGTGATGAATGAAGTAACATCCTACTTCCCTCCCTACCCAATTATTTTATCTAATTGTGTTTGCAATATTTAACTAAGACTGTGATGGCAGGTGTGTACTTTTTGTATCACTCTTCAGTGTCAGCACATAAAACCCTTCAATTGTAAAAATAAGAGGGAAATTCAATATCCTCTCTTGTCTTGCTCTCTATTATTTCGCACCGACAATCTCTTTTCCCTTTGCTCTATATCTCTTTCTCTGTCTCTATCTGTCTTCATCTGTTTCCATCAGTCCTCTCCTCAGTGTCTGCAGAAAGTGAAATGGAGCAGAGGGGAGATTGTATCGGAGCGTTGATATGCGATAGGGTTGAATGGGAGACAGAGAGTGATGGCAGGGGGTTTGTGGGGATGAGTGGGAGTGACGTGCGTTTTGTGTGGCAACTGAAGGACAGTCAAGATGTGATGGCTCTGTGCAACTCGTGCTCTCTCTTTCTTCCCTTTCTCTCACACACACATAGTCTGGGAGAAGATGGTGAGTTAAACCCAGTCCATTAATCTAGATTAGTCTTTAGTTAAGGTCCTTCATCTGATGCAGCCAACTGTCTGATGCCCAGCTCTCATTACATATTCTTCAGTGCTGCAAGCTGCCTGCCTTTGAGGCACTGCTGCCTCCATATATGGGACAACAGCTTCATGCAACAATTCTTTTGGTTAGGTATCGGTGTGTATTTATGTAACGCTCAGTCAGCTGCAAAACTGAGAGGAAATGCAGCATCATGCAAGCCCGTGTACGCAAGCACTGCTTTAGCAATGTATGCCAAGCCAGTCAGGTTAAATCTGAATCAAAATCCTCTCCAACATAGAAAACTGAGCTGCCAGATCTAATAAATGTCAGCCAGCAATGGCAGTGACTTATTTTTTTTCGCCTTCATAGTTACCTGTAATATAAGCATTTTTCATGTTTAAAGTTTTCTAAACTGACTGAAATGTCTCTTAAACTCAGCACCAGCACGTTGCACAAGCGCTGTCTGAAATCTGCCTTAACCACTTCACCCCAGCAGAGGAAACTAAGCATAAAATCAATCTGAGATTTACCTCCTTTCATCTGCCACACGTATTTGATATTTGATCAACCGACTAAAAAGGAAAATCTTCAGTGAAAACATTCCCTGTGGCTTATCCCAGGCTCAGTCCCACGGAGCGAGCAGATCCCTCGGATTTCCCCAAACAGAGGTTATTTGAACAGACTTTCCCTCTTGCAGTTGCAGACTGAGAGGTGAAATAGAGGAGAGGACAAGAGCAGAGAGGAGCGACTCACCTCAGACTGTGAATTACTGACGTAAAGGATGCAATAGCCTAGATCCCTGGTTATGCCCATGCATGCCCGTGTCCTTAGCGGATTAAAGGCGAGCTGGAAGAGGAGGCTATACCATGGCAGAAGTTGAGAGGACAGGCAGGCAGTGGCACGCAAGCAAAGCAGGAGCAGCTATAGTTGGAGTAGTTGTTGCACATCTGCGTCCTCTGATCCAGTGGCGTGAGGTTCCTCTAAGCCCCAGTCAGAGTCAACACTCCCCCCTCTCTTTTCCTCCTCTCCTCCCGCTCTCCTCCGTTCCCCTTTCTCCGCACGGCGTCGGCAGGGGCTCTCACTCACTCACTCACTCACTCACTCACTCACACATGCATACTTACACACTCTCACGCAGCAGGCACGCACACACACACACACACACACACACACACGCACACACTCTGTGGCTGAACTCTGGACGCCTCAGCGACAGAGCCCACGCAGGCAGAATATCCCCATCGTGCCGCTGTGGTTCTCCTCCCTGGCTTTCTCCTCTTTTCTGCGTGTGTGCATCTGAGTGTGTGTGTAGAGAGAGAGAGAGAGAGAGAGAGACTGAGACAGACAGTCAGAGACAGAGAGAGAGAAAAGAGAGAGAGATTAAGCAAGAGGGGGAGGGAGCATGGGAGAGAGAGAGAGCAAAGGGAGGCGGGAAGGTTGCAGTGGAGAAAGTACAGTTCTTGTTTTGGCCACATCTGGCAGGTTCATGCATCATCCCTTTATCTCATCATCACGAACAGCAGTTTTGTTAGTGACCTCACCTCCATGGAGACCATATGCACATCAAAACTTGCTTCACTCACTTCATTTGCCAGCAGCAGAAGAAGCTCACTTTTTGCTCATAGCTCAACAGCCCCAGCGTGCAAGCATCTCAACCTTTGTGTCACGAGAAGGAGACACAGCAACGGCAACGGGTGTGTTTATGAGACTCACCAGCCTGCACACACGCTGTTATTCTCTCTCGTACGTGTTGCTCAGCATCACCAGAGAGTGATGCGCGTCATGTATTATCAAACTTGAGAGTTTCATTGCAAGTCCATTCACCGTCTGTCGTCTCAATGTCCCCGAGTCCTTTCAGCTCTTTTATTTGTGCGGGGAAGAAGATTCCATCTGTTCTTCTCCCCCATTTGCCTGATCTCTTCTCTGCTCTGTCCATCTGTCGTTAGCTAGTTAGTAGTTAACATTATTTTTGCAGGAGAAGACCTGTTTTATCATCTGGAAATGTGTGTTTTCCTCTTTGACTTAATTGGATTTGTTGTGTACCTTTCTTTAATGGAGAAAATGAGGAAGGAGTTAAAAAAAAAAAAGAAAAAGCACAGTTGGTGAAACCTTGATCGTGTAAAAGTGAAGCTGTGTATGCCTGGTTTGAGGGTTTTGCAATCATAGCTCGCCCTCATTCTCTCACAGGGAAACCCCGAGTTCTGCTCTAAGCCTCAGGTACCATGGTAATGAGCTGTAGCTCTCCAGACAGACAGCTGCAGCTGCTGCTACTGTGTGTTTTTGCATTAAAGTGTGTGCGCGTGGTTTTTATACCTTCTATTTACCCGTGAATCAGCAGACACATGGTACACATACACTTAAGACTGGCAGCATCACATCATTCAGATCCTCATGAAGTCAATATTTAATATTTTGTGTTAAGGATTCATGTGAACCAGAATTCAATAACATAGAGCTGAGGGGGGAGGAGTTAAACAGGCAGTGAAATCCATTCATCAAATTTAAGTTCTCTAAGTCTGAGAAAAAATTGATTCATCTTAATGTAGAAAAAACAAGCTTTCTTGTTATCATAATGTCTTCCCTCATCTTAAACTGTCTTCTTCCTAATAATGCACCTCATTATATCATTATATATGACACATTTTATTATTTTGTTGTTTCTCATTAGGTTTATTTCCCCATAAATATGTTTGATTAATTTATTTTCACTATTTGATAATTACTTCTCATTGGATTTTTTATTAGAAAACTGTCTTCTCAGTAAATCCCCTGTATTTTATTATTAATTCTATAATTTAGTAATTTCCAGTTGTATTGGTACAGGTATTATTTTGGGGTGTGTCATTGAACCCTGAATATGAAGTTAAAAACAACTGGATGGTATGATAAAACTGTAACGTCTTATCAGTCATGTATCTTTCTCATATTTAGTTCACTCATATCTGTCTAAAACTTGCTTGAAAAGATGCTTTGAAACTCTGTACAGAAAACACAGCTGATTGTTTTTGTGTTATTTAGTTTGATAAACAATGAAATTAAACAGCTATTAATTGGATTTCTTCATTTGGATTGCATCTTAACAAACGCACTGTCTGAACCAGCACGTCATTATTTCTGGCTGGACAGCAACAGCAGGGCTCGACTGACTGACTGACTGGGTGATCATATTCCCACTGTTATATGAATATGTGGTTGAATTGATACTTAAACAGCTCTGTCACTGCTCCATCCACAATTCAGTGTTGGCCAGCAGGACAGCTGTTCCAGCTGTGGGTGAAAGTGCTAAAAGATTCAAGAGTGAAATTGAGATGTGAGTGAATTACAGCCAACACTCAGGTTCATGTCTCTCTTAAATCCATTAGACCTACTTCCCTTGTTTATCACTCTCTCACTAGAGCTCTCTCCACTGAGCTCTTTATGACACGTGAATAACAGAAAGTTTTGTTATTCTTTGTTCATCCCTTCACCTTATCTGGCTTTTCTACAACGTGACATAACCCCCCCTCCTCCCCCTCAGACTGACTGACTGCTCACAACACTGTTTTATGAGACTGGCTTCTTGTTTTTGGTGTGACAATAATACATCTGCACCACAGCCTTGTTATTGCTCTGCCAGGCAATGACATGCTGCAGCTTTTGACACAGGAGAAAAGCTGAATAATGTTTGTAAGGATTTGACCTTGGAACATTCCACAGCAAATGTTTCAGACTTGAACCCAGGGTTAATGGCATTTATTTAATGGATAAATGGATCTCCACTGAGAGGTGATGTCTACTGTATGTGCGGTTGAAATGGGCTTTGCCATTTTCATTTATTGGAATCTGTTCAGCGATCTGCTTGCGTAAGCAAACTGTTTCTCAGATGGATAAACCGGTGGCAGTGGACAAGTCACTGGAGTGACTCTCCTCTCCTATTGATTTCATTACCTCGAAGCCAAGCTCTCGAGGGACTTCTATTTGATGTCCTTGTCCCCTGCATGTACGATATACTCAGTGCTGTGGTCAAAGGAAGATCCAGACCCAGTTTGTTCTCAGTTTTTGCCGCCGGGCGTGTTGGGATTGTAAATAGATTTATGGATTGAGTGGCTTGTGATTTGACTTGCTACTGTTTCTGACCACACTCTCAATGTCTTCATTAGGTACAATTCTATTTACCTGTTTATGTTTTGTTTTTTTTTCCGCCTTTTCCATTCGTGGATTATAAAAAAAACTAAAACGCTGTCACATCAAGTAAAGGTAAAATATCCTTTGAACGCTTTTAAAAAATGTGATGTATTGAGAAACTAACATTTGCCCTTGGGTGAGATGGAAAAGAAGGCATAGCACAGAAAGAGACCTTGGCATTGCAGCACCAGATAAAAACACCACACAGAGACAAATTAACTAATTTAAAAAAACAAACAAACATGCATAACACAACTTTCATCTCAGGTGGTACGCACTGATCAAATGCAGTGATACATTAGACTTAGGTGGCTGATTGACATTGAAATCTTGTCACATCCTTTTGCACACGCCTCCTATGATTTGAGCTGCTGCTGATTTGACAGGACAGGAGTCTTCCTCTCATCGTCACTCTGCTCTTTCTTTCTCAGCTCATCCTGCTGTCACATTCATGTCATACTGCTAATTTGCATTGAATGCCTTAGCATCACCTAGTGGGATGGAAATCTATCTTTTCATTGCATTTTCTCCCCTTCTCTTGTCTAAACGTCCCTGATTTTTCTCATTGGGCTTTTTCTTGTAAAGAGAGAGCCTAAAGAGCCTCTTTTCTTGTAAAGAGAGAGCCTTTTCTTGTAAAGAGAGAGCCTAAAAAAAAAAAACTGGTCCAACTTTCTCTGCCCCAAATTAACAGGAGTCTAAACTGTTTCAAATTGCTGATTCCCATTTTACATGTAGTGAAACTCTCATTTTAGTAGCCTCACTGTCACCACTCAGCTTCATACCCAATCTGTCCTCTGAGATCCTGAGTGCATTCATCCACAATGAGTACATTAGAGTGCTGACTGTCATATCTTTATGGAGCCGAATTACTAGACATAGAAGAGAGCTGTCAATTTATTGTAGCTAAGATCTCTCTGTGATTGTGAAAGAGAAAGGGAAAGTTTTGTGTGTGTGTGTATATCCCAGCTGACAGGATGACATGATGTGTCTGCTGTGCAGCAGCACTGCCCCAGCAAGCCTTAAGAGTGAGAAGCAAAGCTGCAAATGTGCCAAGCAGATACGTCAGCGAGAGTCTGTCCCCATCTGCTGCAGTCTTTTGGTCTATTCATCAAACCTGCGCACAAAGCTCACTCTGAGTTTAAAAATAAAAAAAAAACAAATCTGGAGTATGAGGTAGGTTTAAACAAAGATTTGAAGTAAATCTCAACACAAATGTGTGTCATTTTAGTCACATGAGGGGATATCATGTCAAAATTAGCCTGTATTATGGGCTAAAGTTGATATAAACATAACATCAGGGTACTTGCAGTTTATTTTACAGTTGCTAATTTATTATTTATTTATTTATAATTTTATTTTCTGGCTCTGCCTCAGGTTTATTGACCACCAAGAACCAATATCAAAGTGTGGACCAGCTCAAGATACAACATTTAAGCTGGGTTTGACCTTTAGTAGCAAATAGTCTGCGAGTTAAGGTCTCAATACATGACAGCATATTATTACAGCCTCCCTCATGCTCTAGTCCATCCACGCGTCCAGCAATCTGACCAGACAATAATCAGCAAGATCTATTTCCTCTCCAGAGAATGATGTGAGCTTGGCATTGGACACATGGGACTATCTTGTGAAAGAAAGTGGTCTTGGCTCAATGGAGTTATTCAGGTGTCTGTTCAAGGAGGTGTAATGCTTTGATGTATTAGAGTGTGAAAGTGCTTCCTCAAGCTTGTCTAAGTTGGATGCTGTCTGAATGAATGGCATAACGGGTCACTTTCACGGCTGGCTGCCCTGGTTTTCTGTGGTTATTATTTATCATTATGTATTCGGAAGTGTTTATCTGGACATCTCGGCACATTTCATCAAACACTGCAGAAGGAGAGAACCAAATGTGAACGACTCAAGTCAGTCCCTAACAGGTCCTTTACTCCTGTCCGTTGGCTGACCTGCCTGCGTGCCACCTTGTTGGCCTGATGTCGGAGCCAAGTGGACTTGCTGTTGAGTGCTGCAGCAGTGGCCAAGTACCTTGCATGTGTCAGCTCTGCCTCCCTTTGACAGGCCAGCGTGAGAAGTGCTTTAGTGCTGCTGCTTTACCAGCCTCTCTGTTCTCCTGTCTGCACTGTTTTTGTGTGTGTGATAGTGGTGTGTAGACAAAAAGGAGACAGATGGATGCATTTACCCCTCTAGTCTGCAAGAAGATACAATACACAGAGACTCTGTGCAACTGCATTAAGTCGTTTTTTTTTTTTTAGCAAGCAACAACTTTGTGTTTGTCTTAAAATAAATTATCTATAATATAATATTGTTATTATTATTATTAATAATAATATTTATATAATATAATTAATTAACTGGCAAGTAAATAGTTTAATGAGTGAGTTCTGTTTGACAAAGTAATCTATTAAGGTGTTGTTGGTGTGTAAGAAATAGAGCAGCAGTGGAGACTTTTGGGGGACTGTTGATGCCATTTCACCTTTTCATTTTGAGTTTTCTCAGACCTACATGAAAATGTCTTAAATCTTCATGCTTTCTCTGAGCGACAATGCAAATTGAAGCGAATACAAATTGAGATCTTATTGTTTACCGTCGGTCACCTCTGCCAGCAAAATCCTCTATTCTATACTCAATGCTTCCTTCTTTCTCATCTTGTGTTTTCCCTTCAAAACCACAGCTTATATGATTTAGCAGGGCCCATCACTTGTATTTGTATAGGAGGAGCATCTTCATCTCTCTCAGATTAAATAGCATAGTGCTGGTGTGAGGTTTCTTATGTGCTTGTGTAATTTCTGTAGTAATGAGCCAGCAAATTCTTACTGCATCAGCCCTGAAGCTAATAGAGAGAAAGAGGAAGTCATTCTGGTCCCTGTTGGTCATGATACCTCCCCTTCCTCATCGTTTCCTCTGCTCCTGTGTCAGTTTTCTCTGTCCCAGAGATGAGTTGAGGCTCAGTCTGTATCCCTCCAGAGGCCGGCGTGCCATTTCCCCACTGGCTTAATTAAAGGCTTAAAACAATGCTGTGTGTGTTATGGGGCAACCCTTTGCCACTAGAGCAAACATCAATTTTTACTTCTCCGCTGTCAGCTGCTAAAGTGAGATGAATTATCAAAGAGATGCGAGCTAGAGAGCGGCATATGATGGATCTGGTCCTACCCTCTAATTACCGCTTTTTCATTTCCACTAAGATTCTGCCTCATTTGCTCTCAAGTATAAGATGGATATGGATGCAGGGTTCTGGACACTGTGATAGATATCAATTGTAAAGTTACAGTTTATTGCTGTTTTAGTTTGAGAAATTGTTTCTGGAGATAAATACTTGACATTAATGACAGCATGACTGGTGGCGCTTTAATGATTGACTTCTGTGAGCATTTTCAGCATTTCAGTCTTGTCCTTCAGGTGCTTTATCATCTCCAGTGGTAGCTCACTGACTGATCTCATAATCATGTTTTTTTCCCCACTTTGCTTATGACCTTTTATTGGAGATCATGAGCTTTGCCTCAAATCACTAATCTTTTGTTTTTTTCCTCCCAATTTTTTCTTCTGTTCCCTTCACGAAAAACATTTAATAGGGTTTTGGTTTGTTCTTAGAAAATTGCTATTTTGGACAGTTATTAATCTTGAACATTTTACATCATTTCCGACAAGTGTATTGTTCTATAACTATAATTTACAGTATATGTCATCACTGGACCATAGGGCCATTGGATTATTTGTTCTTCAGCAAAAACAAGTGTTTGTATTTTGGATGCTGCAGTGTTTCCATGCATGAATTTGCTTTGGTGCCACTGAGGCTTTCAAAGTACAGCTGATTTCATTTAGCTAACAACGTCAAACCCCCACCCAAAATGGCAGGGCTCTAAGAATAACAGTTGTTTACCCCTCACCTTTTTTCATCCACTCATGAATTTTGATCCTAGTACTTGTTGAACATAAGAGGCTCACAGAGCTGTTGGGATGGTTTTGGGATTTTAGTCTTGTTTATTGGGTATATAGTATCTCATTCAGTCTCATGCTAGGTTTCATCACAGATGAAGGAACTCCTTATAAATTCAGCAGGCAGGAGGAATCACACATTCAAACTCGAGTAACCTTGTACAGTCAAAGCAATAAAAAGGAGTCATGCTAGGTTTTCTTAACTTTCCTTCTCTGTTTCTGTGTCTTAGGTATTGCTTTGTCTTGTTTTGGTCTATAGTTGTTTTTGTCAGGCAGGCAGCTGAAGGAGTGTTTTCTGATTCCCTCTCCTCTACTCTGTATTTCCTCTGAGTGCCACATAGAGTGGTCAGAGTGTCACACTTTTGGACCCACTGAACCTCCATCACTCAAACCAAACCCTTCTGTTCTTAGTATGGGCTTATTTGATTTCCCTCCATCCTTTCTCTTTCCTTTTAAAAATAAATAAATAAATAAATAACATAAAGATGAGTTGTCGTGGCAACGGTAGGGGGGGTTCATCCCAGTAATAAAAGTGGAGAGATGAGCCGTGAGAGGACAGTCTGGCCTTTGAGTTCTTCTGGTTCACTCAAGGCACTGCTGGTCATTCTGCTAGACCTGTGGAGTCGCTATCGCACCACGCTCCTTTGCACCCATTAAATTAGAGCCGGAGACCTCAGATGAGCATACCTGAACTTTTTCCCTTTGCAGTCGTGTCCCACATCTCTATTTTTTGCATTATGCCTCAACAGTCACTGTGGCATGTGTTCTTCATTGTTGTGGAGTGAAAGGTCTAAATCCCTCTTCTGAGGGAGAGTCTCTGTCTGTGTCTCCCCCTCTCAAATCACATCCAGCTGGGAATATGGTGGCTACTCTCTCACCTGTATTTAACTTTTCATCAGGATGTGCCAGCTGATCCCGCTGCCGGTACCAGCAGTTAGAATTGTTTGTAAGCTTAAGAATTGTTCACAACCAACACATTACAGACATAAAATCAATAATAACATTGGTGTACTTTTTCTATGCTGCTGTCAGTCTTGATTGAACATTGTGAGTAAGCTTTAGGGGCTTATGCTACTGCATGCAGCTCTTGAGCCTTATGGCAAGTCCCACACTGAGGCTTACCGCATGTAAAGTTTGCTCTGATGGCTCTTTATGTTGGGGATTCATTCACAGCTGAAGAGACAGAAAGAATGAATGAGCGTGGGATCCCCTCCAGCTGATCTAGATTCTCTAGTCTTAGCAGCGAAGGGGTGCTACAACGGGTACAACTGTACAATTTGCTGCAATAGGTGTCAATGGCTTCTAATGGCTTCTACGTGCTTTGAAGATGCTTCTTTTTATTATTGAAGTGAATGCCCAATGTGAGGGGAGTTGCAGCAGCCATGACACCAGTTACATTGCTGGATGTGTGATTTTGAAGAAGCATGGGTCCAACATCCTCAAAAAAAAAGTCTTTAAATAATGTTACATTTTACATGCTGCCAAGACTAAAACCCACTAATCTACACTTAATTCAGTACCAGGGGTTATCTATGTCCCTGTGATGAAGTAACGCCATCCTTTGTTCTTCAGTTAGGACAGTACAGAAGTGTGAGAGAACCATCGCTTTACACACTTTATACACACTAGCCTCTTTGGCACTTTCTAATCTTTGTCTAAATTTGTTCTCTGTCTTTAATGCGGAAGAACTCAGGCTAACTGAGGCATACATGCCCTCGCAGATGAAGGAGTCCTGCCCTCTGTGCTTTAGAAAAACATTTCCATATTAATATAACATGAGTCACACTGGTTGCTGTGAAACATTACAGAGAGGGAAGTGAAGCAGCCATCAGCTCCATGTGGCAAAAAGAAAAAGTGAAGAAAACATGAATAATGGATGTTTGCATTCGTGATTGTTTTGGTGTCTTTTTTTTTTTTTTTTTTTGCATGATTAAGCTATAGTTAGTGTTGATATCGTAACTGTTGTTGCCATATGTGTAATAATAATTAACCTCTGTCTAAAAGCATTAAAGCAATAATCTCAGGATCAACAAATTCAGAATGGGAGAGAGGGGTCAGGTGAGGTGTGTGTGTGTATGTGTTGAGTATCCTTTCTGCTCTGCTGTGTTTCGGTGGGTCAGGCCTAATTACAGCTCAAGGAGAGGTGCTCCAGAAGCAAAATGCCTTGTGAGGATTAACTACCATGAAGCGGCTGAGTTATGTTCGTCGCATGAGGGCTGCACTAACAGAGTCCTCACTTCTCCAAGGTAGTCCCAGATTAGCGTCCCAGCCTGGGGTTTATTCAGGTCATTAGTTAAGGAGTGATACTTTTACTCAGCAAATCTCAGTGTAGCTCAACAGACAGGTCCACTTAACTCAAAGTCTTTCTGTCTAACAGACGACATGAATTTCACATCTTCAATGAATGAAATGAATAAATTTGTGAAAAACATGCAAAAAATCTTCCCTTTCCCTTTTTCCCCCCTTTAACACATCACTTTGTCATGGCTGTTCATTTTGTTAGCTCCTCTAGTTAAGGGCGTATGTTATGAGCTGATGAAAAGGTCAGACTTAATCCAGCAATTTGATGCTTACTGCAGTAGTTTTAGGTTTGGAGATAGACAGACACCTGCGTCTTAATGTTTATCAGACCATAAACCTATTAATCTGCATGCGCTCTCATGCATTCTGCGACAAATCAGTTAATTGCCTTCTCTTATCTTTGGTGCATTTTCTTTGATCAGCCAGTTGAGGTAAAACCGTGTGGGAGCAGCTACGAAAGTATTCTAATAATAATGATACTGTATACTGTATTCTTCAAAAGTATTTATGCAAATTCTGTAACTTGTTTAGATTTCTCTTTAATTAGCCCTGCATCTTTTGTTTAGTTAATAACAGCCTAATGAAAACAATTACAACATCTCTTTACCATCTGAGTCTTTGTTCTTGTCTTTTTGTAGCAGACTATCATGACTCTGTTTAATTCATCTGTTCCTGTAAATTTTTTTGTCTTCATTAAACAGTACAACCTCTATTCAGTCACACTAATGGTCAGCAAGGCTTCCTCCAAAATATGTCCATGTATTTCCCAGTTCTTTTCTCTAGCACTATCTTGGCGCTTCTCCACACACATCACTGGCATGACACTGGACTGGCAGCGGCAGACTCTCTCCACCAAGCCCACCGCACATTTGCCTTCCCTTATCTGCCTTCCGCAGCACATGTACAGAGTGCTAACCAGAGCCAGGAGAGCGCACTCCGCAGTAAAGACAGCACTTTAGGGGACCTCACAGGTATTATAATCAGTGGAGACAAAGAGCTGGGGAGTGGAGGGCAGTAGGTTAATGAGATCAGCCACTGAGTCAGGGCGCCTACCTTTTCAAACCAGGGAGGCCATGCCTGCTTTTAGCACTCAGGCCCAATCAGCTCAGCCAGTCAGTAGCCATCAGAATCACAGGCACAGAGTTGTTCTATCCTCAGCCTTCAATTTGAACTTGATTGTGTATTGAATGCACCTCTTTCTCTTCTCCAGGGGAGCTTTGTGGCCAGCATGACTGCCACACTGAGGCAGATGGACGACTATCATTATACTCATCTGATCAGCACCTTTGGCAAGATAAGGAGTGATGTGGTGGTGAGTACACCTTATCAGTGTGTCTGTGTCTACTCGATGAAACACTTTCAGCTACATTGTCATGTAATAACTTTCTTTAAAAAAGACCCGTAGTTCAGTATTATTTTGCTCTGTCTTTTCTAAAAATCAGAAGTTAGATTAGATCTGTTAGAAAAATGTTTTTCTTCCACATTGAAGTATGAAATTCAATTTCTACTGGCCCTTGCTCTTGGGCTGCTTGCTATATGTACAGCATGCTCTTGGTGATAGTAACTCCTAAGGGAAGCAGATCACTCGTTGCAGCCAACAAGTTGTGGAGGAGGGATAAATCTCATTGATGTTATGGATTTCAGCTCTGAATAATTCCTCCCTCAAAGCGGTATTTCTCTAGTATCTGCTGCCAGATTAGCATTACATTACTCTACACTGACAAGTGGGGAAATCCTACTGTTTGCTTTTACCCCAACAAATGATTTTGAGCCTTATAGGAAGGACAAGAATCTAATTTATATTACAGGTGAAGCCGGTATGAAACCCAAGTAGGCAGGGATTTTAGTGTTACCTGGAGCGCATTTCTTTTATGTGGTTTTCAATAAATAAATGCCCCTCTGAGAATGTATAGAATTAATAGGATTACTGTTTATTTGTACTTGTTTGATTGAGCATGTGTCATTCTGCTGCTCAGTGTGAAAACTGATGTTTTCTTAGGTGACTGTAAAGAGAAATCAACATGAATTGCACTCCAACCCTCAGGACTGTACACAGGGCTTCATTAAGGCTGCCTGTCTAGTTCCAATATTGGGATAAACAATCACTGTGATGAAGCTGGATTTCTCTGCAGGTTTATTGTCTCTGAAGCTGGCGTGGGCCACCTCACACTTTTCACAACTGGTTGCAGCACAAAGGGCTTTGTTGCTTTTGCAGTTGTTTTTCTGTAAACAAGCCACCGCAAAACAGGGATTCATCCAGGAGTGAACATCAATAGCCAGAAATAGACTTACATGAATATTTATATTTTAGGTATTTAGCTGGTGTAGTTATCAAATGAACGCTAGTGTGGGTGTGACAGTAGAATAAGATTATATTTCTAAATGGAGGCATTCAAGCAATGAATAACTTTGAGAGTTAAACAAAATTGCATTGAGAAAAGATAAAAGTAGAATGTATTGTTTTGTCCCTTGAATACACATTTATATCAATCTTTCTTTGATTGAGCAATAAAAAGAGAAATAAAAAAAAGCTGAAAAAGAAAAAGCTGGTGACTTTGTAACCCTGAAGTCAGGGAGGTTGAATTTGAAGTCGTGTTGCTGCAGAGAAGGTAGCTGTGCATCATCTTAGTAGTAGGACTGAAACTAGTTATCAAGTTGTCATGTTCAGCCTTAATAGCTTGTAATTATATGGTCTGTTAATGTTATCTAAATATCACACAAAGTAGTGTTCCTGTGAGATGTAAGACAGTTGTGATCTCAGTGCATGTGAGTCTTAAGAACATACTGGATCATTGGACTCATGTGCCACTTGCAAAAGGGAAATACCGGAGTCAACTTGACCTTAAAAACTCATCTAAAAGCCGTTTCTGCCTCAAAGCCATAAACTCAAACTGTTCTTTTCAAATTGCTCTTATCTTGGTGTTGTGAAAAATAACAGTTTTCATTTTGAAAACTTTATCTCTCTTGCAGGATTTCCTAATGGAAACATTTATCATGTTTAAAGATCTCATCGGGAAAAACGTCTACCCCTCCGACTGGGTCATAATGAACATGATGCAAAATAAGTAAGTATAACCCCGCTGGACACACATGCACTCACGCAAGCATACACATAAATGGTGCCGCTTTAAACTCCCTGCACTGTTGTTGCTAAGGAACAGCAGTCAGAAGTGGGTGAGGATATTTTCTAATGTTTTTCTCTCCATGCAAATATCGGCACAAGGCCTCAGCGGTGTAGCAATCAGATGAGCAGTCAGCGCAGACGCAAACAATCACATGAATTATAGATGCTCGGCTGTATGCTGCCTGCTAATCTCCAAACTTAGTCTCAGCATCTCTTTACTTTGTTGCTTGTTGTGCTGCCGTGGCCTTCTGTTTTATTAATGTGAACCTTGCCTGATTCGATTTTTGTTGAAAATATAAAAAGAGATGAAATATTCTTTGCAGTTTAGGGGTTTAGTAAAAAGCTATGTTTTTGTGCACTCTTCAGAAGAAGTTTGAGAAAAAGTATTTAAAGGCTTTTTGTGATTTTTTTTTTTTTTTTTTTTTTTTTTTTTTTTCCCCCCCTTCCATTTGTGCCTTTTCAGAGGAGACATGCGTCATAAAGTGTTGTTGTACTCTATTATGCATTGGCAAGGCAAAAGCTGTCAGATGAAAACCATAAGTCAGTTTTTTTGACAAGAGAGAGAATTCCTTCTTCCCCACAAGCCTGCTGCACAGATTCGGCATTGCACTCTTATAAAATCATTGTACTCATGATGCACAATTTAAAAGAAAAAAAAAAATTGAATAAAAAAATATATCCAGAGGTTGTATTTTTTTTTAGTCCACTCACTTCAAAACATTGTGCCTACATCACCCACAATGCAATCTGGCAAGCAACAGTTCAGTTACACATTCAGCAGTGGTTAATGCATCCTCAACATAGATTGCATACGAAGATCTGTCAGGTGACTCTCAGGTTTCTGAAGAGCAGTTGCATATGCTGCTGTTAGCATTTTTAGCACAGCCGGGCATCTCACTAACCCAAGGCTAATTCATTTACCAGCTAATTGGCTGGTTAACGGGGTACGCTAACAAGCCACCTATGGTGAGCACACACCAATAACTAATCAGTGTAAACATATAAGTAAAAATAATACTAGAATTTCACTCTCCTGCAAATACAGGAGCACAGACTTCCTCGAGTTCTGTTAGTCAGTTAATTGCTCCGGAGGATGCTTCTTGATCCTCAAGCTGTAGCAGAGAGAAGCAGGCTATAGAGGTTTGGTAAACTCACTTCTTTGTAACCTCTGGACATTTTCCAACCTGACAATGTCTCAAATGACATCACTTCAGGTAATTTATCAGATTTTGTGCAGCTCCCTCTGGAGCCACAAAAAGCTATATCCAACTTCTTCCACATATGCAGCAGTACTTCCCAAGACTTGTAAACAGACTTTGATGTGTAAAAACAACTTTAATGAAAGATGCATCAGACTAAAAACAATGATGAACACTGGAGTTGAAATAACAAGGCTTTTAACACAACAGCAGAGTACCTGGGGCTGTGTCTATTCAAGCGCAGCTTCAAAGTGGCCATTTATGGCATGTGCAGGGCTTATAAAGGCAGCCCATAGTTGACTCTTAGCAGTCTAAGTCCCGGCCCACTCTTTCCTGAACCACTCCAACATCATCACCAGCTAGGATATTTGACTGGAGATTGCATTGCTGCTGAGTTTTGGCTCTATTGCTTTCATCAGTTCTTTTGATCGCTACAAGCCAGATTCATTTTGGAATTCACACTGTCCCTCCTGAAAACACTGCTGGACCACAATGCCGGAGACATCAGTGTAGCCGGGTGATGATGCTCCCCCTGTGCCCTGCAGGTGTGCAAATCACATCTATTCTGCTGTAGAATGAGCTGCATTATCATGAAACATAAACATACAGTTATGGCACTGCTGAACCACATATTCACACAGACACACACACATAAACTACACAAGCTCCCTCGTGCATGAACTGGACTAACAAGCTCGTTCAAACACTCAATACCCACTGTGATCCTGTACTCTCCAGAGCAGCTTTAGGGATGTGATGAGCGTCACTGAGCTCCCTGCAGTCCATTCTCACATCATGCTTTGTAGCGTATGAAATGTTTTGTTTTTGACTTGCAGACTGGAGGCCAATGTGTCATCCCCCATGCCTCAGCAGAATCTTTTCAATTGAACCTTTTGTCTACTTGCACTTGTTTGTGACAGCAGAGAGATTAATTCTGCATTCTAGTCCATGCATTCAGCCACTTGCTGGAGTTAAATCATTATTCAACTCAATGAAAAATACGCCTGTCAAAGTCTGACTCATCTCCCAGTCTTTATACTTGAGCCAGTTTGAATACTGCAGGTGTTGGCTTCGCAACAAATTAGCGAAACTCTTCCATTTGTCGCCATCCGTCAAAGCGTGTTTGATCGGTTGTTTCCTCCTCACCACAGTGAGAACCCAAGGTGACACATTCATTCATCCCATGAGAGAGCTTTAAATGTGTTGCATTAACAATCTAAGAGCACAGGAGTATTCTCTGTGTGTGTGCATCATGCTCTTTTGCTGCACACTCTTGGGTTGCTGTAGCACGGAAACTGAATGAATTCACAGCAGCCTCATTTAGCCTCACATTTCTGAATCATGTCATCCTAAAGTTTATTTAGGTGTTTAAAGCTTTTTTATTTCATTTCTGTTTTTGGTTATCTGAGGGCAGAAGAACTCAAACAGAACTGAATAATATTTAGATCCAGTAAATATCAAGCAATTTTAGCATTTAACACAACACAAACATACCCTTCTTTTAGCCAAGTTTTGGTCTCTACCAACTTCGGGAAAAAATATTCACCAGCTGTTTACTTTTCTGTCTGCTCCTAATTGCTGAACTAAACTTGTCCATCTTAATAGTGGATGAAATGACTGTGTAACAAAAGTAATGAACCGTGGGTTGATGCTCTTCTGCATGGAGAAAGGGTTGATTAGAGAGAGCTAATGGATAAATTCAAAACAAAGAACTAAGGGGTTAAAAATTGTAGATAGCTTGAGAAGGCAACGTGGTTGTTTGATCCAATGCTAATGTAAAAATCTTGGTTAGTAGACCTTTATAATAATTGAATGTACCTGTTTTTCTCAAGTGCTAAGTGACTAAGTTTTCTCTGCCACTAAACATTATGGCGATTGTCGCTTAAGCTATTGTTGCATTTACAAGACAAGATGTTTTAATGTGCTCTCTGAGCAGTGCTACATCATCAGGGCAGACTGAAGGCTACAGTGAGTTGCTATCAGAAAGTGATGACCTGGGCTAGCTGGTTAGCATGCCAACTTCAGTACAAGAAAAGATGCAACATTGCTTTCCATCGCTGGAGAGACAGCTCTTGTCAAATTGAAGAATTTGAGTATGATGTTGAACTTGCAATGTTTCTTCTGGACTGGTAAGTCACCAGCTGTTAATGATTATGCTGGCTAAAAATATATTTGAATGCCACTCAGTCCATCTTCGTAGTGTCTTGCGTCTGGGCAATCCACACATGCCACATTCAGCACACAGATTGCCACCCACGGCACCGGCAGTGCTTTCATGTCCGCACATTATGATAGCATCACTAATGAGATGGGCATCAGCAGTAGCAGCGGTCGTTTCCTCCCACTCCTTCTCCACCCAGTGCCTCTTACTTCCTCCAGGTTGTAAACTGATTTATAGGCTCTAATTGCCCTGGGGACAGCAGCATCAGGCTGGTTAGCCACTGACTGCCATTTCCCCCTTGCCAACTGGCCATTACTTAATAATGACAGCTAATTGGCTGTAGAAATGGACTGATAGTCGTTAACCATAACAAGGTTATGGTTGGAACTTGACAATACCTCTGACACAGATTTCTTAGGTGATTATACCTTATTTGGTGCACATGACACAAAATTGCAATATAGTTATAGTACAGGCATTTTGACCACCTTTTGGCTTGTGTGGTATCATCAAGAAGACCTAGATTTTGTTTTCATCTTTAAGTATTTTAGTTGTCTTTGTTGAAGATTCTCAGTAAAACGTAGGAAGAAGGTTTGAAATGAACGCATCTTGTAAAAATGGGGCACTTAATGTAAGTATCAAACAACTTGAGCTCCTGTTTGAAATTGGCAATGTTGCAAAAGCTCCAGGAATGCAGATATGACATTCAATGTGAATTTATTTTTGCCTTTTTAGAGGTACAAGTGCCCCATGGGTACACTGTCATTTTTGTTAAAGAGCGCTTACCGAATTAGCTCAAGTTGGCATTTGCTTAAATGCTATAGTCACTGTCTGTTTTCTCTTGGGGATGAAAAACCTTGCATCACATTTTTACAAGACAACAGCTGCTGGCTGCTCTGTACAGTCAGCTAAATGTGCTCCCTTATAGATTTGCATAGTAAACTTTTCAAGAGCTCTGTGCTCTTCAACCTTATAGCCCAAGATGTGCTGAATTGCTGCATAGTAAGTGCAGCCATCATCATCAATCTGAGCAATGCTCATTGGCAACGTTTTTTTTTCTCCCAGTCGTAAGGCAAAGCACTTAAATGGCTGTGGCTTTTGCAGCAACCAAAAGATTTAATTAAAAGATTGAATGAAAATGATATTAGATGATCAAACATAATTAGGGACATTTAACAAATTGATAGTGTTTTTTTTCTCCATTTGAACAAATTACTGCAATAACAAAAACACAGTTTACAGGTCAAGTAAAATATTGTTTAATCTTCACTGATAAATTAATACAATCCTCCATGTTATAAACACAAGAAACACAATAAAATATGTAAATAATGATTTCATCCGTGGTTCATTTTCATGGAACAGTACATACTAGAACACATGATCGGACTACAAATGTATTCAATTTGAGTTAACATCAGACAGCTTTCTTAAAATCAGTTCATTTCCCCAAATAAAACCCAAAGTTTCTTTCAGAGCCGTTAATTATGTGTAAGAATAGTAGATCTAGAGACGAATGGGGAGTTCTCCCAGAGCCCTGGGTGTCAGATGAAAAGATAAAAGCTGAAGAAGCAGCTCTTTAACACGGTAACCCGTGCCATCAGTCCCTCACAGACTCATTAGCAGAGGGTTTCTGAAGCTGGATGGCTGCATTTTGGAGTTCTCTCCATGACTAATCCAGGACCTGGAGGGTAGGTCTGGAAGGCAGTAAAGGAAGGAGGACTCACAGAGAGTGCAGAGACTGCCAATGATGATGTGATCCTGTTTGTCCCTGTACAAACCACCAGCCACCAAGTTTAAAAAAAAAAAAAAAAAAAAAAAAAAAAATAGTGCCTGTGGGCTTATGTGTATCTGATTTGACATGCTCCCTTTTTAAGAAGAATACTGTTAAAAGAGTGCTGGTTGAAAACCTCACAACTCCATTTTTGGTTACTTTCAGACAGGTTATGTGGTCCTACGGGGTCCAAAAAACAAATCCTTCAAAGCTGTGTTAGGTAATTCCAATGAGGCATCATTGTTGACCTAAAAATAAGGATATTTTTTATACATTTCTGAAACTCTGACATTTTAGAGATCTGAGGTTTAAACTTCTGTTTCATGTGCTTTTCCCATCCATCAGGTGCTATGAGCATGATGAAACCTAAACAAAAGACAAAACTTGTCTAAAACATTTTTAATTAGCTTATGATATTGATTGACATTTTCTACAAAATATTATCATTTTAAGAGAGTAGTGTCTATTCATTAAATATTATAATGGACTTGCAGTGAAAATTAAAGGAGAAATGTCATATGTACTTGGCTATATATAGATGTTTGAAAATCCCAAATGATCTGTGCACACTCCTTTCTCTGCACACCCCCAGTGCTTCTGGAGCCTCAGCTTTTTGTTATTGTGAGCTGAAAAAGAAAGGCCTGACCTTTACATGGCTTTCCAACTATGTTGCTTTGTTAATGTAGTGACAGTTGTGTACTCTCTTGTTTGTGTCTGCCTGTTGGAACCCTGATTGGCAACTCTGCAATAGTTAGATTAATATGCAGCTCTACAGAGGAAACATGGGGGGAGAGGCATTAAATATGGTTTGTGCTACACCCTGCACTGCATCACCAGGCACTGCTGTATGTACGGGTGTCTGTTTGCCAACAAAGTGTAGGTTAGAAGCTTCAAGTTAATCTTCCATTGCACTACTTGAAGCTTGGGTTCACATCTTCCTCTATGCGTTTATCAGCTTGACGATGAGCCTTTGCCCTGACAAGTAATATTGTTTTGCCCATGGAGTACAGTGCATTAGAGTGGCTGTGATCATACCGTGTCAGTTGGCCTTTAAATGGTGCCCCCTGAAGAGCGATAACATCAGATGTGATTTTTCTCAACATGGTTTTTATCAAAGTCATTATCAGGAAGCAGCAGGGTAGCTTACTGTGTAAGAAATCTATCCTTCAGCTGGACCTGCCATGCTGGAGCCTTAGGTGGAAGAATTCAGATCATTTACTTAAATAAAAATGGCAACGTCTCCATAAAAATAATCTAATAGTCCTATAGACCTGAATGTCCTCCATTCAGATTTGTGCTTATTAACTTGCACAGAAAAGTGTTAAAATGAAATTTGTACTGTATTTATTTTACAGAATTACCCTCTATCAAAGTGTTATATTGTTATACTGTTAATTAATATTGCAGGTGCATTTGCATAGTGGCATTTTTGTGTTAGTTGTCAAAGCAAGTGCAATATTGTCCCCCCATAAACATAAAAGATGATCAATTATAGCAAATTTTTACAGGACTTTACCTTCCCCCTCTGTTTTGCAGATGAGCCTGACTTTTCATTTTCTGATTCTTGCAGACAAGTGAAATAGCTTTCTGTCAGGTATAAAATAAGGATCACTTACTGCAGTGTGGCAGATGCTTCATTGGAGACTCAGTGAATATGCTGCGGATAATTTCTGACTTTCCAGTCTGAACTTAACTGACATGTTTGCAGTACACTTCAGTGAATGCTCCTTTCATTTTGATAACCCAATCACTTCTGTCTTTAGATCAACGATGTGTCAAACAACATGGCCCCATTTTATGGCTGCGTATCTGACATGTATTTAATTTGGCATTCATACCAGCATTGATGCTTACAGTAATCAACACTGACTGAAAGGGCACCCATGGCTGGAATGTCAGTCTGTTAATATGCCAAAGCCCTATATAATCATCTCTAATACGCAGATTGTAAGTGCTATTAAGAGTATAAATCCACCTAAGCGGGTTCACTATATGAAACATGTCTGTCTTTGTCATATGTTTGTCAGAGGCAGTGTAAAACTACCTTCTCCTAACCTACATTTTGTGTGCAAATGTTCCTCACACACTAATTTTCTACTGACATATAATTTGAATTTAAAAGAAATTGTGAAAAAAGAGATAAAATATTAAAGTATTTAGACAGTTAGAATCTGTTTTAATTGCTTAGTGATTCATCTCATAACTTTGAATACGCCTCATTATCTCACCCTTTGCTCAACATGAACTTTGCCAGCTGTCTGACTCCAGTGTGGAAAGTAGGAGTTTTCCTTCTTGCTTGTATTTGGAGATCTGTCTAAATCAGCTTGTGTTGCCTCATTAGTAATCGGTTCACCTCTTTACAAGCGTTTGCCCTGGATGAAAAGCAGCCTTTGCTGTCATTGTTACATCTCCGACCTCTGTGTTTATGGGCTGGCGTAGGCTAGCGTGCCTCAGCTCTAACACCGACATCCCACTGTCTGGTGCAGCCAAGTCAAAGGGACTGCAGCTTTTTTTCCCCACAGTATTCATATGACAGACAGAGCTTTCATTGGCCTGTGGGGTCAGTCAGCAATCACGACTTCTCCACTGTCATTTTATACAGTCTCACAGACACATAGCATGTGCCCCAATTCACCAACAGACACATCTACAGTCATCTTTTACTTGACCTCCATTATTAGTTCAGTTCAGATAATGCATCAAAGGCCTTCTGAGGGTCTCATAACTCTGTCAGTAACTTATAAAACTATCCCTTTTCTTAGACTGTATGTGCCTACATATTCACATGCTAATGATATTTCCGTAAAAATACTGCTATATGCTAACACATGCCCAACAGCTACAGCTGTCCTTTGGGTTCACTGCTAACTAGCAAATATTACCCTGCTAACACACTAACCTACGATGACATGGTAAACATTAGACCTGCTGAAAATCAGCATGTTAGCTTTGTCACTGTGAGCATGTAGCCAGTGCCAGAATATGCATTTAGCATCAAGCTGCTAGCTTGGCTCTCAATTGAAAGTCTTGGTAAGATAATTGTCTGCAGTGGATTATATCAGCAAGGGCCAAAGACACATTCCAGTCTTTTGATTAACTTGTATAACTTTCTGGATGCTCACATTACTGAAAAGTCATATTTTTTGATGTTTCACCTTCTTATTATTGTTGGTGATATTATAATTTGTCACCTCCCCCTATTCACCACTCCTAATTTTTTAATTAAAGGACATAATGGATTTCAGCTTCAGGATATAAGCCTCATTTTGTATTTGGTGCAAAGATTTTATTCTAGCTGCATCAACCCAGCTCTGTTTAAGAGCTTTTTATTGCTGAAAGTGGTTTAAATGCTCGAGTTGCGTAAAGAAGTGAGGAGTTCTTTTCTCCCCTCAGTGTAACTGGAACAGTTCTAACAGATGAGAGCAGTCCTTTGACTCACCCCAGTGATATTTTTAAGTCATTAGAGCTTCCCTTAGCTTCCCTGGGGTGTGCCTCTCAGTATAAATTCTTATAGCCTAGTTTATCTGAAAAGCTGTGACAAGAGAGTTGGATATACTGTATTTAAGATGCACAAGGGGAAAGATGTCACACTGGAGTGAAATTTGGGTTAAAAACATGTTGACAGATAAGTTGATCTAATATTAGATCAGATGTCTGAAGTAAAAGTAATCTAATTTAATAAATTAGTCTGATAATGAAGGTTTTTGACCTTGCCTTATCTCTGAGCACAGGCAGATACACCAGCTATTCAGCACCAGTATGCAAATAAATCCCGATCATTATCGAATGATGCTCTCTGAACTCAATTAGCAAGTATGATCTGCTGATAACTTTTCATTAGCATATATGCTAGGTGTCTGAGGAGCAAATCACCCAGTGGAGCTCAAGTCTGTGTAACATTTAAAAAAAAAAAAAAGAAAATAGCAACAAGGGTATGAAAAGCAGTGAAATTTAAATGTGCTGCACACCCATCAATCCACAGTAATGGGGTGATTTTTCTGACACTGACAGTTTGATGGAGCTTATTTGTCATAATGATGCCATATGTATACTGTATCAAAATGACTCTAATGTGTAGGAGGTGCTATGCTGCTATGGCACTGCCTAATTAAAAAGTTAAAGGGACTCCTAGTTATGTTTTTGTCTCTCTAAGCATAAAATAGGGAAGCCTGTGATTTCTAGAGATGATTAGAGCTACCTTGATTTCCCTGCTGAACTTAAGATTAAAAAAAAAAAAAAAAAAAAAAAAAACACACAACAGGAAGAGGACAGGCTGTTTTTTTTTTTAGGAATGACACATTTCAAGGGTGTCCCCAGAAATTCAAAATCTCTTAGCTGAAGGCTAAACCAAACACTGGATAAGTCTTTGATTGCATTTATAGTAGTAAATTAAATTTCCCAGTCATTAACATTTTGCTTGTAGTTGTAATGAAGTTACACAGAACTGGTTTGTCATTGTGTCTCCCTTTGCATCTGAGCATCTTATTTTTCCCTCTGCAGCGTGATGACTGGCCGTCACAGATGTTGCAAGGCTGCCAAGTTTCTCTCCCCTGGCATTTGGCGCGGTTAATAATGCAAGCTTAAAAGAGCAGTGGCACTACAGTCTGTATAATATACACTTAATGTTCTCTATGCAGACAGTCGTGATTCACACTCATATTGCCGTTTCTATGCAAAGAATTATCCCTGAAATCGGTATGGTGATTAATTAGAGTACAGTAAGTCCTCTTGGACTAACTCAAATACAGACAGAGTGGAGCTTTTGTTAGTATATCACATTTATTTAAAGGCCACAGTTTTAATAAAATTCATACTTTTAAGATGACATTAAAAAAATATGCTCAAGAGTTCAAGAAATTAGCTGTGAATGCCTTTAATCTTATTTGAAATTGCCTTTTTGGAGTGTCTTAGTCAGAGCCCACTGTGAGGGAGAGTATATTCTATTTTCATCCGCCTCATTAAGTTTTTCACTTTAATTAATGGCAGGATGTGCTCACAGAGGAACTATCCTGTCTGTTCGTTAAAGCCCATTATATGTCTCCGCTCAGGCAGTCTGCTGGCGTCAAATAGGCTTTTAGATACTGGAGTTTACATTATCTTGTGACCTGCAACAAAAGAGCACGGCACTCATAAAACATGTTTATGCAAACCATCCAACATTTAGTGCAGATCAGTCATGTAGAGAATGCAGGAGATTTCATCTCCCTGGATCGTCAAACAGTTATAGTGGAACCATGAAGGAGGGTCTTGACTGGAAAGGGGAGGTGATGAAGAAATGGTTGATTACAGCTGCCTTTTGCCTGTTGCGTTACATTTAGGCAGAAGCTGTGAAGAGTATCGATCTCTTTCCTTTCCTCACTGTGACTCAGCAGTGGGATCTGTGTACTACCTTGGTAAGTTCTGTATGAATCACAGCTATTGCTGATTAGAAATAGGTTTAGTTGATCTCATCACATTTTTCACATATACTGTAAGCTAGCCTTTGTGCTGCAAACAAATGGAGCCAAATATTTGAAATAAATGTGTAGGTAAGGATTGGTTTAAATTTCCCTGTCCTTTAATAATGTTGTGTTTACTGCTGCAAGAATCAATACTTTTTTCCAGTGCTCAACAAAATATTTACATCGCTTAGTCTTTGTACTGCTAGCAAACCTATTTCACATGGATTTTTGTATTGTTTATTTTTTTAAAATCAAATGTAGTTTATTGTGTTTATTTTGTTCTGTTGTTATTATTGCATTGCTGTGTGGGGCAATGCACAGTGCATCAGGGCAATAGATTTTTTTAAAGATCTTATCTATTATTCTATGAGGAAAACCATTTCATGCCATGAACTTTTTAATAAGATTTAAATTACTGGGACTGCAGAGTTTTTGGACTTGTGACTCAAGACTTCTGATCCAAGAAATGTTGTGTTTCCACAGTAAGAAGCTGAAATGAATATTTTCCCTCATATTAGGGCCAAACAAAATAATATTGAAACTAAAATGTAGCCAAGTGCAATATCCAAATCACAGGAGCTATAATTTTTATTTTTATTTATTTATTTATTGGTAAAGGAAAAATTTGTCACGACGCACCATTACAGTTGAGGCATTGTGTTACGACAGACATGCCCCGGCCTGGCAGTCATATTCTGCACACACAAGGGAACCTTGTGTTTTTGGTACAGACCCCAGCAAAAAAAATCACATCGTCATTATCAATTTAACATTTTTTGTCAGTGAAAATCAAATATAGTCATTCTGCCTAAAATCGTGACTCATTACAATTGCAATATGCCAAAATAATTGCAATCTGTTTTTTATAATACATATTGTTCAGCCTTACCTTTATCAGCCTGCTTATTCAGAATATGGAAATGTTATTGTTGTAGTTGAAAGTGCAATCAAAGAAATTCATACTGTGAATTAGCCAAAGAATCAAATTGAAACTTGAATTTAGATGGATATGATCCCATAGATAACCCATCAGTTAAAAATTTAGAATTTATTACTAAAAGATATTGTAATAGTACATTAGTACATTGATCCTTAATGAGCCTTTTCAATGTGATTTTTCATGTATATTCAGATCTTGTTCTCATTGTAGATCCAAGTTCATTAGTGTGATTCAACAAATCTGTATCTGTTTTTATTGAACAATATTGTTGCTGTAGCTCAGCGGCTGCTGTTCTGGATCACTTGCCCTTTTTTTTCTTAAACATATAAACTTGTATATTCAAAATAAACAAACTCCACCCTTGTTTTATTTATTAATTTATTTACTTGAAAATAATGAGCCTCCCATATTGAGCAGTAATATTTCTCAGCTGGTGGGTGCAGTGGATGGAAACACATTTTAGCATTAGTCCAGTGTTAAGCGTATCAACTATATTGGCATGTTCACAGCTGCAGAAAATTGAGTGAGGTGTACAGAGGGGGAGCCTGTGCTTGTGCAGACAGGATGGTGGTAATAGGCTGTCTGAGTGCTTAGCAGATGGGGGGGGGGGTCTCCCACTCTGAGGCCAGAGAGCCAGAGAAATGGACTTCTAATGGCTTATCCAAAGGTGGTCAATGACAGTTAACCTTTCTAGCTAATGATTAAGGTGACTCTTAATATGTATCACGCAGATAGTGTTTAAGCAGCAATGGAGATAAATGCGGGACGTGAATATTGTATGGCTTTAAGATACTCCAGATCACACAGCGTTGTAGTCTCAACAGAGATGGTTATTCCTGTTCAAGGTCAGTTGGACGGGACACTGAGGGAAACCCCAGTCCCCTCTCTATGCTAATGAAATTTATACCTTCCAATAAACTCAGCTGATAGGGACCCTCGCTGCCACACAGCTAACATAAAGTAAGAGACCAGCTGATGATGTGTGAGGAACGTCCGAGTCCCACAGGAGACCCTGTTCCAGTGACGGGTTCGTATAAAACACGACAAAGGTGGACGGCTCTGTAGGAGCAGCCTGTGCAGCTGATGTCTACTCACCTGCCAGTGTCAGTTACCTGAGCATTACATCTCAATGCCGCTTTATTGCCTGCTCATGAAACCCTGATGCAATCCACTCAAGTGGCATAACAATTGTCCTTGTTTCACCTTGCCACTTTTTATTGCGCATTCTGATGCATCTTCATACGCCGCTTTGGGCAATGATTTGTCGCAGTTTATTTACTTATTAGTAATTGTTTGGAAATGGCTCATGCCAAGAAGCAGAGACCAAGACTTAGAAACCGCATGAACCGGGGTTGATTGTTCCTTAAATTAAATGAGCCAGGTTATTGAAAATGCTGTGCTAGACATTTTTCTCCTACACTCATGATAAGGGCTTTTTCAGTGGGTAATTCCTAGAGATTAGTATACACATTGTTGTATGGCAGGGTCTGTCAGGGAATGAAGTTAAATAGTGGATGGGCCTCTGCTGCTGCAAGTAGCAATCATAATTCCCCTCTAAAAGCTTCATGCCACTTAAGTTATTAACATTTAATTCTGCAACATCAGAGTGGATTAACCCATCAGACAGTGTTCTCATTAAGATCTACTCATTGCATCTTTTTTTTTCGGGAGTGCCGCAAGCCCCTCTATACCTCAGTCTGCCAGAGAGAGAGAGACTGAACCTCTGTTTCACCTCAGTTGGCTACAGCTTTCTTGTCTAACTGCAGCTATGAAACTACAGTTAAGTTGTTGTATATTGTGTGGAACATCTTTTTTGCATCTTGTAGCGCTTGTTTTTACTTACCAAGGGACCGCTGATGGAAAGTAGCCAAAAAGTGCTTCTCTTCCCTTCAATTTAGGCTGATGTTTTTGAACATGTCTGAAAGAAATACATTTCATAAAATCAAATTGGAAAAATAAAAAAACCAAACCTTGATAGAAAAGCAGAACCTGAGCTTCTAACTTTTCAGTCTGTCCTGGGGTGGTATATTGTGTGTATACATAGAGGAGCAGCAACAACACATGACATTTTGTTTTGAGTTCAAATGTCAAATGGTGTGTACAGTGGTGTTTGCATGGGGTCCAAAGTTGAATACCATCAGCCAAGTGGGGTCCCCAGAGTTAGAGACCATAGAATAAAAATTCCTTTATTTTAAGGGAGGTGCCTAATTCTTTCATCAGTAAGAGGACCAGATCCAAACATTTTCATCTTATCTTTCCAGAGTCTTCCTACGGGCCATTAATCAGTATGCAGCAGTGCTGAACAAGAAATTTCTGGATCAAACCAACTTTGAGCTACAGGTAAGACCTGAATCAATGAAATCCTTTTTTTAAACAACCTTGGTTACAGCCCACCTCCTCACTGTACCAAAGACAATGTTCTTTTAGTCAAGGCAATACTTGGTTATCATTTTAAAGCAGTGTTGTGTTTTTTTTTGTTTTTTGTTTTTTTTTTTTAAAGAAAGCACTTCACTCTAGTCTCACACAGAGGCGGTTTTTAATGTTTCAGTTGCAGCATTGTTGGACCTTTTTGAATAGAAAAAAAGATCAGTGAAGGCAGTAGACATAAAAATTGTGGTGCGGAACATCAGTTGCTCTGTAATGGCTCACAATTTGATGTGCATTTCTGAATATTTTAACCTGCTCCCCCCTCGATTAGAGCTAGACTTTTTCTGCTTGCTTTTCAAATGTCTTGACATGCAGAATAATGTTAATATTGTCAACAACTAAACTCTTCGCTTTTAAAGCCGTTATGGATGGTATTGTATTTTAGTGTGACTTATACCACTCTATGCTCTATTTATGGTGTATGAATAATGCTCTTGGGTTTTTCTTATTTTAAACTACAGCTCAGATAATTTATCTGGATTCAACCATAAACTCTTAAACAGCCATTTTTACTGTTGTGTCTTAAACAGTCACATATTCTGGTTTATGGGTATTCTCAGGAATTTTGTGTTGAAATATATTCTTTATATTATACTCTTTTAAAAGAGACTTATTTCATATGTATGCATGCATGGACTATTTGCACAGCTATGAATGATGGTGGCTACAGTAGCACTGCTTTTTGCTGTTAGCTGTCATTGTCTGATTGAGAGTGAGCTTCGGAGGCAACTATCTTAAGCCTCTCCCTCTATTGGGACAATTTCCCACCACCCAAATGTACCCATCTCATCTGAACCGTTGGATTTATTCAAACCAAAGCTTTCCGTTTCGCATAGGTATTGCATGCTATTGTTGTAAAACTTATTTTTGACTGTGACTTACCACACACTTCCATGTTTCTCTTTATCTGGGTCAGCTGTGGAACAATTACTTCCACCTGGCTGTAGCCTTCCTCACCCAGGAGTCTTTGCAGCTGGAGAACTTCTCAAGTGACAAAAGAGCCAAGATCTTCCACAAGTGAGTATGAGCACTCTTTCTCTATCTATCTATCTATCTATCTATCTATCTATCTATCTATCTATCTATCTATCTATCTATCTATCTATCTATCTACCTATCTACCTATCTATCTATCTATCTATCTATCTATCTATCTATCTATCTATCTATCTATCTATCTACCTACCTACCTACCTACCTACCTACCTACCTCTCTCTCTAAATCCACAGGACATCATCATTGCACACCAACACAGCCCAGGCTCCCTTCCCAGCATGAGCAGGCTTTATATAATTCATGACATGGAAGCTGAGGGATACCCAACTCCCCATGGCTCCAATAGAGGCTGCACTAGTTTTACGCCTTTCTGAACAAAGCAGAACAGCCTCACACTAACTCCAGGGGTTATGGAGAGCACATCTTGTACTCAAATCTCGGTTGGGAATCTCCTTTTGGAATAAAGTCACAGGTCTCCGGTTTCTCCTCAAAGCATCTCCTATGTGCAATTTTTGCTTCTTATTCTCTCAGCAAAAAAGGGGAGAGATGAAGTTTTAAATCCACAAAGTTTAGATGTTTATTGTCTCTGAAAGTCTGCTCTAAAACCTAACCCTCATTTTAGCTCCAACTTCAAAGAGCAGTTTCATTTCCTGTTCATCCACTGCCTGTAACTACAAAGAGCCATTCATCCACATTAGTATTTCTCATAGAGTCTGGTAATGCAGCCAAATGTGTAAATGCTTTCTGGGCAGACGTGCAGCATATTGGCTCTCATCTTCATTTGGAGCAGCTTTTGTCACTAAAACATACATCACGCTGGCTCGTGTTTGACAGAGAAAACCTCTCATTGGTCAGTGCTTTATTATCGGCCTTGATGAACTCCCACACAAACAGCTAAACACAGTAAACAAGACGTTCCCAGTCTCCCCTCCCACTGCCTTTCTACGCTTGTCAGCCTTCCCTGAAAGAAACAGCTTGATTGGCACTCACTCACTCACTCACTGCCATTCCTGCTGTAAGTCTAGGAAAGGGTTGATCACAGCTTTGCTATTTCCAGACTGCTTAGTTAACATCCCTACATATGTCATTCGAATACAGTCAGGTTGCTTACAGAGAATCAGAGACCAATCAGAGACCACTGACAGAGTCTGTCAGTTTCTCTTTTACCCAGTCCCTCTATCTCCACCCACCCACTCTTCCTTGTCTGTCTCTGTGTCTGTCTCACTCCACCTACCTCTCACCTTCTGTCTTTTACCTCTGCCTCTGTGCATCCCGTTTCCTTGTGTGCCGGCGCATGAGCTGTCTGTCCTGCCTGCAATACCAATTATTGTGCCTTTCTCAGGAGCAGAGAACAGAGTAGGTGAAATCACAGGTGTGTGTGGAGCACGGCTCTTTAGTGCTCCGCATCGGCTTCCCTCCTGCGTCACACACACACATCTCCCGGTGCTGTTTGTGAAGTTCTGGTCTATTACTGGTGTCTGCGGGATTCTCATTTCCTTCTCACACTTAATCAACGAGGACACTGATGACAGAGTAATATGTCTTAATAGATATTTACAGCAGGCAGGATAAATGTGTCTCTTTACTGGTGTGTGAACAGACAATTGTAATTATTCACAATCTAGGTCTTATTCTCATAGTTTTTCCATTCACACCAATAATAATAACATTGTAGTTAATTGCTAAGATCTGGGGATACTGTGAAATACATATGGATCAGTTTTGTTGAGCAAATGATTTTTACTGACGTGTAAGCTGTTTATTTTCTGCAGTTTAGATAATTTGGCTAAACTGTGATATTGTCATGTTCACATACCTCAGCAACAAATTTAATGTACACATTTGACAAAACTAAAAAAATAAGATTAAAGTTGTAATGAACTGTAATCTTTCTTCAAATCTTCATGTAGAAGGGCTATAGCCAGAGCCCCACATACAGATCCAGAGCTGGAGAAATGAGCATGCAGCAGTGCCTTTGTCATGATATCCACGCGCAGTATGAGTGATGAAGAGAGGGGGTGTCATATTGTCAGGTTTTGTGAATATCTCACACCTCCTTTGCTTTTGGCTTTGATCACATCTCATCTGTTCTTACAGGCCACTACCTGTCAATCACTGGAGTGTGTGTGTGTGTGTGTTTTCTTTTCTTTTCTCTCTTGCTGTATCTGCCACTATGTCTGTATTTTTTATTTCTCTGTCTCCTCTGTTTCCATCACCCCGTGCCTCCACATCCATCTCCCCCCTTTGCCTCTCAGTCTTGCTCTTTGCCCTGTGACCCAGTTTCATTACACAGCACAAGCCGCTGAGAGCCCCAGATCCACTCTCCGCCTGCTGCTGTCCCTCTGTATACACGTTATTCTTAGTTAACCTCACCGAGATCTTTCCACCCCTCAGCTGACAGGTATGTGTTGTAGGTCTTGACAGCCGGCAGTCATAGCTGCCTGTCTCTGTGCCTATAGGACTGTGACAGAACAGCACCCTGCATCTGTCTCAGCTCAGACGAGGTTGTGATTCTCCCTGCCCATAAGTAGAGACACAAACCCACATGCTTCCACTGGCTTGCATACATGCTGTGAGCACAATCACACACATAGATATGCACAAGAATAAATTACAAGACACGCATTGAGTTGTATGTTAAAGTGAGGATGACAGGCCAGAACAGCTGAGGATGTAATACATAATGCATTATCATTCCCTCGCTTTTTTTTTTTTTTTTTTGCATGCAGCTTTACAGTAAATTTTAGAGGCGGGCATCTATTTATATTTTATCATCTTGCCAATACTCTGCCTAAAGATCAATCCTTGGGCTTTGCAACACTCCTCCCTTTGACAGCTAGATATGGTAAAGTGTTTTGACCTGGCCAGGCTGCCAGAGGTGACACAGCATCTTTGTTAAGGATTCTTTCAATGCTTGTCTCCTTTGTGTCAAGATGCATTAGTGTGTCTTTGCACAATATTGGCAAAACGATTGATTGGGTTTCAGAATTCTATCAGGGCTAAAGGGTACTCTGAAATGTCATAATGTGTGAAAGAAAATCTGAAGGGATATTAATTAGAGGTCAGGATAAATGTCACACTCAAACCTCACACTCTTCTGCTTTTTTACTTCTCTGCAATGTCATGCAAGGTGTCATGTCACCGGTGTGCCATGAAGAGGAGACAGAGGTGTCACTGTGCCTCCATTCGTCACTCAGTGTGATAGTCTGATGCCAGACAAGCCTGATTCTTTGCATGAGCAGACTGTGCAGTCGCCTGCAGCGCCACCATCTGGAGAGGGCATGAGACTGGAGCTAGGAGAAAAATTATTGATGACTCATCTAACTTTAAAAGAAGAGTTTGCAAAATCTACATTGCTTCTTTGGGGACCCTGATTGTGCTGATGAAAATGTTCCCTTAAAGGTCCCAAGTTGTATAAAGTGAGATTTCCAGTCTTTTTGATTATAAAGCAGGTCAAGGTTCTATATTCATGCTGTGAAAGTATCAAAGAGTTCAGTCCACAGAGAAATACACACAGCCTAGATTCAGAAAATGTGCCTTAAAACCAGCTGTCAGAACTTCTGTAACGTTGTGATGTCACAGCAAAGCAAAGCAGTCCCCCAGCCATATCCCAAGCCCATCCCATTCAGGACCACCATCCAACCTTGCAAGATTTGTTTACCTGGGACCTTTTTGCAGATAACAAAAATTATTTGATGTTTATTAATCAGATGCATTTGATTTATCGCGCTGTACTATTGATGCATGTCTTAACTAACTGGATGATCCTCAAATGAGCGAAACCAACAGTACATCTATACAATTACACAAACACACATGCTTAAGAGGTTGTTTAAATTTATTTTAATTTCAGTTCAACAGCTTTTTGTTTGTCAAGTAGCTTCAACCAAATGAAAACAATCGACTGGATTAATTCTTAAACGTATTCCAGAACAGTGGGTACCACAGCACGGCAATTATTCATCATTCATCCATGCACTTTGCACGGAACTCCTTTTTGGTGTAGCAGCCCGTCCAGCCACACAGCCTGGTTGAAGGCAGAGACTGTGATGGTTTGGCACTGCTCCACAACAGAGCCACAATATTGCGGTTCAGTGCAGTTATTCCCCACGGTGAACCACCAGTGAAAATACATCTGATTACTTCTCAGCAGGCAATGGTGCAGCTAAAGTGTGCCGCGCCAGGCCAGTGGTGAGAGGATGAACACAGTCAGAAATAGCTCTCTCAGGACTGCTGTCTTCATTGTGTCCACTATATTCTTGATCGTAAACAGCTTCAGGCTTGAACTTACTCCATTTTCTTATCCATCTGTTTTAAGGGAACTGAAGCAATTACTTATGTTTCGTGTGATCAGTTGCACAGAAACCTGCTCTGTTCCTCTCTGCTCGCTATTTCCACTCTTGTTAGTCTCTCCATCATTCACTGTCTGTCTCTCCATCTCCATCCTTTCCACTTCACTGTTTGTCCTCTGTGTGACCGGGGAGAGCGTGGCAGGCGCTGGAGATTGGTTCATGACCTAGACATGGCAGAGCTGACCAGCTTATAAGCCTTCATTTGGAAAAGCTAGACAGAGTCAGGACAGGGAGTGATCGCTCCAGCTTCTTTTGCAAATCTTTGTTTTATATAAGGGCTCTTGACACAATGAGTTGACCTTTAGAGAACTAGTAACAACAAAGGCTGTCTGATCAAACACTTTGCCTCATGTCATCTGTCCTCGGCCTTATGTGTGTTCAAATCTGCAAAGAGAATAGAAGATAGGCTGAAGATGACAGTCCACTAACTGCCAGCATATGTGTACAGTATGTTGTGTACATGTGCATGAGTGGAAATGCATTTGTATTCCAGAAAAAAACAACAAACTAACAATGGTCAGGGCATTGCAAATCTGTTAAAATGTTCTCATTACATGTTTGTAATCGGTGTCATTCAGCCAAAGATGAGAGTAGAGAAATCTGTTTTTCACTTTTTATAGTGTTTCATGGGAATAAAACAGAAAACACATTATATATGATCTTTAGCTTGGTCACTACTCGTGTGGACCTCCATCAAAGCAAAGCAGCACTCAGAGGGTTGGTAAAAAAAAATAGCAGCTCTAACTCGGTTGTGTTGCTGTGTCCCCACTGGAAACTTGTTTTCAGTAAGCATGTTTTTCAGAATCCAGATTTTGTATTATTGTGTTGACTTTTTCTTCATGTTTGGGTTCACTCTCGTTCTCTCAAATCTCTGACATTGACTTTGGTTCTGGTCCCACGGCACAGCCAAAACATAACACAGCCATGTTTGTTCAACATTAGGGGCTCCTGTCCTCATACACACAGCTTTACACATTTGAAATTGTCAGCACTGTTTTCACTGAGTTAATCTGTGCCAGTGATTCTGTGCCATGATTTAACTTAAGCTTGCATTAAAAAAACATTTTTTTTTTCATTCTGTTTGTGTTTCAGGTACCAGGACATGAGGAGACAAATTGGCTTTGAAATCAGGGATATGTGGTACAATCTCGGTAATTTTATTCACTCTTTTCACACTTAAACAGCACCAATTGACATGTGTTAAAGGGTTGAGTTCTCAATTTAAGTTTATGATGTTTATAATGTCAAAATGTTCAGTTTTGCTTTCATGTAACCACAGAAGAAAAACAGGTTTCTTTCTAAATGAATTCACTCTTAAGGATCAATCATACAAATTCCACACTTGAACAGCAGCAATTGACATGTGTTAAAGGGTTGATTTCTCAATTTAAGTTTATACTTATCTGGCAGCTAAGTACCTTCACAGTCATTACAAGTCAACCCAGCTAAATATAGACAATGATGTGTTAATTAGCTTTATGTTGTGTGATGAGAGAGACTCAGCAGTCAAGCCTCAATGGAATGAGATTGTAGTACAGGGATTGGGGCGTTAGATTTGGGCACCTGTGCCTCCTTTACAGTTTTCTCATTGTAACCTGCACCATCTGATCCCTTAATTAGAGCTTTCCGCCAGATTAGATTGACTCATTCACTGGGTTTTTAATGAGCCCCTTGCTGTTTTTTTCACACAAAGCATTCAGTTTAAAGTTATTTACCACATAATTGTGATGGAAAAATCTGATGAGAGGAGACTTAATAGACACACAGGACCCAATTTCTGTTGCATTTGCTGCAAAAAGCTACGTTTGCAGCACAGTTAGGGTTATTCATGCCCTATTAAGATCAACTGAAAATGAGCATTTATCTGTGTATTGTCTTTATTACCCTCTCTAAGGGCCCCACAAGATAAAATTCATTCCAGAGATGGTGGGTCCAATCCTGGAGATGACGCTGGTTCCTGAAATTGAGTTGCGAAAGGCCACCATCCCCATCTTCTTCGACATGATGCAGTGCGAGTTCCACTTCACATGCAGCTTCCAGCGGGTGCGTCTTCTGAAATAGCAAATAACTGAACAAAACGATACAGGGCAGGACAGTAGAGTAGTATCAGAGGAGTAAAAAAGAAAAGGATTTGATGCAAAGCAGTGGTCGTTGGTATGGGAATCTTAGGAGGACTCTGGTGCAGAGGGATAGCCCATCCAAGGAAAAAGTTTCATAGCCACAAGCTAATTCTGCAAATCTCATTTTGTTGTGCTGCGATTATCAACAGCCACGGTAAGTGGAACTTAATGTTATGCCTAGTTACAGTGCAAAATTAAGCCTTTCTGCATGAGGAAATCCGTTTGGCTACAGCTGTTCCGCCATAAGTTGTGTCAGGCACTTTTCAGCTTTGTGATATTTATGTTGGCTTCCAAAGTACGCAACGCTTATTGTATTTGAGTCAAATTATAGAGCAACACAGTGACTTCTGATGTCTGTACTGGCCCTTAGTAGTCCTGTGAAGGCAGTAGTAGTTAGAGTGACACCCCTCTCTCAGACCATCCCTGCCAATAGTGTAGTCTGTTTTGGGTGGGAGGGTAAGGGAGCACTGCTAATTAAGTCAATGTGTCAGTCAGGATCTGGCTCATTGGAGGTGTGTGCCACTTTCTTTTTCTTTCCCTTTAGTGAAATGTGATCAATTTCCTTGTGGCCCGACCTCTTTTTATGCTGTAAGCCAGTAATATTCCCTTTACTGGGTCTCTCTCTTTCTCCATGTATCTTGTAAACCCCTTGGTTTAACAGAGAGCAGCATTTATGTCTTTTCTTTCTCTACACCACTTTCCATTCTCATCCTGATTTTGTGCCTTGTCAGCACACAAGCACATCAAGAAGTCAGTGTTATAGCACAATAAAACCTGTTTTTATACAGCTGTTGCATACTAATATCAGCACACACCACTGTCAGATGCTCCAGCAACAACAGTGCAAAAGTAAGTGGGGTGGTGTGTCTCATGGTGTCGCCTTGTTTGGTAATCTAACCAAATTTACACAGCTAAAGAAAAGCTTTAATAAGGAACAGAAAACACCAGCCCTCAGCCAGCTGGGCTGCAAGAGAGCGACGATAACAGTCGAAGCACAGATCCCCTCAACCGAGCCCTGATGCAGGGAGCAAGCAAGAGTGAGACAGGGAGATGGCGTTAATGAATTGAAAAATTAGCTACGCTGATTATTTACGCCTGCTCTGTCTAATTGCAGTTTGAGAACGAGATCATCACCAAGCTGGATCACGAGGTGGAGGGGGGCCGTGGAGATGAGCAGTACAAAGTTCTCTTTCAGAAAATGTAAGTGCTGATTAATGTGCAGGATTACGCCTGAGCTTCTCACAAGTTAGATAATGCTAATTGCAACATAGCACTCCTCAAAATAATCACAGTGTGCTGATGATCACACGACTTCTCATCGCAGTTTTGCCACTGTGATGTTTGCTTTCAGTACAGCAGCAGGATGCTAACTTTGCATTACTCTGTTATAGGCTTAAAAAAACCAGAATGTTTCCCCAAATCCTTAGAGGCAAAAGTTTGACATTTTAAACTGTTTAAAAAACCTCTTGTACATGCTTCACATTTGTTTTCCTCTCTGCCCCTGGCTTCTCTTCCTTCATATTCACAACCACATGTCACACACAAAACATCACTACACCACCACCACCACTCCAAACAAACACAAAACACACATTAGTTTGCTGGAGCACTGTAGGAAGCACAAGTACTTGGCCAAGAACGGTGAGAACTTCGTCACTCTGGTGGTTCGCCTGCTGGAGCGGTTGCTTGACTACAGGACCATCATGCACGACGAGAACAAGGAAAACCGCATGAGCTGCACTGTCAACGTGCTCGTAAGATGGCTCTTCTGATTTCCTGAATACATTACATACAAGCCAAGTCAACACGGACCCCCTCCTCCCTGTGTGAAATGATATCTAGAGACAACTTCTGTATTATCAACACTTTTCTATTGTAGTTGATTAAGTGACCGTGGTGACGTGCAATTATTCATCAGACGGGAGACAATGGCCACCTCCACATGTCACAGTGCATTAAGACGGTATCGCAGAGCAGCTCACCTGAAACACCTTGCCTCTGTGAATTGACATTTCACCAGGGAGGGACCGAAATGTCAGTTTTGTTTCACGTGACTGCTGGCATTGAAAAGATCACAGGCCTATGACCTATTTCCAACATTTATGAGTCATGTTCTCTCAATGCTTTGTCATGTCATGTAAAATATGAGGTGTCAGTTTCGGCCAGGAGAGCAGTGTGACAGCCCACCACTGTGATTCTCATGTTAGCCAACTTATTTTTCTGCAGTAGATTCTTGATCTTTACTAGCTACAGACCAGTACACTGTCATTTATTCAGTTCAACTCAATTTAATTGGATCCATACATAATAAACACGTTTAAAATTACAAAACACACAAAAATTGGCTGAAAAGGTGTAGGCTAAAAATTCAGCTGATAACACCTATCCTCTCTTCAAAGAGGGACACTCTGACTACAGGCTAATGTGTAGTCAGAGAAAACAGGAACAAGGAGAAGTGAAATGAAAAGACCACTTTTACCACTGAGACTGAACACTGTACTATTGAAAAAATTCAACATGAAGCAAGATGAGGAGCTTCAGCATGTCAGTCATACAGAGACCAAAGAAAAGAAAAGAAAACGTAAAAGGAAACTCAAAAAATAATTTCACTTCTACAGTTATGGCATATGAATGATCATATCTCAGTTTTATATTTATTTATCACCATATACATACCAACTTTACCAATTTGACTATAGATATCCATAGTTTACAAAATATGTTGCACAGTTAAATTTTGTTTTAGAAATATGAAACATGGTGAACTGAATCTTTGTAAACAGTAATATGTTGTTGTTGTCAGTGGAACAGTGAACACTCTTAAACGCAGCTTAATGGCTTTTCTCTTTCCTTCCTGTAGAACTTTTACAAGGAGATAGACAGAGAGGAAATGTACATCAGGTAAGAATCCAGCCTTGTGCCACAGTGCCAACAGTACATAATAAGACTAGATAATACGGATTTGAGCTAATTTTTTTACCTGCCAAAATTTGACATGACATTTTGGGTCCTTCCCTTCCTCTCGGCACTCCCCTAAAGGTCCCAGAATAAAAACACGATTTTGCTGAAACACATTTCCATTTCCGCGATCTCGCTAGTCAGAGTTTTCCATCCTGTCTGTCAAGCATTATTTGAGGTAGAAAAAAGAGGGCTGTCAGAACACATCAGTCTGGCAGAGTTAACTTTCTGTCTGTTGTTAAAAAGCGTGTGAGGCCCTCCCAGAAATGACCCATAAATCATTGCTGTTTCCTGCCAGGTATCTGTACAAGCTGTGTGACCTCCACAAAGAGTGCGACAACTACACTGAGGCTGCCTACACTCTGCTGCTGCACGCCAAACTGCTCAAGGTACACAGATGCAAAACCAACAACAAATAGATTTGGAAGCACGCTCTCCAAAAATCCTTCAAACAGCATAGATTGCAGAACCCAAACTCACTCAAGCTGTTGTCAGGCAGGTGACATTTAACCTCCAAGCATTAAACAAGTGTGTGTACAGGACTTAGCGATAGGTCGGCATCCCTTTAATCCTACTGTGGCATGAGATGGCTGCGAAGAGGACAGGTTAGCTGAGCTGCATCATTTTCACCTTGGGTAGCAGGTGCAAATCAGGGCTCATATCTGATCTTTTTTTCCTGGAAATAGCTAAGAAATACCTAAGAGCTTGTTCAAAGCAGAAGAAAAAGCCAATGCAGCTACCTGAGGTGCTTTGAGATAAAGGTGTACTTCCACTTTACTGTCCTCTTTGTCAGATGGAAATGAAGAATCCTCTACTGTACATCACATGATTCAAGGCGCTTGGGGTTGAATGTGGAAAAAGGGGAATGTTTCTACCACACTTTCAGTGAAATGATACCTTAAATTAGATACATAAATATTTATAAGCTATCATGACGCATTCCTCTTCAGATTTCGTCTTCTTGTAAATGTAGACCTGCTCTCCGCCTCAGAAACTTTCTGTCTCCAGCCAAAAATATTCCACATCCCCACAAAAGACCACAGTGTCTCTTTCCAGTCAGGGTTTTGGTATAGCTTGAATTTGTAGTTGTTCCTTTCTGCCTTTTTTTTAACCAAAATGGTTGCACCCGATATCTCATCTCTATTTGCATAAATAGCTGCCTGTTTCAGCCTTTGTAAAGGTCTCGACAGGGGAGAGCAGACTGTGACTGAATCACATTTTCCTCGCCGAGCAGTCACAGCAGCATTTGCAGGACTTGTTTTTTGTTATTATTATTTTAATTCTGCTCTTCCCGCAGCAGCTGTGGCATTCCTGATCACAGTGCACCTTTAGAGAAGCACTCATAATTATATAGTGGAAATTGGTTAATTTCGTTCCACCAGAGTATGGATGAATCCTTTCTTCTCCAATAAGCTCTCCTAGGTAATCTTTGTCCTCCTTTTGTGCTCACATACATGCACGTGTAAACAAGCATGAATGAGGATAAATGATGGATTCATAATTCTGCGTTCACTGCCACTTACAGAGTAAAACCAGCTCCTGTGGCAACAAGCAGTCACCCAGCTGAGTACCTGCTGCTGTATAATAACAGTTGATGAATTTACATCACTTTGGGTATTGTCAGAGATGTATCAGCACTTTAGTTTTGTCGATGCAGGGTCACTGGCCATCCATGAATAAACAGAGATCCTTTTACCATCTAAATGTGGCAGTCCAGCTGTAAAGGAATCAATAGCTTAATCCAAAGCCTCCCAGCATCCCTCCTCAATGCACAGCAACAATGTGCAGAGCAATTACTTTTTTCACCCATCTCCATCGCAGGACATGCAAATTTCTTTGGCTTTGCTATTCAAATGTGGCCCTCAGACAAAACTTGGTCAGATTTTTTTTTTTTTTTTCTGAGATCTTAACTCCTCAGGTTACTTACCACACCACAGAACCCCAATTAAAGCAGGCTGGTAATGAATCAGCCCTGGCAGGATGCATAGGATTACGCTTCCTCGACACAGAGGCCAATCTGATTGTCCATCTCTCCCCATGAGCCAGGCTGCTCCAGCCTTTCAGAAAGCTCATTATTCTGCATGCCGGCTAAAGAAAAGGTATGATGGAGTGCACAGTCAGCACAAAAGGCTACCCCAGCATTATTGTTATGCTTTTTTTTTTTTTTTGCATCATTCTTCCTTGTCTGACATGTACTAAATCAAGCAGAATAGGTAATGAAGGATTACTGTGCCGCATGAGTTGTATCTGATGTATCACAAAATGGGCTTTCAATGGGCTAACATATATGAGCAACATGCAGGGTTGTGGGAAATCTCGTGTTAAATGCTCTACTGCTAGCTACTGCTATATCAGCAAGCATTAGCTACAACAAGCAATGAATTGCATTGATGCTCTTTCTGAACCATTCAGTATTGATGCCTGTTTCACTTGCAAAGTCTCAAGTCCCCATCTTGCCCTGCCAGAGTGCAAGGCAGCTTGAAAAAGAGTTACACATCATGTTCACGCATTTGCATTGGCTATAACTCAATGATTGATTTCTTGTCACTTGTTCCCCTCTCGCTCTGTATTGTATTGCACAGTGTTGACCCCAATGCTAACTTGTCCTCTGTAGTGGTCGGACGAGCAATGTGCAGCCCACCTGACCCAGAGAGACGGCTACCAAGCCACTACTCAAGGACAGCTCAAGGATCAGCTGTACCAGCAGATTATCAATTACTTCGACAAGGGCAAGGTAAGAGACACACACACATAGTGGCGAGCACATAAGACACATAATAGAGGGCATAATCATGATAAATCCTGGACTCTAAGGATGCTATTTTTGGATGCTGTCATCTCTGTTAAATACCACTTCTGGCCTTAGAAGGCAGGTTTTGAGGGAGAAGCGCTGGACATAAACTTTATATTCCTTCTCTAGAGAACAGGGATTGTAAATAATCTGCTTCTTTTAGTTGATGCTCTTATGGGCAAAGCCACATATCAGATGGCACAAGCATTAATGTGGCACTTTTTTCCCCTGCTCTTCTCCCTCACTATCCCTCTATCTCTTTTTCCCTCATACCACTTCAGAGCCATTCTTGTATACTATCCCTGGATTGTGATGTGAAGAGCAGGTCATTCATATGTGCCTCAGATCTGGTTGCTGTGCTATTCTTCTACAGTCTTCATGTTTTATTCCAGAGGAGAGAAAAAACATGTATTTTTTTCCAAGCTGTAAGCTGAGCTTGGAAGGGGTCTGCAGAACTGCAGCCAGAGCTTCTCAGAGATGATGTCCCAAGGCTTTGCATGTGTCATCAGTGCTGAGGAGCAGCCGCCACTCTTGGTTCTCGAGCCAACTGTCACTCAGCAGGATATGGCAAGCGAGAGAAAGAGAGACAACAAATTGAAAGAGCCTTGGATAAACCACACACAAACACAACCAGAGTGATCAGGAAGTGTTAGAGTGTCTGCGAAAATACATCAACACCCCCCAGAGGGCGGTATCAACTGAGGACTGTTTCTAAGAGTGTCATCGGAGTCATCCAGAACACAGTCCCAGATGGTGCTGCCATCACCGCTCTCGCTGATGGCAGGCTGATCTGAGTAGCAGTCTGGATTCAGTCCACCTCCAGTCTGACCCAGATCAGCTCAGCCCAATCTAGTCTGTCAGAGAGCCTCTTAGAAGCCTTTCAACATGTTGGAGTGGCTTGCACATATCTGTGACACCACTCCACTGCTCTGGATGAGTCTCGAGGGGAAATGCATCGCTATAATAAATTTTCTTCTCCCAAGAGTATGGTGACTGAGTTCTAGTCTTTTAGATCAAAGGGAAAAAAACTAAAATAATATTGACATAACAAGGAGACTTTATATTTATTTATTTCCTTTCACCATAGCCTGAGAGAGATCATTTGTGTTATTCAGCTGGCAGAAAAAGGAGTTCTTTATCGCAGCTTGAATCTTGATAATTGATTCATTTACGAACTGTCTCTGTTTATCTGCCATACAGATGTGGGAGGAGGCAATCATTTTAGGAAAGGAACTGGCTGAGCAGTACGAGAATGAGATGTTTGACTTTGAGCAGCTCAGTGCGTCCTTGGTAAGTAGTGAATGTTTTCTTGAGCTGCCCCTTCATGTCAAGTCAAAAGAATAATTTGTCTGACTATAACTAATCATTGATATCAAATATACCTAACAAGTTGCCTGGGTTTTTAAGAGAGGGAAAAAAAGACTGCAATACTTTTTATTTATTTATTTACAGTTTATTTCATCATCAAAACCTTATTGAGATTAAAAGTGGTTGTTGATAAAGGTTCATTCAATAGTAAAAAAAAACAATGTTTCTCATACCTCTGAATTTTATTATTTGTATCCACCAACAGAGGAAGCAGGCCCAGTTCTATGAAAACATAGTGAAGGTGATTCGGCCCAAACCCGACTACTTTGCCGTTGGCTATTACGGCATGGGTTTCCCCTCCTTCCTGCGAGTGAGTACACACATCTACATACACCTCCCACAACTCAGAATCCTGCACTTGGCTGAAAGCATTGCGTGGGCGAGCCACTTGTCAAAACAGATAATCAATAGGTTTACCAGTGCTTGTTTATTTCTCAGCCTCACTCCATCAATACATATGTGTCCAGCCCCCCCACAGGGTTTTTGGTCGCTTTGGCAGGTCTCACTTGTTCAACATCCCACCTGGTCTGGTTTTCACTTACCCGCTTACACAGAAAACAAACTGAAAACAAACACTGAATCATCTCTGTGAAACACTGTAGAGTAAATCCAGGATAATGTGCTGGACGGATGCCCTTCAGTGTGGGAAAAGTGGGTCTCTGAGATAAAAAATAAATAAATAAAAAATCTCTTCCCTTCCTCCCAGCCTCCTCCTTTTCTCATTCATGGTCTGTCTCCTTAATATGTCACTGATATCCGTCTGTTTATAGCTTTCGCTGTAGGTAAGTCAGTCTGTCTGCTGGTCAGTAGGTTATTCCTAAAAAAAAAATCCCCCCAAAATCCACAATTGCAGGACATGGCTATACAAACTGTGGCACGCAGGAGAATGACAGGAAGAACTGACCCAGTCTGGTTCGCCCAATCCAAAGGCCAGTCACGCCACAAACACCAGCTTTAATTCCATTACCTGAACTTGGGCTGAACACCCTTTTCTCCACACTATGAGCGTGGTCTGCATCACAAGATGTCCCATTCCCACCTGCACAATGAAAACCAGGCACCCAGTATAAAGTAAAAGGAGGTGATATGGTCACATTGTAAATTGCTTTTGCTGGCTGCTGAATAAAGGGTTATATTACCAACACATTCAGATCTACGCTTGTATAGTTGCAGCTTTACTCCAAATGTTGAACAATCATCTCAAAGTCTATATATGGGCCCTACCAAGTATACTTGGCTGTTAAACCTGAACTGATCTGTGTTTCCCCTCCAAATGTCCTGTTCTGGCCTTGTTCCAATCTGATCACAGCTTATCACAAATTAGGTACGTGTTTAACATGTGTTTGATATCTCTTCACCAGCCTAATTCAGTACCTGAGCTGCTACTGTGTGCACATCAGACCTCTTTTGCTCTGTCTGTTAAGGCTGTCCTTTTCTGTCCACATATCAGATTTTATTTAAACAGAAAATTTCCATTAATGTCACAATTTCTCTGCAATGCTGTGCCGCAGAGGATTTAATGTGAGCTCACAGCGTTCTTATGAAAGACAGTTTGCTTGCTTTTAATTTATTCCCCGTTACAGCTGTTTTTAGGTTGTTGTCTGGCACACCACTGGAACCGTTGTTTTCTTCTCTCTGAGAAATTCAAGCCATTTATATCACACAGGAGACACACTAAATGGCCCCAAAGGTCTGCCTGGAATAAGATAATGTGAAAGTCCAGTTTCAAGTACGGTGATCCCCTGATCATATCCTTTTCATTCTATTATGAGGAACAGCCATTTCACAAGGGTCTTTTGCTACTTTCCAATCTCTATGTGCCCCTCCTAACCTCTTTCATCTGGCAGGGCAAAAACTCCATTACAGACAGGGCGAGCTGCACCGGCCTAATCTAACTGGCTATTTAAAAAGCCTTAGAGAACCGCAGTGAGATCATTTTTTTTTTCTCTTTTTATTCTTTCTGCAGCAGTTGACCAAGTTCAGCTGAAGTAACTAGAGCAGGTTTATGCAAGGTCACCTTTTCCAGGAGGAATCTGCACTTGATTTACTTGTGTATTGTTTTTATTAAATAATGGATTTCCTCATGCCACGTCATCTATATACAAGTGCAGTTTTTTTCCAGCCATATTTATAATGTTATTAAGTTTTGGTCAATGAACAGGACAAAAAAGATACAGAGCAAATGAGTTGTTGGCCATCATGGATCAGAGGCAAGAGGAATTTTAATTGTGCATCACTTGCCCACATGACCACATACCTGAATCCCATAGAATATTTCCTTTTATTAGCTAATTTTACAAAAACATTTTTGTCCAAACACTAGCACCACCCCTTCAAATCAAAGCCTTGCATAATGTACTGCTGGCATTTTTAACTGGTGGGACATTTCAGTGTAACAATTTGGCCAAATTGCTGACGTTTTGCTAATGGCTGGTGTTACACTAAGGAAAACTGTAGTTTTATCCGGATGTGAAATTATTAAGTCAGTTAATAAATTCTGTGAAATTGGGTCAGTGAATATATAATACTGTATTTTCTGCAGTAGTATTTGTACACCCTCTTGATTTATTTCATAATTTTCCTGAGATATGTCTGTGAGCTCATATATGAGTTACTAATTAAGATGAATATAGTGTGGTGGGGATTTGTTTCAAACCCCATTTTGCTGTTTGTGTTGCAGCATGGCAGTGTCCTCAGGGAAAAGTAAGTTATGTGAGAAAATCAATACTCTTGATAAAGGTTTTTTGTATTCACCCTCTTGAGAATTGATTTTATGTAAGAGTTCTTAATTCAGCTGCTTATGATTTATTAGTTGTTAATGTGGTTAGACACTGGGGAACTTGCTAATTGTAAAACGCTCTAGATCATGTCATTTGTTTAGCTCTGCAGTCGCAACTAACCCCAGTTATCATCTTTTTTGTGTAGCTGCATGTGGTTATGGTTTACTTCCCTCTTTGAGGACTCTTACAGACTGTTATGTTCTCCTGTTGCAAAAAAAATAACTTTAAAAGAATATTTATATGAAGTCATGATTTCAACCTTGAATTCACAACACCTCATCAACAAGCTTTGAAGCACGACTGAAAGCTCCTGTTGAATTCGTCTGCTCTGTAAAGAATCCTGAGTTGCTTTCAGCCTTAGACATATTAAGGGTATTTTAAGTATATCAAAGAGATGCTGCTCCAATTGTTTGCCTCTCTTTACATCCAGACGGCATATTTCTCCTCCCTTTTCTTCCTCTCACTCCCAAACTTAACCGCTTTAGTGAGTTTCCTGTGCGCGCTCAGCTTAAAGAGCAGTTGAGGGTGTGTGAAAGTTGGTTTGAAATATGTATCCTAACGCGTGACATTTGGAGACGCTTGGATATGAGCTGCCATGTTCTATCATTCCAAATGTTCCTCAGACAGACCTCTGAGCGCACAGAGGGAAGCAAAGGAACGTTCCCAGCTCATACATTTTAAGGACCATTCTATGCACTGCTCTCATCTAATTTATTTTTGTTTTGCAGTGAAACAAAATGACCTTTTTATCTGGCTGCGCGTCAGTTAAACCTTATCTGATTCTGCAGTAGATTGAAAGGAAGCATCTATACATTTTACAGACTTTTTTCTGTCACTGCCAAAAGGTTGAAACACTGATACTGTATTAGTCTTCCTGTAGATGTCCACCCCATACATTACATTACCCATATTACAATAGCCTTACATCTTCCACTCTTGCTGCCTGCATGTTCAAAGATCTTAAATCTTGTCCATGGACTTTTGAACTCAACAACGTCACAGCTATATGAACTTTTGCTGCTTTGTCTCTTGATTGTATTAAATTGACCAGAATGCTCTACAACATAATGTAAATCTGCTGTCCCGTCATGGATAACAACATGGTATGTATTGATAGAAAAAAGATTAGGTCTCCATGACCAGATTTGTATAATTTAGAGGAAAAAATTCAAATGTATCATCAGGCAGACTGAGCCAAATCTCCTGCAGTTGAAAGAGACAACTCTGGAAATCACCGTTTCTTAGTCAACTTCTCTGTCAAAGCAAATTTGAAAAAAAAAAAAAAAGAAAATAATGGCCCTTGGCATATTTCATGGCTGCAGTTCCTTTAATTAATTTGGGAATTGAAATGTGTGGTATGCATGAACGAAGGGCTGCTGCGTGTCTCTGTAATACAGCACAGTGATGGTCTGTGAGAGAAAGAAAGAAGGAAATGCAAAAAGAAATGGCTCCCTAGATAGGATCTTGACTTTCAAGCTGTATAATATCCCTGTTAACCTAATGAATGAAGCTAATAATTCATAGTAAGCCCTCTGTGAGATGTACGACATGATCATCTCCAGACAGAGATCAAGCTGCTGAGATGTGAAGAGGGTGTAAATGCGGCCCCACCCTCATCCTCATGCCATGATCTTGCCACGCTGATTTGAATGTTGGCGAGATGTCTGAACCATTACCATGGTTTCATCAGTAGCTGTAAGTTTGCAGCAGCCCCCAGCAAAGTGGTGGTGGCCATTTGCAGTCTGTCAGTTCGCTAAAGCAGAAGTCCTCTCCCCGGGCGAGCCGGTCCTGAACTCAGCTGGGATTGACTAATCACCGAATCTGTGCCAAAAACTTTCTGTCGACCTCATTTCCAAGTATTTAATATGAATATTATGATAATGTATTTTAACCCCACCACAGCATCAGGGCTTAGCTGTTCTAATCCATGTAACTTTCTTTTAATATTACAATTTTGTCATTGTCCTGTGTCTGTCCTTACCACCATTGAATGAATTTTAGCCACTCGATCTAATCTTCTTGTGAAATGGGCTATAAAATGACAATGTCTGCTGTCACTACTGCCATATTCATAAAACATGGACAATGTCCTTATGTCCACATAATGTGTCCTAATTAGCACCAGCTTGCATGATTGTGTTCCTGCCTTTATGTACATACCTGCAGTCTCACTCTTTTTACTCATTGTCCTTCAGAACAAAATGTTCATCTACCGTGGGAAGGAGTACGAGCGCAGAGAGGATTTCGAAGCACGTCTCCTCACACAGTTTCCCAATGCGGAGAAGATGAAGACGACAACACCACCCAGTGAGGACACCAAGTGTTCCTCTGGACAGTGTATCCTCACCACTTTTTTAAAGATTCATCAGATTGCTGCCAGTGCACAATGAATAGAAATATGTTTTTAATACTACTTAGGTTTACACTTGTTTGAATCCCAGCCACTCCAGTCTGCATTTTTAAGTGAGATCAGGCTAGATACTGAACTGCAAACTGCCTCCAATGTATCATTAATGTCTGAGCGTGTGTGTATGTTGGAAAAGCACTATTAGGTAGAGAAAGCGCCAAATGAATGGGTGAATTAAATGTTGATTCCATTGTAAAGCACTTTGACTAGTGCATAAGACTAGAAAAGCACTATGCAAGTGTAGTCCGTTTACCATTTAATATTAATTATTTTTGATAAATATGTTTTTCCAATAAGAATCTGAATCAAAATCACATATAAACTAATGAAGTATAGGTCAGATACAGTGAACTGCCTTTCATTGTTATGCATTGCATAAGACAAGTGCTTCACAGAACAATAACAGTAATAGTGAATTATCATCCGGTGCAAAGTAATTGTATTTCATCAGAGTGCAACAGTTTCATTTATATCCTTGATGTTTCTGCTGAAGACATCCAGTGTTTCACGGTGAAGCCCATTCTAGACCTGCCTGCCAAGTTCCAAAATAAACCCGTCTCTGAACAAATAGTGAGGTAAGCAGGATATCCCAGTGCCACACATTCATTTCTCTACAATTACAGAGACTGTAACTCAAAGTCACACAGCATGCATTTCAATCCAGCAAAGCCCAATTTACTTACCCCAGTCAAACTCACAAACAATTTAGAGAACTTGTGATGACATGCAGAAGCACATTTGTATTTTTGTATTATAAGAGTGCAGCATGTCGAGGACCACTGTGGTGAAGGTGATTAAATCTTGATTTTAATGTGTGTCTGTGTAGAACAAATAGCGTTTGACCTTCTTGCCGTTCTTGTGTGCTATTAACTTGCAACAGCCATCTGCTATTAGTCACTGTGCCAAGTACAACATCGTTTCTCTGACATCATTAATACCTTTGTGTTGTGCACCGGGGGCCACAGCAAACAGTGGGCTCACTGCACTCCCGCTTGTTTGCCCAATCTGTACGCCGGCCATGCACTGCATCAGTCAGCTGTGCAAATTCACTTTGATATGCCACCCAACGCATCAATGGACATAATTAAAAGAAGACATTTACTTGGAAAAACCTTTAGGCAAATATACCTGGGCACTGATGTTATCACAAGCCTGCAGCATTGGTCACATCCCCCTGCATTGATCCCTTTAGCAGCCTGTTGGCGTGTTTGCTAACTGTGTCTGATTGGAATATGTAACTCCGTTAATATCCCAGATTAGACAGCCACGTTTAGACTGTTCCACATCGCTTGTCCGTCCATCCATCTGTCTTCCTCTGCCAACTCTTTCTCCAGCTCACACCATGCTTTTCCCGGTTGTCTCTCTCTGTCCTTATCTCTCTATTTTCTCTCATTTATTCTCTCATTCAGTGCAAAAAGACCGGCGGTGCATAGCAATGAGACTGAGCTGTTTGAGCCAAAGGGTCACAGCAGCGGGCAGCACACTCCCCCTTTTGACCTTGCTTTGTCCAGGCCATGCCACTGCGTCATTTCTAGCTTGCCAGCAAATGACATGTAAAAGGTTTAATTGGGGTTGTACATCTGATTTAAAGCTGCTTTATTAATCTCTTCATCAGATCAGAAGAGCAGAGGTTTTTCTTTTTTTTTTCTTTCTTTTTTTTTTGGTGAATGCTACGCTCTCTTAGCTTATTCTCACCATGTTTCGTTAAATTATGTGTTGCCTTATGCAACTGGTCACAATCTCATTGTCAATGTTGTAAGTGGCTCAAGCTCCAGTGAGAACTGAGCCTAATTCCTCTGTGATGTTGGAATGTCACAAAATCTTTGTGTGGTGTTAATTTGTAAAACATAAGTAGAAAAAGTTCAGTTGTTGCAGCCCATCTGCACGCACTTATGGCTGCTACTAAAAAACATAAAAAGGCGGTGGCTTCGGAACAGCACAGATTTGTTTCATATTTTATTCATAATGGTTTGCTAATAAAGTCAGAACATGCTCTTTGAACCTTATGGCATGGTTTCAGGAATTGGAAAGGCAGTGTGGGGATGAGGACAATAGATCTGCACTCGCTTCACCAAGGAAGCGTGAATGTGTGTTTCTAAGAGAAACCGTTAGAAAGATGGAAAAGGAGTGTGTAATGCATCTACGTGGGGGGACGGTGTATGTGCCCAGACATCTGGCCCCACAGCCACTGTGCTTCGCCGTCTTTCTCCTGGTGTGAAAACTCTATTAACCTTATTTGGCAAAGTTCATTGCCGCTGGTCACATGCCGCCGTCATGTAGGCTGCAGCTTCTCTACATGTCTGACACGTCGGGCCGACTTCAGCTGCCGTCATCAATGTTCATTTATTATCCATGTAGATGAGCCTGTGTCTCAGACGTCGTGTCAGAACCAACATGCTAAATGCCACAGTTCCTGGCAGTCTAGCCTGGAAGGGGGCCTGTCCTGTGTTTGACCTGGAGCAAAGCAATCAACCTTTGAATCAAGCTGTAGATTTCCCATAACACTTTTAATTTACCCAGGTGCTGATTTTCTCCCTCTACAGCTTCTACACAGTAAATGAAGTCCATAAATTCCAGTATTCCAGGCCAGTGAGGAAGGGAGAGAAGGACCCCGACAATGAGTTTGCGGTAATTACTGTTTTTTTTCTTTGCTGCCATGAGCAAGCTTCTGTATTTTATTTTTATGTATAACTTGTTAATATTAGACATTTCAAACATAATTTGGCCTTGTAAGTGAAAGTTATTAAGCCAGTTTGAATTTCTAAAAGCAACATGAAGGCTACAGGGCATGTATATACAGTTTGCACTTTCAGCACCCAAAGTAAGCTTTAGAAGTGGGTATCATGCTGCAACTAGCCAATTATATTTGTTTGGTCCCATGTATTTATGTCCCACATTGTGGTAATGACAGTCAATATCTCAAACAGGTAAACATATATTACATAACATGTTATTCTTTGTTGTGTGTCTCACTCACACTCCATGAACACGGCAAAAACTTCCGGATAAAAAGTGTCCTGAAAAGAGTCTTTCATTTTGATTCATTTTAATCAGGTCTCTGCTTGTTTGTCTCGGTATTTGTACACCATGTCGTCTAATTTATTACAGGATGCCATTATTGTTTGAGGTTTATGCTCCACACATTCTTTTAGGTGTTTCCAGCAGAGTAAATCAATAGTGTGGCAGAGCTTTCATTTACATAGGCAGAAGATTACACACCAAGGAAGAGGGATGCAGAGGACTTTATTTAGCTTTTATTTCGTATTTTTAAACGCAGGAAAAGAGTTTGCCAAGAAGGAGATCCAGACTATATGAAACAGTTGGCAGTGATCCATATCCGGCTGCCTAGTGCAACTGTCGAATTCTGACTTTTAGTACATCTAATGAATTATGTTTTGTGCGCACTCAGTATCCAGGTTGCAAATGACAAGGGAGACAAATTAAATCCATTCGCACGCCCCCCCTGCATGTTTACTATGGCATCACTTCAGCAGAGCAAGATGATGTATTTAACTTAGACTAACTCTATAATGTTGTCAGTTTTAACAGAGAGGTGATGGATATCTTTTGCTAGACATATTGTGTCTGTCAAACTTATTAATCATGTCATCACACACATATCTCTGTAATTTAGCATGTCTCCAAGGTGACTACTAGAGCTGACTGTATTTACTTTAATTGTTTAAATAATGTTTTCCTTTTTTTTCTGACACGCTGATAAAAAAGGTTTAAGTACTGAAACCCTCTTGCGAAGGAAATCATCATCTCCTGTGGTGTCTTTTTTTTTTCATCCTTAGGATTTAGCATCCTTATTTGAGCTCCACAATTATTAGAGTATTAGAGGGTTGTCTGTGAGCGGGCCTTAATGAGCTGTCGTACAGACAGGGAGGTAGTGGACACCTCCTTCCCATCAGCCCACCTTCAATCTTTCAATAAGCCTTCAGTGAACAACCATTACATCGTCTTAATCTCATTCATGCAACAACAGTCTTAGCTTGTTTCAATATGGTTTGGCACAAAACGGCTCCTGATTGACCTCTGCCTCATCACGTTGGTAGGATTTCTGTGCAGCTTTCCCTTTTTCACAGGTTTGAATTTGTGTCATTTTGTCCACAGAACATGTGGATTGAGAGGACCACGTACACAACAGCATACAAACTTCCTGGCATCCTGCGCTGGTTTGAAGTGAAGTCAGTCTCCACGGTGAGTAGGAGAAAGGCTTTTGTGCCAGGCAGGGCCTCCTAATCAGATGAGGAGCTGCAGCCTCACTCTGAGGCGATCGATACAATCCCACCGCTTAAGCAGTATAGACAGCTGTGTGCCGCTCCCAGGACTAACGACAGGGCACGTTTGCATCTCTGCCAGAGGGCCCACATTGATTCACCAAGCACTCCTTAAAGCCTGTTTCCACTGAAAGTAGCTACACAGCACAAATACAACTGGAGGAGAGTTCAGAACTCACTCTGTTGATTTTCCTCTAATAGAATTAACTGTATTGCTCAATTGAATCCCCATTGAAAAGCAGTCTTGGAATGGGCACATTTGCACTGTATCCTACTGAAATTACATTAATTCTTAATATCTTAGTTGTTTTGACTAATTAAATTGCTGATCCTCACTTTAGGCTCAGATATTGTCTTGTTGTAAAAGGCACTATGGAGAAATGAATACAGTAACATACGTGGGAGCACAACAGCAGGCTACAGCATCAGTCTTCTCGACCTTTGAAAGTCTCATTAGTTTGTCCCAAAGCAAATGCACTACTTAGTGTAATTTTGTAAGCTAGCTATTCCACAATCAATTCCTCTTTATTTGTTGGTTTAGTCGATTAGTCGCTTTTATGTCTGTGCTGTTGAAAAGCCTCAGAACATCTCCTCCTCTTCCCAGAGGCAGTGTGTTTACTACAGTCAGCTTCCTGTGCGTTTGTAGCATCATGTGACGCCCACGCACCAGTACAACTTGTGCATTTATCTCCTTCTCCTTTTTTTCCTTCTGGACGTTACATCCACGATCATTTCACTAAAAAGACTTCATCAATCCCCAAGCTCCCGATTGCATGTAGTAAAGTGTTGTTCTCCATTGCCACACTAATTCAGAGCAAAACCCTTCAGGCTGGGTTGGAACATACTGTCAGGAGCAGCTTGCCCTCCAGATGAGCCGGGGAGAGGCCAGGTCCCCGAGGTCAGGCTCTCTATTTAAAGCTTAATGACTGGGCTGAGATTCACCAAGCTAAAGCCTTCCATCTGACAATGCTTTTTATCATGCTGGCCTGAGACATACCGGCACAGATTGGAGATTTGTCTCCCTGGCACAACATCTTATCTTTTTTGGCTTGGGTCTAAATCTGACATTTACTCAACAATCTACTCATGTTTCTTAGTAGCAAGCTGCAAGAAGGTGATTGTTTTTTGTTGTTGTTTTTTCATCCAAAATAATGAGATTTCCCCTATGTTGTGGAGTCATACAGACTGAGTTGGAATTTGCTTGCATACAGTAGTGGAAGTAATGACAGCATTTCCAAATATTTTATTCATCTTTTTACGGAATTGCCAATCATATTTTGTTGACTTGGGAATTGAAATTCCCCTACACCAACACACTATCCATCTTCATTTGACAGTAGCAGGTTCGTATATGGGCACAGTGAAAAATGATTCATTGCTTCTCTATCCTACATGATTTATGTGTTTAGTTAGGAGTTCCTATGACCATCTTCTAATAACCTCTCCCCTAGTTGGTGATTACAAAAAACGTTCCCACTTTGTTGTTGGGATTCCAGAGACAGTAGTGATGTATGTGTGAATTTACCAAGTGCTGAGGATATTTGGTGATACCCTCACTTACCCTGCTGTGCAGGAGGAGATCAGTCCACTGGAAAACGCCATAGAGACGATGCAGCTGACCAATGAGAAGATCAGCAGCATGGTGCAGAGGCATCTCACAGACCCCAACCTTCCCATCAACCCCCTCTCCATGCTGCTGAATGGGATTGTTGACCCTGCTGTCATGGGAGGTTTTACCAACTATGAGAAGGTAGGCAACATGAAACGCTCTACATTTTCTGTATCCCTCTGTGTACACAATTTCATTTTACAGGAGCATTAAATTCATAGTTTGACATGTTTGGGAAGTGAACTTAATTGCTTTTTTGCCAAAAGTTACATGAGGACAGGGTTTTTGTTTTGTTTTTTTTCACGTCCTGGAAAACCAGGAAATGAGTTCACCAGTTTCCAGTCAATAAAACACATGGAAATTGAGAGAAAAAAATGTATGTCCCATGGGGAATCAGACTTCCACAGATGGAAACATATGAGCTAGATTGTCACTGAAAATATCCTGTAAAAGTCCTGGAACATGAGTGGGAAGATAGATGCCATTCTTATTTACAGTAAAACTGAAGCTAGAGCCAAAAGACAATTATCTTAGCTTAGCATAAATGCAGGGATTTAAGAGAACATCCACTCTGGCTATGTCTAAAAAGTAATTAAAAATCAGCCCTTCAGGCATATTACACACATTACACTGAGTCACTCCACCCATCATGTCTGCTACAAAGATGTTTTTTTTTTTGGTTAGCGCTTTCCCCTTGTACTCAGTCTCCATGCTAGGCTAAGTTAAGCTAACTCTGTCTGTAGCTTTAACATACAGGTATGAGAGAGATCTTGTTCTAAGATGAAATATGAGAATTATCTGTTCGAAGTAATTTTGCATTTCAATTTTAGCTAAGGTAACTTGAGCGTGAAAGCTAACTCTTAATCTCGGGAAGAGTAGTTATATCTAAATTTTTAAACAAGGATGCACCTTGAGTTATGATTATTTTGTCAAACTAATAAGGTAATCATACACTTCATCAATTTATAATATATCAAACTATACTTGAAACGACCATATTTTTTTCAGATTTCATGCTTTGAAAACAAACCATAATCTCATGCATATTTCTGCTTTCTGTTTCTGCTCTCTTGCCATCAGCATTAATATTTTCATCACTAGACTTGCTCATTCACATATTGTTTGCCTCTCAACATCCTAGGTCATCATAAAGCTCTTTTTGTTTTTTGTTGACCTGAGTCTTTTTTTTGTTTTATTTTGAACTCAGTCTACATGCAGGAAGGGAATCTCTTTTTACCCTGTGTTTGATGATAAAAAAACAAGTGCCTGTTAGTTTTCCATATCAGTACCTAGAATAGATTCATTTTCATCTTGTGAAATGGTGCCATATCAGTCAGAGGAAGTGCAACGTGACTTCTTTGCTCTCAGGTCACTTCTTCATCTTGGTGAAATAATGCTGGTGGTAGAGGAGAGATGAATATCTTGGCTAAATTTTTCTCATCTTAACAGCCGCTCCCAATACTTCTTATATTGAGTCATTCGGTTTTTTTCTCCTTGGTTTCTCTTTTTTATAAATATAACAAACTCTTCCACATATTCCTCAAGTTTTTCCCTGCACTTCCTCTTCCCCCTTTCATGCAAACATACTTACTCCACTATCTCTTCTCCCTCTTCTCCAGGCCTTCTTCAATGACAAGTATATGCAGGAACACCCAGAGGACCTTGAAAAGATAGAGAAACTGAAGGACCTTATCGCCTGGCAGGTAAGACTGCAGCCCAGAATGGTCACATACATCTATGTGAAGTGGATATAATCACTGTGAAGCAACTGTGTTTTTTAAAGCAGCTTTCTGTTTTGCCCAAGATGTCAGGGCTCAAGGAAAAGAGTCATGACCTCACCACAAGTCCCATGCCTGTTTACTAAAGATGACATATTCCATGGCACATGTTGAGAAAGGCACAGCATACAGACAGTCAAAATACTGGAGGAGCTTGAGAGGCATGAAAATGTGACTTCATGCCTCTTGGCTGTTCAGTATAATTGAGCTTAATTTGTGTGAATTTGCTTTGGGCGATTCACATAACCTTTCAGGTGCTGAAACTATAGTGGCCTTTTATGTAAGTCTCCATTGTTTAAATTATTAGAGTGAAGGAGTTATTTAAGAGAATCATCACCATAAATTTGGAAGCCATGAACCACCTGCAGTTCATCAGGCAGCTCATCAGGCTTCATGTGCACGCACAGTGGAAAGTTTAAGAGCTTAAGGATACTTGTTCACTTCTATATAGTATGGCATTCATGTCTAAAATGTTGTCGCCACTTAAGCACTGCTACTGAAGAAAGAAAAGTCAGTCTGAAAGGTTACAGCTGATATCGTATCGTCTGAAGAACTTTTGAGTGCACTGGCAAAAGTGTCCAGTCACAGTAACTGAAGTGAGCAGAGGAAAACTGTGTTAAAGAGTTCAGTGGGAATAATAGGGAGGAGGGAGGGAGAGTGCTGAAGTAACCATTCTGAAGTTAGGCAGGATGCTCTGCTGCGTGAGGAGACAGCAAGAGATCAGCACTGGCGGTTTTGCGAGCTCTGCATCCTCACTGAGCCTGAAGGAAGTGCACACACAGCAGATATGTATAAGAAATGTACATGTGCACACATAGTTGAAATACATCACAACACATCCTGTGTAACGACGTACTGTGACACTCAACAGATCTTTGGCTCATTTGTAGCTCGTCCTTGAATAAAAATTTCCTTTCCTGTCTAGAGGAATGACACAAACCTCCTCCCTTTTGGGATTTCACTTTGCTGCACAGTTTGTTTTGCCTCTTTTATTGCTCTCTCTTAACTCTGGCTGTAAACTAAGGGTCACTTTAATAATCCGGATGTCATGGTTTCCTGCCTCATGGTTCACCCTGGAATTGAGCTCATATACAAGAAGTTTTCCTGTCTGCTGCCTATTGCTACTCACAAGGAAAAAGGAAAGTTAATTGAATTTTCAATAGTTGTTCCTCTCTGTGTTGTTGAAAAATAGGTCAACTTTGTGCTCTGTACCTCTGGTGGAACTCCTCAGAATCTGAATCTCGGTTCTTTTGTGTTTGTGAAACCTTTTGTCTTGATATGATTCACAACAGAAATACACCAGTCTTATATTGCCTCCCTGCTTTTGACACTGCAGCCTACAAGCTTGATGTGATTTGTGATGCTGCTCACGTAGCCTTAGAAGTAAGGAAGCTTTTTCTATTATAATCACTCTTTCCACACTAGTTGCTACAATAGTTTTTACATATTCATTTTTTAAATTTGTGTGAACAAGGGAAAAAGTATGAAATCGCTGTCTGATGTAGTTGGCAAAGCAGGTGGAGGTAACCTAAAAATAAACTTGTCAGTGCCTCATCACTCCTGGAAAGAAGTGAATATCAAACATAACATTATATCTGGCAAAGTTGGAGTGTGCAACTAGATTTTACCTTTTAAGACCTATCTATATATTCATAACCATCTCGAAGGAAAATAGCTGAATATATAAGAGGATATTAAAAAAATTTCAAATCATTTGTGTTGGTTCCAAAATGATGCTCAAACGTGAGCGAGCCAATTTTCCATTTCAGCATCAATGTGAGATTTCAGTCGGACTAAAAGAGTGTTTGAAATTACACTGCAATTTTGAAATCATCATCCTCCCACAATCCACAGTACTAATTAGCAGCAGCTCTGTTGTATGCACCAGTCCTACCAGTATGAGATAAACAAGTTGCTTTATCTTAGCAGCTGCGTCAGGTTAAAAACGTCCTTCACATTCTCTTAACTAAGCCTTTGAAATAGTGGTAGTATGCATCTTCCATAAGCACAAAAACATCCAACTGAAGTAGTGTGGTGTGATCATCACAGAGACATGTCAGAGAGAAAAGCAGAAATATGTGTAGCGAGCCTACGCCAAACGTACACAGGGAACTTTTCAAAAAGATGCTAAGGCAGAGTTGTTGATTTGAAATGGTATTGGCTTGTCTCCTCATCGGAGCCAGCACACTAGTTTATCTCACATCTTGAATCCGTCTAAATGAGACAAATGAAGATGAGCCCGCTCCAATGAACAAACTAAACAGGGAGAAATGAGCCAGTGTGCACTGTTATTCTGAAATACCCACTGTCCTCGTCAAGTAATTAGAGGGGAAATGAGCAACTGGAAATCAGGAAATTGGGTATTGTGGAAAAAAAGCTCTCTGGCACATACAAAACAGGTGTTTTCTGTGATGTTTCTTGTTATAATTAGCAAATGCTTTGGACAGATGCTTAAATTAGTACCTTAAACTTCTCACTGCAGCATGATCCACTCTTTTAAAAGTTGTTAAGGGTAGCTGAGAGATCAATAAACTGAATACCTAAGGATGCTGTTTTCAGGCATCAACAAAATATTCACATGCATTTGGGAAAAACTTTTAGCGACAGCTCTGTCTTTGTGGTGTCTTTATGAGATATTAGGTTTTTTTTTTTTTACTAGTGCTTGGTGGTCTCTTTATCTCACACATAGTACAGTCTGTCTGCTTAATAGTCTGTCTGACACACCACTGGCCGTGTATGTCTCAAAGACATTTGTGACCTTCATGAAAGGTCACGAAAGGTTTTAATATGTCATCATAGCCTTAATTACAGGCATCCCAAAGGTAATGTGGCTGTCCCACCACCCCATGGTGTGGCTCTGAAGGGACAGAGTGACAGGGTTCAACTAAGAACAGTGGGTTTAAGTATTAAACACCAATGCCTTTCATACTTCTTGTAAGGTGATGCTATTGCCTGTTTATAAATGTGGGCAGGGACTTATTTATAATCACTGCATGTCTACAAAGTATAACTCTAAAGGTGGACGTGTAGTTTACTTTCTTTATAAGTTGAGAAAAATTGTAAACATACAGAGACATGGCTCTCCTTTGCCCATGTGGAGTTTTGCACAGTTGGCAATGGTTGCACTTAATAGTAGCCAGTCTCACCCTGGTTAAGTGGATGGAATGGACCCTTGGTGATGTATGGGGCCCTCAGCAAACACTGAGGAAAACAACATGGCAACAGCAGAAAAACATGAGAATCCCATTTTAATTCTTTCTTCTGGCTGCTTGACTGTAACATAAATCTCTGGTTATTTAGCTCTTACATGTTAGACTCCATGTCACGGCCACTCATTTTCTCTGGCATGCTTTGTGCTGGGAAAGTAACTACCATACACTCAGCCTGTCTCACCTAGAGTTTTATATGAAGTGTGATTGGTTAGAGTGGTAATACCCAACCACTTCTCATTATCAGGAAAGAAAGGCTCTTGCTAGCAGTGTGCTTTTTGCCATTTTTATGCCTCCACACTGGTGCTGTGGACAGAGACGGTATGTTCAGGTTCAGCTTGTCCTCTGTCCCTCTGTCCCATTTTCATGAACCAATATCTTTGAGGGAATCCCCTCACATCCGTCACAGTCGTTCTCTTGAACTCGAGGATGAACTAATGAGATTTTTGGTGGCTGAAGATCAAGGTCACTGTGACCTCACAAAACAGGCTTTTGGGCAGATTTCAAGAATTCATTTACTAATGATGACACAATTTTACACAAATGTCAAATAGGACACAGTGATGACTTCTGCAAAAATACTGCTGCTCATGAGCAACACTGTAGCTCAGGAACAGAAGGGGAGATTGTGACCGTCAAGGTGTACATTCACAAGGCAGTAGTTCTAGTTTGCAACATGCATTGTTACTCTTTTGTAAGCTAAGATTTTGAGTGGTGTCTATGCAGGATTTTATAATTGCAGCCCCAAGTCTCAACTGTCTAATTAAGTGGTATTAACATCAGACTAGATGAGGTAATATCTCTTACTGATCCACTAATACATAAACCTTCTGGAGTGGCATAAAAACTTTTTTAGAAGTTGTTGTATGTAATTAAACAACTGAAAACATGCATCTGTGTGTGTGTGTGTGTGTGTGTGTGTGTGTGTGTGTGTGTGTGTGTGTGTGTGTGTGTGTGTGTGTGTGTGTGTGTGTGTGTGTGTGT
>CM076668.1:13832365-13854708 GCA_038496675.1 Rachycentron canadum
GTGTGTGTGTGTGTGTGTGTGTGTGTGTGTGTGTGTGTGTGTGTGTGTGTGTGTGTGTGTGTGTGTGTGTGTGTGTGTGTGTGTGTGTGTGTGTGTCCACAACCTTGAGCCTTGTGTCTTCCACAATGAGCTTATCTCCATGCAGCCACCAAGCAGATTTCTGTTGCCATGCTGCTACTCAGTTGCATTCAATCATCCTAAGGTCTATAAAAAGATGTGGGTATCCTGGGAGACATGAATCTTGCCTCAGCTTTCACTCTCGCTGCTTTTTCCTCCCCTTTCTGTCTTTTTCGTCTCGCACTTTGTCCTTCCGACCCCCCCCCCTTCTCTCACTCCTAACCCTCCTCTTCTCTGTCTCCTTTCCCTCACCTTTTTTTTCCCTTTCAGCCCCATCCTCTCTGCACCTCTCTCCTCTTAGAGGTCCCAGCGGTGATGATGAAGGTGCTCAATATCAGGGGAAATCCTCGCAGGGTGTCTGTAGCCTGCTCTCATTTATCTTTCAGTGCTAAAGCTTTGGTTTTGTGGAGCACAGCACCGCAAGTAACATTCAGCAAGTGAAATATCCTGGATTTTTGCTGCTATGATACCTGCTCGCTATCTCTTTTCTAGCTGATCTGCTCACTGTGTGCTTCTCCTATCACAGGATGCTATTTAATGTGTGCAGTAGGAGAACCTGAAACATTCTGGTTTTTCAATCAGCAACATTATAGATGTGTGTTTCTGCATTTGCATGTCTCTCTCCCCTGTAATGAGCCCCCCATCATGTTGAAGCTCTGATTAAATAAAACATGCACCGTTTGAGATTATTACAAAAGGTTGCATCACAAAACTGAACTGGTGTTGTGTGCCAGCTGAGTGAAGTCAGCTCTTACTGTAGCCTGCTGTGAAGGGGCAGTCTGCCCTCCAGGAAAAGGAAGAAAGGCGAGCAGGCTCTAGGGAATCAGAGGTTAGAGCACACACACATACACGTACACAAACAGTCTTCTCTTTACTGGTCTAGCTAGGCCAGATACTTCACACATTTCTTTGTACTCTGAGTAGATTCTTTTTTCCATTTGCTCAAGCCTTAGGTGAATGTGTTCAACCTTAAAGCTGTCCTTAAAACGAGGCACAAGATGCACCCTGAATTTCAGTGTTTCCTTGTTTTTTAAAATTGCAAATGCACCACTCTGACCGGGACAGATTAATATAAATGTTTGAATTAAGTCCTCTCTAATGTGGTTTATTTATTTATCTGTTTGTTTGTTTTTACTTATTCATAAGCATAAAAGCATAAGCTGTTTTCATTTCATGTTAAACAGTATTTCTCACTTGTAGCAGCGAGACAGTCAGGGAGTATTTTTACTGTTGCCATGGGAAAGAAAAGGTCTGCTATTACCACAGATGACTGTTACATTTCTGCTTGTTTCTGGCGAGTTTTTGTGCAGTTTTCCGGTGCCTTACCACAGCCAAAGATGGCACACAACACAGAGACAACAGCTTGTGGAAAAAACAAGCTTAACCTGTGTGTTTCACTCCAAATGCTCGTTCCCTTTGGGATGACGCTTTCCTTTCTTGCCAGATTTAGTCAGCAGAGCTTGCTGACTCTGACTGTGGCACTGGGGTTTTCTAATTACTGGTTTTCACCAGTTCCAGGCTCTCCCTCGCACTTCCCCTCTCTGCCTCCCACTCCCATTCCATTTACCTGAGCTGCTTCTGTTATGTTTTAAGATTTTGTTATTCACCAGCTGCCTACAGTGGGAGAGGCAGCTGAGTGCTTGAAAGGGTGCATTGCGTCTTTATTTGCGTCAGAGGTGGGAAGGTAAAAGATTCTTAAAGTGCTGTACATACCCATACATGTAATCTCAGTACCATATTTACAACACCTGTATTATGATGTGCAGACTTTGGTGGAGGGACGAGGAGTGGGGGTGGGAGGTGTATCATGGCAACTGCCTTCTCTTGTATAGTCTACCTCCACTTGGATAAGGTTGCAGTGATATTCCTCTCTGTGCCCACAGACACTCAAAGTGATGTACATTTACTGCTTATGCTGAGTATGCACAGTCATGGGGCTAAAGGTCAAGTGCTCTAAATTGGATATATATGGTGGAACGGTAGCGTTTTCCTCTGACGAATTCAGAACCAGCATGTAGCTCACCTCTCATCTCTATAGGGTATGTTGGATGAAGGTTCCTTACGCTGCTGTTTTGCTCTGACAGATCCCAAACCTCGCTGAGGGTGTACGCATCCATGGAGAGAAGGTCACAGAGGCACTGCGGCCTTTCCACGACCGCCTGGAGGCCTGCTTCAAGCAATTGCGGGAGAAGGTGGAGAAACAGTACGGTGTAAAAACCCTGGTAAGAGCTTTTACCTATATGTGGCCTTTCTGTTGCATCAGAAATTCTCTGTGGCACAGCTGGCACTCAGCTCATAATTTTCTCTCTCATAAGAAACTTAAATGACTGAGAATGAATCAGGTTAGAGGTTAGAAAATGTTCAGGAAGAACTTGAAATTACATTCAAAAAAAAGAAAACAGCTGGTAAGTAGAAAGGAAACTTAACCACCGTTAAAGCCCCTTGAAGCCTAAGAAAACTGAACTGAATTAACAAACAAAAAAAAAAAAAGACCTCCGCAATGTGTCATTGGGAATATCCACGACCATGGTAGAAAGCTCAGGGAAGCAGAGGAACAGGTGGATGATTTTGAGACAGCCAACACTGGGTACATTGCTTTATTCTCAGGGACAACAGAAAATCCTTCAAGCTAAACAGACCAAGAAGGAGGGTCACACCATAATAACATTTGTGTAGGTGTGGAAAGAAGCTAGATGCAAACAGGAATTTGAGCTGGCACTCAACAGAAACACCAATACAAATTCAGTGAGCCCAATTGTCAGTTCATCTTAAACCTCTAGATGAAGCCATCTCAAGAAACATTATGGTTTATTTGCAGAAATGCAGCAGCAAAGACAAATACTTGAAGCAGCTGGGGTGAAGATCACTTATGAGGGAAAAATGGTCGCTTTTGCACACGACTTCAAATCTAGGAAACTTCAGGAGCCATAAAAAAAATCAGATACACACAATATCCTTCAACAGTTGTCTAACTATGTGTATGTCTAGAGAAAGTTTACTGTATTTAGCTCCAAAGGTACTATTTTAGGTTTCTCTCTGTATTTGACTCCTCCATATACAACATGCGCGTCAGTGTAGTGATGTGCTGCTGGGGACTACCTGCCATCTCTCTCCTCTGTTAAAGATTTAATTTTTGCTAGGCCAAGCTTTTCCCTCAGTCTTGCCCACGGTAAAGAGGCCCTCTCTCAATTTAAAAGGAGAGGGTGGTGACCTTTCAAACGAGAGAAAAGCCATCACTTTCCAGGGTGTGATAATAAGGTTATCCTATCAGATGTGTGATGGCCCCTTTCTCTGCTTCAGTCTCTTTAAATGCAAAAAGGTTCATTGTTAGTTCCTCCGTTTACCAGATTTTTCTTCTTGCAGGTTTCAGCAGAAATTAGTAATATCATTTTTTTTTCTCCTCCCATAACTTCTATGTTTGATTGCTGGTAACATATATAAGCTTAGTGAATAATACTCATTGTGACCTTCACTATTATAGTTTCTTTGTCCATCACACCAAAGTGCTGAATCCCATTCACAATTTCCATCTTCTGTTGTCTCATAGAAGTGTAGCTATCATCTGAACACTTCAACAGCAGCAAGCTCATTGTGATGCCAGCTAGGAGATTTATACAGTGTACTTAATGAACAAGATCTTAAAGTCTGACATTAGGAAAACACATTTAATTCTACTTACAAAAGAAAATCCTTATATAAACTTTTTCTAAACCTAGACATCATGAAACAGTCACAACCAGTGCAGAAGCATTTGAAGATTAAGTGTAACTAAGGGCCAGCATTTCCCAACCTGTGGGCCGCCTGTTTTTGACATTTAACAGTATTAACAATGATTTAAACGCCCTTAATTGTTTTTTTTCTACTTATATTAAAGCCTGAGTAAACATTGTTTACTTGTATTGTTGTGGGGTTTGATGTGGACCACCAACATTTTGGAGATTTTTCAAGTGTTTGAGTTGGAAAAGGTTGGAAACCACTAGTCTAGATACTCCAAAGTCATTTTAATTTTTTTTTTTTTTTTTTACCTTGAGTTTGGTTCTAATTTGTAAATGCCAGCATGCTAACTCCCCAAACACGAACAAGCTACATCAGTTCCTTTCTCCAGTCAAAAGTAGTTTAAAGCAGACAGTGACTTTTAAGATGAATTCTTTCTGAATGTTTCTGTTTTGTTTCTGTTTTTTTTCTTTTTCTCTGTGGTGTCAGCCGTCAGCAGACGAACGGCGGGGGCCTCGCCCACCCTCCATGGTGCGCTCCTTCACCATGCCCTCCTCCCAGAGGCCGCTGTCAGTGGCTTCAGTCACCTCCATTTCCTCTGACAACTCACCCTCCAGGCCTGGCTCAGATGGGTAACAACTGGTTCACAATTCTTTAGGGCATAAAATACCATACAACCTTTGTGGCTTGTGGTTATCGCATTTGAGCAAAATATATATATATATGTATATGTGTGCAAGTTTTTGAAGACTGTACCTGTCAAATACATTGTATAATAAATCCTTACCACACTCAGTTTGATGATGAAGTATATTGAAGATTGTTTTCAAATTATATTAGTACTTACAGAGAACTATCCAACTCTGTCCTAGGCAGTAGATGATTCGCAAAAGTTACTTCTGGAGTTTAATTGGACAAATATATGATCTTTTTTTAGTTTTGCCCTGGAGCCTCTCCTGCCAAAGAAACTTCACACCAAGTCTCAGGACAAGCTGGACCGGGATGAACCCGAGAGGGAGCGCAAAGAGAAAAAGAAGGAGAAGAGGAACAGTAAGCACCAGGAGATCTTTGATAAAGAGATGAAGACCACGGAGATCCAACTGCAGCCCACTGAAGCTGTCATACTCTCAGAGACGGTATGTTTTTACTCTATTCTCTTTCTTTCTTTTTTTTTTTACTTCAGCTTCTTTTCTGTTTCTTTCCTGAACCATTTTCTGTTTTCATGTTCTCATTTCCTTTTTTTGCTGTGGATATTCATAGTTGAAAAAGAGAAAAAATAGGGAAGAACAGAAGCAGCAAGAAGAACAAAGAAAAAGAGTTTGAACTGGCAGCTACTCTGGATTGTAACATGTTTCAAGCTTGGCATTCTCCCTTAGGCAACATCACAATGTTCCTTTCTTCTTTGTGTTATTAGGGACCTGTAGTAATAAACCCTTTCACACTGTTGCTTGTGGATTCCTGGATATTCACGATTCCTATTGATTTCGGAGACCTCTGATCTTTCTTTGTTCACATGAATAATCAAAATCTAAAAATATTGCATTATTTTAAACACGTTTAAAGTCAAAATCATTTCTGTTTTAGACCAACAGCTTTTCTGTACGGTCATTCTCAAAAAGCTGTTCAGTTTGTACACGAAATAATTATTGGCAAAATGACTGTGAAAGTGCATGTTGTGTTTTGTTTTTGTGTTTTCATTATGGCTTTTTAGTCATATTTTCTGTTCACTTCAACTCTTTTATTTTTATTTATCTATTTATCTTTGTTCTTTTCCTGATATTCTACCTTCTCGGGTTTGTGGCACACAACCACTCGCCATCCATTCTCTTTGCACTCTACATGTCTTTATCCCCCGACCCCCAACCCCCCAACCCCCCCTCTGCTGTGCTCATGTTCCTCTTCACCCCGCTGCGTCCATTACTGCAGAGGTATCACTGTGTTGCCTGCATGCCCAGTGGGAATGTTCTCTGGCTAACAGCGTTGAGATAAGCATAGGAATGGGATCCAAAGGGGGCCCCTGGCAGCGGTGGAGCCGTCTGGCTTGTGATAGCAGCTTCCTGCCTCAGGGGTCAAGGGTAGAGCACCTAGGGGTCTCTGGTGGTTACCAAGCAGTTGTAGAAAGTAGAATTTGAATGCATCGTCTGGGAAAGGAAAATTTAACCCTTAGTGCAAATTTCAGTTTTGTGTTTTAACATTCCAGAAAAAAATTACATCCCTGAATGAAGTATACTGTTATTTTCAGTGTCTGTCCCTTGTGGCTGGCTGTTTGAGTCTGGCCAATTACAAAGTTGTTTGTTAATGTAGCCTACAGTGTGGGAATAGCCCTGAGGACATCTCTTTTCATATTCAAATTCCAGCCATGATAAAACTGGCAGAACACAGTCTTGCATGCAAACAATTATTTGTAACCACAAATAAGATATTGCAACCCAACAAGCCCATTTATCCAAATGGTTTCTCCTTCAGGGAAACAAAACAGCCGACTTAATATGTGCGAGGATTCACACGAGACAGTCCCATAGGAAATGTGAAACAAATTTTCTCATTTAAATGATCTTTTATTGATCTTCTGTTATTTTTTTATCATAGACTCAACTCATTTGCCACATAGGAAATTTTGTTCCGCGTTCTCTTTTATTGACTTGTTGTGTAATTTTGGTTATTATGCCTTCACATCAGCGACAGCCGTGTCCGGAGGCATTATGTTTTCGGATTGTCCAACTGTCCGTCTCATTCTTAGTAATTCTAGCTGTTTTTGTTTTTGCTGTTCCTCTTCTCTTTGTTGTTTCTCTTTGGTCTGTGATTATTTTGGCACTTGACTTTGATGTAACTCCTTTATCTTGTTGCTGAAAACATAATGCCTGCGGCTGTCGCAGGAGACATTATGTTCAAGGTATTCCTCAGTCGGTCCATCACATTCTCTAGTACATGATATTTCAGCAAAGCCTTGAGAAAATCTCTTCAAAGTTGGCACAAACGCTCACTTGGATTCAAAGATGAAACAATAAGATTTTGTTGATCAAAGATCAGATGTCACTGTAACTCAAGAATTCAAATGCTAATAATGATAAAATACCTCCAATCATTTTTTACTTAATTCCTTTAAAATAATCACCACATACAGACAGACAGAGGGAAGTAAACTACAACCTGACTGTTTGGCCAAGGTGTATGAGTGCAAGACAGTAGTTCTCCAAGTACTCAGTAATGGCTCACTCTCTGTTGATGTCCACTTTCCTTTTATATGATAACACAGATCAGCCCCCTGCGGCCTCAGAGACCAAGGAGTCAAGTTCTCAACCAAATGGGCGGAGACCGTCGCCTCTCTGTGTCCCCTGGACCCCCCTCTTCTTCCTCCAACTCTTCCTGCCCCTCACCAGGACCTCCACCCATCACACCCAGGAGCAAACTCTCCTTCAGCACACTGCACGCTGCTTCCAGTAAGAACAAGCTGCCTTGCACACTCTCTCCCATTCAAACACACACAACTTAAAGGTTGGATCGTCTTTAGACTGGAGCTTGCACCATCTCTGAAGGCTCCCCTGTCTCCCCCTGGCTGCCTTTTACTTCTTGCATCACAGTTACCACATGCTGTGGTACACGTGATGATTCTCAGTTTGATCACAAACACAGCTCTACTGTATGTGTGATAAGACCTACACTTCTTTAAATGGCCATGCAAATTATTATAACTGTCAGCACTCCAGATTTACCTCTAAATTTGCCTCTTTGTCACTGTGTTGGCTTCTAACACCAGGATCACACATAATGGCTCAATGTGTTAACTTCCTTATCAAGGATGTTCATTACCCAAAGAGAAAACCTGCTATAGCTACTTCAATTTCTGCAACTTCACTGCATTGCCATAGAGACACTACTTGAAATTCACACACTGTAAAATATTTCACCTGATGTAGTTTATGACTCAGTTGAAAGAAAGTTTCATTCGAGTATCTCAGGACTGTTGTTAAACAATTTAGTATTTCACTTCTATGAAGTTGGGGACTTGTAAGAAACATATGTTTAAGAAAAAGAAATCAAATCTACGCAACGGAGGCTGAGATATTCTAACTTCTAGTGAATTGCATGGGTCAAGCTCCAAAAACTGTGGATGCAACACCACCCATAGTGCAACTCTGACAGCATAACAACTTATAGCATGTTTTTGTTTTATGGTTTATGCCTCCTTGGCCTACAACTTGTTACACAGACACTTTATTATACATTTGTGGTAAGACTTAACTTTAACCACCTATTACTGCAATAAACCACTTCTTAAATATTTATATAGTGTATATAAATGATTAATGGGGGTTAAAGTAAAGTGTTACCAAATCTTTAGGCTCCAAACATGATGACGCTATCAAGGTTTGGCATCAAAGCATATGCAAATATTTTACCTGCTTAAATTTAATTTTAGCTATTTTTATTCTATTCTATTCTCTACAATTAGTCTTCAAAGTCAGAAATAGGTTGTGTGATCTGTTCTGGGTCCCAGACCTGTCGTTTAAGAAATAAAGTAATGTGGTTTAGTGATGAATGTGAGTTGATTTGGTCCCCTCTTGCATAGGTCTGGAGCTGAACGGGATGGGCTGCTCTGACAAGGGTGAAACACCTCCTCCTCTGCCCGTGAAAGGCAGCACAGCTGATTATGGCAACCTGCTAGATAATCAAGATTTGACGAGTCCCTCGACGCCTCCACCACCTCCGCCACATCAAAGGGTAGGTGTTTTAATTAGGCCTGAGAGGAGCTCCTTAATGATGCATGGCACTTATAATGAAACAAGAGGCCACTATACACAATTGACATTTGGGTCATCCTCCTCCACTGTCTCCTACCCCTGTACATCCTGTGCTAATGTGTATCCATTCATGTCTCTGCGTGTGCATGCATGTTTTACATAGACGTCTGTGCATGTACTGCATTTGCGCGTCAGTTTTATAACCTGTGTCACAGAAGAGTGTAGGCATCATTCAGTTAGCAGCAAGGGCCTACACCCGTGTGTCCACCCCGCTGTTATTTATACTCGTTCCCCCCAGCCGGCCCGGCGCTCAGACGTGATTGATTGGATGATTACTTTGCCTCTCACATCCATCAGGAGCTCTCCTGCTGTTAATCAGCGGCTCGTCTCTCCACACTCACCGACGTCTACGCTAGCCATCCTCTCGCCTCGACACTCCGTTAACTAATCTTATTTATCCACTGTCACGGCCCATGGACAGGTAGTAAAATGGAGCCTGGGCACACACAGTGTGGCAGCACACTGACAGCAATGTAGTCCAAGCAGATGTTCTGAGACTGAGTGACAGTCGCTTTTCATTTACAATCCTTGATATTGGCAGAGGTGAGGTCATTGACGAGAAGTCAGGTTTCTTTGAGTCACATAGGTGGAGAGAAAAGTATTGACACCACAAATAAGGATTGAATTAAATTAAATTTTAGGTATATTAGTGTCAGAAATGCAAAGGATATGTAAAGGATATTCAGTAAAATAATGTAGTTTGACTCATGGATGAAAAATGAACACGGATAAAAATGGCTGAGCTTCAATATGTAGTCTAACAAGAATACAGTCTGACAATTTACACAGTTAAGACATGTAAGCTGACATAGTGACCGTCTTAAAAGACATAAATGATGTGTAAGCTGATCCTGGCATTAGTTCTTGTATTAAAAGACCTGTCAATCATTTTAGAGATGATGACAGCTTTTAATCCTGTGTTTTGGATTTTAGTGGAAAACCAAATTGCCTTTACATGAGAATATTGAGATTTTCAGGTTGTTATTTTGTTTTATCTCGCAGCACATTCCACCTCCTTTGCCCAGCAAGACCCCTCCTCCACCTCCCCCCAAGACCACCAGGAAACAGGCCTCCATTGATTCAGGAATTGTACAGTGAACAGAGACGCTGACAGTAGGACCAAACAACACACTGACAACACAACAAAAACACCATCAACAGTAACCGCCCCACCCCTCCCAAAAAGCGGTTGTTTTTACCCACACATTCCTCGCTCCCTGTCCCAGCTTGACAAGATGAATACCTCACTGCAGCCCACCCCCTCATCGTCTTTTTTTTTCATTTCATTTGCCTTCTGTTTTGACGATGATGCAGTCTGCAACAGGGAGCATGTTGCACACAAGTAGTCACTGAATTTGTAGATGCTGTCTACGACCCACACCATGCCACTTCACAAGACTTTTATCATGACATGAGATTGTGTTCGGATAGATAAGCTTGGACCAACATCTTTCCAATACTGACCCCAATACTGACTCTCGCATATATGAGAGCACATAGCTCATTAAAGTATAATTCCTATCACTTTTTATTCATATTCCCACTATGTACAGAGGTTTGTATATATGATTTGATTTTATTTCAGGTTTTTGTATGTGATTTGATCATGACTCTTTTTGTATTAACGTATCATTAGATTAAATGGCATTTATATGAAACAAAAAAGGGCCTGTAGGTTTTGAATTGACAGGGACTTGACGGAGTTGGTATGTGAAAAACTATCGTGGATTTTTATTGGTTAAAATTTTGGAGTGCACAGACAACTAACTCCGATCGCATTATTATTGTTCAGACCTTGTCCTAGATTGCTGTAACCATGGATTTCAATAATATTGACTGTTCCAAATTCACTACTGACATGACTTCTGAATAAACTTTAAAATGTATGTATTTTTAAAAAAAAAAAAAAAAAATGGATGTTTGCCTCATTATTTTGTCTCCAGCAAGAGATGCTGAAAATAGATGTAGAGTGTTTGTACGTTTGAGAAATCCAAAACAAACCGTCAATCTGTACGTGTTTCCTCACTGAACACTGAGTGACGAAGCTTTCTGCCTGCCTGATTGACAGCCTTCACAACAGCCTCTTCATTATCAACACACAGGAGCTTTTTACCAGAGCGTGTTACGCCACGGAATGACTCCTATATAGGCTAATGCAATCTCATTTACATAATGCATCCGCTCACCAAGCGATCATTTCTCATTTTCAAAGCTGAAAGTGTGAATCTGGAATGTGGCCCATATTCGAAGAATAGTTGAGCAGCATAGATGAGCCAACAAAACACAGGTGCCAGCTTTGTGCTGCTTCATGCAGTCTTGAATTCTGCTTTTATAGAAGCAGCTGAAGGTCATACTAAAAGTTCTCTATTAGAAATGCTGGTTTCTTCACATTGCTGCAGTACAATGTGAATACCTTAATCCATTTGTTATGGTTTTGTTTAATATGAAAATTCATGATTGGGTATCATGGGACTTCCAATCGAAAACACACATGCTGACAAGTTTTTGTTTTTTTCCCCAGCTTTCTATGCTTGACGGGTTTAATGTATTTTGACTCCAAATTAATGATTGGAGTGTGAACCATTAAGTCAGTGTATAATTATCTGTTGTGCAGCAGCTTTAATGAATTACTCTTTAATTAGTTTAATAATATGTGCATTACTTTGGCTGTCGGTGGAATAACTTGAGTAATATAAAGTTTGGAGTAATCATTTTGGCATAGACAGCACTTGAGGCGTACAGCTTTTAGGAAATACAGTCTTTAATCACAGCCTTTTTACACTGTGTTGAAGTGTGGTGTTCAAGATATTTTAAACAGTCAGCCCAATCAGTTTTACTAACTGGAAGGAAATCTTTTGACTTTCACCACGTGGCTATAATAGCTATTGTCTCTCCTATATTAAAATACTGCATTGTTCACTCTTCATCTTGTAAGTTATGATCAACAGTTTCCAGTTGTTATTTGTGCTCTACTGGCTCAAAGCTGCTGTAAAATCGGCCTGTTGAACCTCAGTTTACCAAACCATATTTAATTGTAGCCTCCACATTTGGTAAACGTATTTACAGGCCCTGTTGTCTGTACCATAAAACCAGCTTGTGGGACCATTTTGAAGTGTTTGCCCCGGGTGGCTCATATTCCTCTGTTTTCCCATTCTGCTGACACTTTGTGAGTGGGTGTGTGCCTGAGGAGAAATGCTCAAACTGTGGCATCTGTTGTTTGAAGGTGTCTTTTTAACATCTCAAGAAAGTTGGGGTTTACAGAGCTCTCTCATCCTAATTAGAAAGCCTGGCGTTTTGTTTAGGAAAAGCAGTCATAGGAGACATCTTGTAATAATGAAGCTCATGGGTTGTTTAACATATTTAGTCAAACAATTAAATGGCTCATTAATGTGTCAGTACCTCACCCACTGTCAAAATGTATAATTTAATTCTGTTTCTTAATTTTTCATCAATAAGCTTTTAAAACACCAATCTGACTTGTATGTATAATTCTCTGCAGAACCAATGTTCTCATGGATTAAAAATAATCAGAAAGGCGGCAAACCTTTGAAATATCATTATTGTGTAAATTATAAATTGATACTCATCTGCAGTCTTTTTCCTTTTCCTGCATTCCCTTTCATCCTGCACAGCATTGCATGCATTTAATCCTGGTGAGAACCAATCATTGTTGTGTACATGTTACCACTGCTGAATTTAAGGTAAAGTATTTGTAGTTTAGGACCTTCATTTGACCATTTACTATCTGTCCAGATGATAAATTGCTCTCCAAACAGAAAGAAATTGAGTAAGTAATACTCAATAAAAATGCAAGCTTCACTATAATACCAATAATATTTTCTCTCATGGGTTCTCCTCTTTCCTTGTTCTATTTTTTTTTATCCAGTTCCTCTCGAGGCTTGACTACCTGACTCTAAGGACCATTACCCTTGCTACATTGTGGCACCAACATCAAACTGTCGGAATTTATGTTTTCAGTTGAATTGAGTCGGTCTATAACCTGCCACAAGCGAAAAATGAAGTACTATTACTGGCCACTAACTTAACATCTCTTCTTGTTTGCCAATCAAAGGGTAGAAGACAAAATACACTGCTAGATTAATGGCCACTGAACTGCTAAACTAAATGAGGGCAGTTATACATTGATGATTTAAAGCATACTTTTTTCTGTACCCACAGAAAATGTTCACCTTCACTGATTAAACCTAAAAGACTAATTTCAAAATATAACAGCTCTTTTCAACATCTCAATTTGAAATCAAGAACTGACATACAACTGAAAATTGTATAGTGATAAGAAAAACCACAGGTGATGGGGTTCTGTTCAAGTTAGCCGATGAGCCAGTAATGCAAGGAGCCCAAACCCAGAGCAGCTAAATGGAATTAGACATGATTAATTGAATTATTTACCTGTGTTTTCTTCTTATGACGTTTCCCCTAATGTGTTAGTTAACTATGATGCACCTGTGCTCATCACGGATGCAGCCAGTTGTTTTTACAAGGCGCGTAATTAGTTGAATGAAAATCACCTGTTGGTAATTTATGTGTAAGTGAGTGACTTTAGCTAAAATGCACCCGAATCTGCCAATGTCCAGCAGCTGCTTGGTCAACGGCCAGGCCAACTAATAAATCATGAATACAAAGTGAAACACAAATTTGCGCCAAGGTTACTGAGAAGTAATAACGAGAGGAGGAAGGGTAAGGCACTGAGTATCGGTCAGAATACAGTGACAGTCAATCATAAAAAAAAAGCAGGGCAGCTGTAAATCTGTCAGGAGCAGATTTATGGACGTTCTAAAGGAGATCCAAGGATCTATGCTTGAAGTGGGAGACACTGCATACACCGAATGTTGCCCCTGTGATTAACCAGGAGCAGCTTTCTGGAAAAGTGGTAAAGAGAAAGTAACTGTTTCAAAGAAAAATGCTGAATGCTGAAATAACACACTGTGATGCTGCGATGTTGCTCTGCAACCTGGAAGGTTTGCGAAGGTTCAGGAAACACAGACATTTTGGAGGAAAGCCTACTGCAACCTGCAAGACAAGTGGGTGGAATTTGGAAGATTTATTCTTCAGCAAGAAAACAACCCCAAACTGAAAGCCGAAGCTACAGGAATGGCTTCAGAAGAACAATGTCCACATCTCGATGCAATATGTTTGTGGCAATAATAAACTTTATAGGGGGCTGTGTTTATGTAGCTGTTTTAAGTTAAGCAGTAAAGTTGCAATAAGGCAGGGATGAACAGTAAAATATGCAGAAATTATGTAAAAACATACAGTAAAATGTTTTGAAATATCATGGTACAATGTGGAAAGTTGAAAATAGCTGTCATATCCTTGATGTAGAGATAAACCAGTTTTGCAAAGAATGATGGGAGAATTCACTGTTCAGTTGTGCAAAGCTGTTACACTTCTACATGAACTCAAGGCTGCAATTTCTGTCAAAAATTAATTCAACAAAATACTTACAACCAGAGAGTGAACACTTATGCCATCATTTACTTGGTTATTCATATTTATACTTAATTTAAGTCCATTTTTGTTTTCACTCTGGCATTTAAAAGGTTTGGGCTGGTGAATATCAAAACTTTGTGTCCACAGTTCTTTAATGTTAGACAATAAAACTCTGAAGTCCAAGGGGGGTCCAGTACTTTTTATAGTCACTGTATAACCTGCTTATTGCATTGCAACGATAAGTTCTCTCCAAACTATAGGATGGGAATAAAAAGTTTCATCAGTGGCATAATTCACTTATCAAGAATACCCAGTGCACACTCAATATCTAACCGTGCAATTGAAAAGGGATAAAGGGTGAAGCATTTCAGCAGTGGTAATATTACATAGTTAACTGGCAGCTATTTCAATAGGCTCTCAGTGATTTGTGCTCAGGCATTATGCTTCGCCCTCTCTCTCCTCAAAGCATAGGGAAATGCATCGCTTAATTGAGAGGATTTCCAGGGGCTTTGTGGGGGGAAAAGCTGTGAGCTAGCTTCTTCTCTCCAGGAGAAATGTATTTACAACACACTGTATCCCCATCGCATTTGTCATTTCAGCCTGGAATAATGTGTATATTTCCCTTCCCTCTTGACACACTTTCATTTGCTGGGAGGCTGCAAGTGTCTGTGCTTCTCTTTAAATGTCTCCTTGGCATAATGAAAGAGGACAACATTTCCATAAATCAACAGCCATGCATATATCCAATCACAATTGTCTATGGGGTTTTCATGGCTTTCCAAATGGGGACTCTCTACAAGTACACAATAATGGACATGGTTGCTATTATACTGGAAATGTGAAGACACTCAAAGAATACATAATGTTCCAGGAGTTAAAATTAGCTGTTCTGAAACAGCCATTTACTGTAGGAATTTTGTAAATATTTTGAAACTTAGACTCTAAAAGCAGCATTGCAAGAATACGTCCATATACTAAAATAATGTCTGTACCAAACTTCATAGCACTCCGTCCAATACTAGTTGAGACATTTCACACAAAACCACAACTGTGAGCCAGCAGGTGGCACTAGAGGAAAAGTCAGCCAAAGACTAAAATCAACAGGATTCAACTTCTGGGGACCAAGAATGTCTGTCACAACCCACACAGTAGTAGTTAAAATATTTCAGTCTTGACCAGTGATGGAAACGACCACCAAGGCTGAAAAAAAAAAAAAAAAAAAAAACGCGGAAATGACAAAAAAAAAAAATGCAGTTCCTTGAATGGCCACTTGGTGGTTGGCTCCAAAATGAGGGGATAGACTCCCCACAGGTGAAAAGCCAAACCACACCGCAGATTTTTTTTTTTTTTTTTTTTAAACAGTGGTTCAAAGAACAGTTTTGGTCTCTGCGACAAACTCCCCCTTCGTGACAGTTGTACACGGGGTGAAGTCGCCCAGTTCAATTTGATGGAGGCTTGAAGTTAATGATTAAGGGAGGCTATGAGGCGACAGGTGGCTGACCTCACTGTCCGTTAGCTCGGCGTCACCTCGGCTAACAGGAGATGTCGGTGCCTTTTGGAGGATTTTTCACGCAAATATCGGACTCGTATTTCGGTTTGCCGTTCGGATAATCCACTAACAGAAGGTGAGGAGGTGTGTGCTCCTGTATATCGAGGTGAGTGAAACTGTAGTGTGATTTATTTATTTATTATTTACACGTTAGCGCCAATTAGCATGTATCAACGTCTGCATTCACCTTGACCGGCTCGTTAGCTTAGCTTGTTAACTAGCTAATTTGCTGGCAAGTAAATTAGCCTTGGGTTAGCCCCTGAGGCAAGGCAGCTGTGCTAACGATGCTAACAGGAGGGGGGATTTGGGGGATATATATATATATATATATACATATATATATACATACACTCTCTCTCTCTCTCTCTCTCTCTCTCTCTCTCTCTGGGACAAACAGACCAGTTGCCATCCATATAGCATGGTTAAAATGTCATGATGAATAACGGTGTGGGGCGATGAAAGCAGCAGTTGTTTGGTGCAAATGTAAAACTTTCTGTTTCTTACAATGTAAATGTCATTTTCTGTATTCCAGACCAGCTAAAAAAAAAAAAGGTTAACTGTATAATAAAGAAAATGCCATTACAAAAAAAATCTTCGATGTCGCATGGTAATTGCCAGTCTAATCTTCACCCTGGCTGAAAATGAGAAAGGTTTGCATAAATTCACCTGTTGCAATTTAAAGCTACGGCTTCCTGTTCCTGTTGCTCCTTGTAAACAAACATGTAGCTTCACCAGCAGTCAACAGATGTCATCATGACAGTGGAGTGTTGTGTGTAGCAGAGTTGTCACTGAGTGGTTCAGTAAACCCACTGAATGAATTGTGTTCAATGACAGAACAAACATCACTTTCACTTGTGTGGGGAGAACAAGGCTGGTGTTATTTTACTCCTTTTGTCAGAGGATATGCATTGCTCTCTAGAAATATGAAACTAAAAATTGTCATTGAGTCGATTCAGCAAATCGCCTGAATACCAGCCCCTGCTGTTTACTAAAGAGTCTTTGTTCAGTGTCTTTGAAAACATAATAGATGCCGAATCATTGAGGACATGAGACTGTAGAATTATTTTGATCTTCATATTGATGCAAAACAAGGTCAGTGATGTGATGGTTGATTTTAGTTGCATGTCTCTATTATGACATCTAAATTAAAACTGCCATTTAATTAACTGACACTTTATGATGGTAACCTTAATACCTTTGGGTTTTACATGAACTGCGGTGGGCATTTTCCACCATTTTCTGTTAATACCCAAATGATAAACTAATCACTAAAGAAATAATCAGACTAATCGGTAATGAAAATAATTGTTAGTCTACAATATTCCTGTGCTCGGATAACACCACATTGCCACAGTTTTTTTGGTGTGTCAGTTACTTTAAAGCAATTTGATAAAGCATAACTGTATTTAGAAATATTCTCATGTGCATAACTCCAAATAATATAATAGTCTTAAAAGAGAAAAAATCTAATTTTGAGCAGCAACAAGGTAAGGTACTGAAGGAAGCATTATGGTCTTGCGCTTTAGTGGTGCAAATTCATAGACAAATTTGCAATAAATCAAATTATGCAGTTGACATGGTTGTTGCCTGCTTTTCCCAGTTGCATTTGGTGACATAACCATAAGCTCAAGGAAATTGTAATAGACATTTCATACATTTCACTGCTGACCAAACTTGTAAACCGAACAATTAATCAGAAGGGAAAATTATTACTTTCAGCCCTACACTGTATGGGCACCAGAAATTAATGATGGAAACTGATTTTGAGTAACTGTTTCAAATGACTTTATATTGTTAAAGTGTGAGATTTTGCTGATAGCAAACTGTCCTTTGAGCATGTTTCTAATTTGTGGGCAGACTTTATAGTAAACACCTGTACCGGTAGCTCTTAGCCAAATCTTTGATTGAACACTTTAATGCTGTTTTTCTGTGCCGGCTCCAACTTTATACACTCCAGACAGACACTCCATCACTCTCTTATCACGAACAACTGTCACAGGCGGCTCTTATGTACAGAGGCTAGTCGACAGCACAGCAGAACTGTTGGCATTTTAAATCTGAGCCTGTTAGTGGGGATGTTATTTTGTGCTATATTCAGCACTAAATACAAAATGTACATTCTGTACACAGGCCTATTATCTTGGTTTTAGAGAGAGAGCCAAGTGGTGGTGATCTATATTAGCTGAGGCTATTATGAAGCATTGGGTTTTCCCAGGCAGTCAGTGAGACGTGTTGCTAGGAAACATACCTAGAGATCGGGGGTGGAGAACTGGTTTGATGAGGAAGCAGAGTTCCCAGCTAGTTTCAGCCATACATGGAAATAACCAAAAAGTGTCATGGGCGTGTTGTCCCAATAGCAGAATATTGATTTGATTATGCTTATTTAAATCTTTATTTTGATAGCATCTTATTTTCTGGTGCAAAGATAAAATAGATGGATATTATTTATTGATTCTTGCTAATTTGACGATAATATGATTTCATCACTAAGACCAAGAGCTAGAGGCTGTTCTCATTACAATTCCTGACTATTATGAGGCAAAATGTGATTAATCGTGCACACTAATGCTTCCTTTTGACATAATAATACATTGGCAACGTGTTGACATTTTCAAAGCAGTATATCTGTAATATTATATATAATTCTAAAGCAATAAGCATGATTAGTTGTGGGGAACTGTAAAGGCTTTAAAAAGGAGAGACTGTGCATTCAGACCGTTAACTTTCAGACACTGGAACATTTTTCATAACTTTCACTCTAAATTCTGCAGCCTCCGTATTTATTAAATTCTGTGTGATTAAAATCAATACACTGATCAGATTCTGGATTTTGATATATTTTGCCTCCCGGAAAGCTGCACAGTGCTGTTGATGGATGGGTTTGTTGAGGAATGCTGAAGGCATGTCTAAAGCAATGCTGCCCTCATCTGGACAACACTGTTAGTGCATCCCGCCTGCCACATCACACTACCCAGATGAGTAACTACCACAGTGACATAAACCTTTGGCTTGTGTAAATATAATTTTAAAGTCATATTAATAGTCTTGACACCACCAGCACCCTCCTACATCGAATCATGTCCACAGTGCCTTTCCACCAGTGAAATCAAGCAGCAGTTATTTAATGGGTGGTGGAATTTTAGCATTGAAATATCTCTGCTTACAAAATCTCATTTCACGACTCTCTCGTATGCCAAGTTTCTGTATTTAAAGACCACTCTAGGAAACAGCGGGTAGAGTATATTTAACCTCTCTGCAGCTGGTGGAGAGCGCAGCACAGTGTGATTTTGGCTCTAACAGGCCAGTAACTTCTGATCTCTCCATGGTTGTAATCAGGAGCAGAGGTGTAAATCTGCCCAGTGGAGGAGAGAATTAAGTTAATGCAAGTAGCAGCAGTGAAGCAGAAGGCTTTACTATTTCTCTCTTGGTCAGCGTGCTGTGTGTTGGGCTCCCTTTTTTAGCTCTGGGAGACAGACTGTCAGGTCCAAACAGTAATTGGACAGAGGGGACCAAACAGAGAGGAACATCTAATTACTAAAAAAGAGATTTCCCCTCTTGGGCCTTGCAGGTGGACAAATACTGTGAGACATTTGGGTTTTGAATTGAGGCTACTGACCCAAATGCCTTTAAAGCAAACTTTGATATGTTTTTTTGTAGATTTAGACTTCACAGTGCAGAATTATGGACATGGCAAAGTTTGATGCCAACTTTTTTTTTTTTTTACGTTCATCTGCTGAAGAGGAAATGTTCCTCTTAAGAAGTCTATTTTTCTTTATGCAGGGGCCTTGCATAATGCAGCAGCTCAATGTGGATTAAAAATGCAGCACACTATTTTCCCAACATCCATATAAGTTGTCAAAATTACACAATGTTACATTTGCAGTGTCAAAGAAGAATTCCCTCTTTAAAAATACCTGTTATTCACTTGAAGTAGATTGAGAAAAATGTAAAATTCAGCTAGAAATCGTATTATAAATGTTTCTTGCTGTGAATATGTCTTTGCCATCTTGAAGAATAAAGACCACTGAGTGTGGAAATGAAGGATGCTCTGAGGCCAGACTGTTGCAGTGCCTGCCAAGTTTCAGATCACATCGCTTCAGTTCAAGTGTCTTTAATCTTCTGCACACAGCCAGAGCTGCTGAAGAATTAACCTTGTGCAAAGCATTCAGCAAGAGCAGCTTTCATTTCCATGTCACTCTGCATCCAGGCTGTACATCAATTAGCACTCAAACTGTGTTGTCTGTTTTGCTTTGTTCCTCCACTAGGGGGAGACTCTGAGAGGGACAGGCCCCTGGCTATACAAAGGGATCATTTTGTTTACACAGCCAAAATTAATGACTTTATTTGGGCCTTTCATGATTTTATTGGCTTTAAATGCATCTAATAGTCTGGTAATTACTTCAAAGCAATAAATAATTTGCAAATGTCTCGTTCTCGTACGACCACATGGTTAAAGCCAAGGCTGTTTGCAGAAAGCAAGCCTTATTGACCCTGAGGGTCTTTGTTGATTCCAGCGGGTGTTTAACTCTAATCCCAGCAGTGAAATGTGCTGATACTTACTGAATGGAGAAGTAGCAGTATGAGTGATTCCTCAATCACCTGCAGCTGTTTTTTTTTTTTTTTTTTCTCCTCTGCTCTCGATCTGAAGGAGCCTGCGGTGGCTCTGCCCTGCCTCTGTGACCTCGCCGTGATTGACTTGATCTCCCAAAGAAAAGCTCCCATGACCTCAAAAAGCTTGAGGAAACGGGGGATGAAGACAGACATAGCAGAGTAACAATAGACATCCCACCCCTCTTGCACACACAATCAGCACGTTTGAATTATTACTTTCCAATGACATGGAGGCTTGAGGTTGTCAAGTTGAACCACATTTGACATCCCTGAACTTTGTCTGGAAGAAGAACAGATAAGAATAGTTGTGATCAATGGCTGCTCCATCACTTGATTTCTAATGTCAGCCCAAAGCACAAGGATTTTTTTTTTTTTTCAAATAAAAATCAGTCTTAATGCTACAGTTATCACAAAACTCTATTTAAAGATCATCAGCAACTCAAAACTGACCATAATATTATGCATATTGAAGTGTGCTGCTGAGGAGGATCATTGTGGCCTTAGCATGGACTGTTTCATTCAGATGTCCAGTCAGCAGTAATTAGCTGCTAACAACCTAACAGGTTGCGTTGTTTTCATCTGGGGGTTAAATGCCACTCCCCCCCCCCCGTGGAGTCCACTGTTTGCCGCTGCTGTACAGCCTGTGGTCGGGACAACACCTTGGAGCCAAACAATTACATCAAGGTCATGGAGAGGAGGAATGTAGCGCCGATTAGTGCAGCAGAAACCTGCAGAGCGCACTCCTCCTCCCGGGGGTGACAGCAGACCTGAGCGGGAGCGACCTGAGGTTCTTACTATTCAAAATGCTCTCGCCTCGTGAGCGAGTCGTAAACACAGCACAACGAGGCTCGGGCCCATTGTCGTATAGTCTTTTTTTTTTAAACTGTGGTTTGAACTTTGGAGTCTAAAGTATCTCTGGGTCTAAAGTATCGGTGGGTTAAATCGTCGTTCCCACTTTCCTCTCAGTCGAAACTCAGACCATTTACCTGCCAGAGGCTGATCCAGATCCAGCTCCAGGCTCCAGAAACCACCGGGGTCAGCAAAGTCCCTCTGACCATGTGGGTAAAATAAATTTAAAAAAAGTCTGTTGGAGCAGATTATTTTTATGTGTTAAATCCCTTTATTATCCTCTTCTGACGTCCATATTGTAAAATTAACATTGGCCTGATTTTTATTCCAGTTTTTTCTTCGCCTTGTTCTAAATTCAGAACATTTCACCAGTTTGCTTCAACTTCAGTTCCGCTTTATTAAAATCGCTTTTTTTATATAAAATTATCCAGAAGTTGAAAACACGTTGCTTCTGAATTGCTGTCAGTGGAATTAATAAAGACATAATCTGCTTGTCATTCTGCAGGACAAAGTGTGGCCTGTCTTCTTCTTCTTCTTCTTCTTCTTTTTCTTCTTCTTCGGGCCTGCTGTCGGTATTTTTTCCACGAGTCACTTGTTGACACTAAACTCGCGGCACCTGTGAAGTGTTTATTGCAAACGAATTTCTTCTAAGAAGGTGGCCCTTCATAAACACATGCGGGCCTTGATTGTTTGGGTTTGATACTGTAGCGCAGAAGGTTCAGCAAGTTCAGACATGGAGACAATCGGTGCAAAACAGCATGTGAATCCTATTTAATTCTGTTTTTGTTTTTTTGTTTTTTTTTTTTTTTGTTCACCAGGGTGTTTGACTTTCTGACATGATGTAGAAATGTAAGTGATTTTTATGGGACAGACATTAATGTGTGCATTAAAATATATTTGCTATCCATGCGTGGAAGCCCTGTTTAAATTTTAAGTGGGACTTTAAAACAAAGATGAAGCCAAAAATAAATTTGGAAACAGTACGTGATCAGGACAAATATTCATTCTAGTGACCTGCAATAATTTTATTAAGACAGTCTTGTAGAAGTTTTGGATTTTGGTGGTTTGTTTAAAATAATTCCTGAATATAAAGACTTCATCCTGGTCAGGATAAACTCCGGTGCGTAATTACGCACGGGTAATGACATCTGATGTAAACCACCAATCTTCCTAAATGTGGACATGGCTGAAAAATAACATAAAACCCGGCATTGTAGTTAAAGGCAGTATCGATGCTCATTGTGGGGGGG
>CM076668.1:13855101-13885469 GCA_038496675.1 Rachycentron canadum
GGGGGGGGGGGGGGGGGGTTGGGTTAATACAACTCGGCTGTTACGGGACAGAAAAGAGAGGTGTGACCCTCCCAAAACTTTTCTTCAATGGGCTACCTGTAGAGACTCCGGGCGCCGCGCATAAATACTCCTCCCTCTGAGGATGAGCTCAGTCCTGAGGGAGACGCACACAGACGAAATTAGGTTTTGGGAATCTGGTTAGTTCGGATTATGAACGCTTTTGGACACCAACCATCTAACCAGCAGACCAGCCCTATTCAGCACCACAGCGCTCAGGAGCTCCTGGACATGGCCGTCTACTGCGATAACTACGGTGTGTACCAACAGAACCTCCACCACCATCACCCTCAGAGGCCGCCCACGCACCCCTCCAGCTACGGCCTCGGGGAGTACACGTCCCCGTCCGCGAACCCGTACTTGTGGCTGAACGGACCCAGCATCAACTCCTCTCCTTATCTCCCCGGGAACAACGGCACGTCCTACATTCAGTCTGGATACGGGTCGAACCAGAGGCAGTTCCTACCACCTCCCACCGGGTTTGGTGGAGCAGACCTGGGGTGGCTGTCCATATCCAGCCAGCAGGAACTCTTCAAGATGGTCAGACCACCTTACTCCTACTCAGCACTGATAGCGATGGCCATACAAAACGCCCAGGACAAGAAGTTGACTCTGAGTCAGATCTATCAGTATGTGGCTGACAACTTTCCTTTCTACAAGAAGAGCAAAGCTGGATGGCAGAATTCAATCCGGCACAATTTATCTCTGAACGACTGTTTCAAAAAAGTGGCACGGGACGAGGATGACCCCGGTGAGTCTTTGTATGAACTTAACCCACAAACTGTTTATAGTGGTGTGCTGTTGATGTTTTGGTAAAAACGCTTAAAATGAATGAAACCTGTTAAAATCGTCTCAGCCAGTTGTCAGTTTGATTCACTTTTTTGTAGGAAATATTTTTTTAAACGTGAAAATCCAGATTTACGTGAGACAAAATATAAATGTCACGCATATTTAACCCTCGTTTGGTTTGGTTTCTCATCCAGGTAAAGGAAATTACTGGACGCTGGATCCCAACTGTGAGAAGATGTTCGACAACGGGAACTTCAGGCGGAAGAGAAAGAGGAGAGCTGACATTAACGGGGCTGACAGCACCTCTCTGCCCGTCAAGTCAGAAGACGGCCCACACAAGCTCTCCGACACCGCCAGCCTCTTGAGCTCCTCCCCGCCCAGCCTGCACGGATCGCCGGCCTCCACGGAGCCCAAGTCGTCGCCGTCTCCCTCCGCTGAGCACAGCCCGTGTTTCAGCAACTTCGTGTCCAGCGTGAACTCGCTGCTGGCGGGCAGCGGCAGCAGCGAGGGCTCCCGGGGCGGGGAGCGGGACTATGGCTCCGGGCACCTCGGGGGATTGTCTCAGACCAGAGAGGGCATGTCTGGACTAGGCTCCTACTCGCCCACTTTAATCTCTCCTCTGAACTCTGAGAACAACAGAATCAACTATTACACATCTGTACAGAGCCTCTCCAACCATTTTAGTGTCAACAACCTCATATACAGCCGGGAAGGAACAGAGGTGTAGACTGTCTTTGTCAGTGTTGGGCTGCTTACAGAAAAAAGTAATTTATCACTAATTTTTAGCCTTTATATTTTTTTACAGGAGTAGCCTCCTGCTATTACTTATTCCTCATTTACTGGTTTGGTTGGCCTCATTATAAAACCACTGGGATTAAACTGGTGTTTTTATTACAAACTGGAGAAAAATTGTATTTAAGTGTATTAAAAAAAAAGGAATATAAACTACCACTGCTCCATTATGGTTTGTTCATACTAGCGCAACAACCATGTTTATTCCTAGGAAATTATTACATCTTTCCCACAGAGATGTAGCCTCCCCTTGAACTGATGGACTGACTTATTTTTTCATACCAGTTGTAGCTGCTCAGTTGCGCCGACTGCCTCTCTAAAGGAAGAAGACGACGCATATGTACAGAAATTATTTTCATAAGAAGAAATGTGACATGTATTTTAGACCAAACTGTTTTGTGTTTTATTTAAACTCATGTTGGTGTTTGAATAAAAGTCATTTATTTTAATTGCATCATTAAGGTCTATGTGTCATTTGCTATTTATCTTGAGTGTTTAATGCCACACATCAGGGCCATGACATAATTAGTAGTGTCAGGTCTTTAATTGATTTCCTTTAAGTTTTATATTCCTCATGGGACTGGTTCAGGAGTTTTCTCAACTTCATTCTGCAGTATGGTACTTTTAAAATTTCTTGAATCTTTAAGAGGTCATTATTTGTTTTACTGTTGTACAGTTTGGGATTGAGATAAAGCACAAAAGGCCCTTCTGAACACCCCATTTTTTTCCTAGATTTTCAAGTTAAATCGGCCGTTTAAAATATTTTGGACACCCCGCTGTGTTTTCGGGCTTTCTTCACAGCCCCAGTCAAGCAACTAGAAAGAAAAAAAAATAAGAAAGAAGTCGTCCTTAGAAATGTTCAGATTAAGGTTTTGGTATTGTAAGAAAGTGGGAAACAAACCAATAGAAATGCTTTAGAGCCTGTCAGGAAATCTGAAGTCAAGTAGCTGTAAGCAGTAAAGTGTGTAAGACAGAGACATTTTCCGCTTGTCACTTCCAATAGCCCCATTTCAACAAGCAATCAGACCTTTAACTTATTTCCACGAGGTTCAGAAGTTCAGCTTTTTGTCTGGGGCTGGATTTGACTCAGACTGCGGCTGTTTGATGTTAACCTGTTTGCAGAATATTCCACCTGTCTCCATCTATTCCCAAAGTCTTGTCACGCAAAATACTGGCTGTTCCGTGTGTGTCAGTGTGAATCCTGTTAATGGGATTTCTTTTACTTTCCTCTTTTCCTGTATTGGGAACCACTGTGAAAGAGCATCTGCGAAACAATTGACAAGAGTTCAACAGTATGTAATGTGCTTCTGTTGTGCTTGTGACCCAGGGGACACAACAGAAAGCATGCTATTGGGGAGAAAATTTTAATGTTCAAGTGATTTAACTCCCGGCTCCTGTCTTATTTTCAAACAATATGGATACGCACGGAATCAAAGCCTGTAAATAAAAGGAAACACCTCTTAATTGGTTGATAATTGAATTCACTCAGGCGCTCTGTGGTCTGGAATAAAAGAAAAATTAATTGACAAGACATTCGTGCCCCTTGTTGGAACACAATGGAAGCTGGCAATTCAAGAGATCCCCTCCTGGGCTCAAATGAAAATATTGCGATCTGAAGATCTGGGAACAAATTATCTCCCTCAGGCCACATTTTGCTCTATTATCTGTGGAGCAGCGCCACGGAGCAGACAAAGAGGATTTTTGTCATACAGGAGCAGGTTCTCACAGTAACAAGTTTTCTGTTGAAATCCTCATCACGTCCAGTGAATAGACTAGGAAGAACTTTCAGAGGCCTTTTAGTTCTATTACTGTCATTTCTTTACAACTCAGTTCAATTTGTAGCTTTGTCACTCAATGTGGAAATGTCAGGATACATTAATTCAGTATTTTACAGAAAAAAATAAATGATATCACACAGTTGTAGAAGGAACTTGCTGTGGAGTACAAATTGTACTTTTTACTTCACTACATTTATGTTCCAACTCAAGGCACTAGTTATTTTGCAGATAATCAACCAATAAATTATGATGTATAACCATACATCACGCTACTTTTCAGTATATGCAGTAATTAAAATGAAACCCATCTTTACCAGCTGTACCATTAGCAATGCTTGCAAATTAATCCATCAATTTTCATAATTGAATAATTATAACTTTTGGTTATTTAAGAATATTTTATGCTGGTACTTTTGTGTATCTCCACTGTGGTATTGCTAATTTCGCTAGCAATCCACCTTCGTTGACAACTTACAACTGAAGCCTGCATGCAGGCAAACACATCCACTCTAGTACATCTAGCTGCTTTCCAAGTTTCCCCTTTCAGTTCTCAGAAATGTAACGCTCCAGTGCCCTGTGCCTGAAGGGCAAATTTACCCGGGCCACATGAATATCAGTCAGGCCACCATGTCTCTGTGCTACTTGCTTAAGGGCCCCTGCCTCAAGGGCTAAAGGCCCAGGCCCTGCAGAATACCTCAGCAGAAGGGTGGCCTTGGTCCCCATATATGCCTAGTGGGCTAAACCCATAATGATGGGTTTCAGCCTCAAAGGGTCATCTCTCCAAGGGCGAGGTTGGCTCATAATTGAAGGAGTTGGTGTTTCAGAACTGGATTATTTTAATCCCCTTTATGTGAATAGATACCAACAAGTCACCCAATGTCAACTGTAAAGATCGGGGATGGGTACTTTCCTCATATGAAATGAATTTTGTTATCAGAAAACAAATTTAACTGCTACTGGCAGAATTTATAAACAAATAGGGCTGTTGGTCTGCTTTGAGTTTGAAAGTCATGAAGAGAAGTTATCTGTAGTTTTGGACCTGGAAGCTTGTCCGCGTTAGCCAGTGACTGACATGAGCTGGAGTGATGCATCACTGCTGGATAGAGTTGCACTCAGCAATGTGACAAACTTAACTGCCATTAGCTGCTCAGTGAGATCTCAACTGATAAATAAGCAACTGCAACAAGACTTGTAACCCTCTTTCGCTCCCAAACCTGTAGGCATTTGTTATGTGATGCCTTGCAGACTTATTTCTGATTATGTAAAGATCCACAAATAATTATATGACAATTTGTAGGTTTGTGACGCATTCAGAATTTCAAACAAAAAATGTGTCTAAAGCCTAATAATTTTCCACAGCCCATATAACACTAGCTTACAGACAAATTTGAGGGGTAATATGAAAAGGGAGACTGTGTGTCTGACCCCAGTGAAGAACATGATAGCTTGGCCATAGGGGGGCTGATTACAGTCTAGGTCTACCCTGAAATTTCACATCTGTTTGTAGCAGTCAGTGGGCATTATAGGGATAATTTCTTATATTACAGTTCAATCTCTTGAGGAAGTTAAATATTTAAGAGAATAATATGATGACAGCTTCTGGGGAAGCCACTATGAGGCTGTAAGGAGGGGGAGCACATGTCCTCACTGGACTTTAAAAGGATGGTGTGTGCAAATGATAGCTGAGTCGAATGTCTATCAATTGGCATGACCTGATTCGGTTTCATCATTCCCCACCTGAGGCCCATAAAAAGCCTAATGTATGGGCTGGTAACGGCATGGGATCCTCAATCCGGACGAGCAGCCATATGGATTATTTTATACAGAACAAGAGGCAGTTTAGTACAAACTGCTTGGCTCCTGAGAGCATGTGAAAAATGTGCAGACACGTCATACTTTCTTTTTCTGTCCTCATTTCATTTCTGTTTTAGATTGAATGCCAGCATATTTAAAAACATTAGATTCTCACTACAAAAGTGTCTCACCATGCAATTTGTTCTTTTTGTTGAACATATACTTTTCTTTAATCATGTTAAGCTTGATTTTTCCCTCCGTTTTACCAGTGAAAAGCAGTTCACATGGATACCAGGACAGGAGCACAGGAAGGGCAGCCACTTCAGAGCCCGTGAGGCTTGCCAACAGAGGAACCTGTGGAAAGAGTCAAAGAGATACAAGGATTAACGGACTAGAACGAGTCCCAGTAAATCCACAGCCAGGGCCTGTCTTCACATCGCTCTGTCTGGAAAACCTATCCCCAAAACAATGTAACTTATCCGCCGCTCACTCTATTGCTGGAATATATTTTGACAAAGTCTTTGTTCTCACATTAGGGAACTGTAGGCAGATCATCCGTTATCCGTGACCTTTGTCATAACACACCATGGCAGTGGTTTTACACACTGCTGAGAAGCCAGGGAAGAAAGTTCACATCAGCCAGGCTGATGTTTCTAACAAGTTATGGGTCATTCTGACTCACTTGAAGCAAACCCTCTGTTAAAATAACCCAAACATCTAGAGAAAGTACTTACCACTAAATCTTTTTTTTTAAAAATCTTTATCACTATGGATTTTCTTTTCTAATTTTATTCTCTGATTAAGTCAATACAGTAAAAGGCTCACTCAAAAACTCCTCAGTAAATCTGCAGCCATTCATCACCTACATGAAATTCCAAACCATGACCTTATGAGAACAATATCCAGGGTTCATGGAACATCAATTTCTATGTGCAGTGCAGCAGAACAAATATCTGAGTAACGGCCAATAAGTAATCATTTTAGCTCGGTTCAGGGACCACTTTAACTCTTGCACATGATAATGGTGCGTTTGACCTGTCAGTGCACGCTAGAACTCACTATTGGTGATTGCTGCAGTGCGTAAATAACATTTTGAGTAAGAACTCAAAAGTAATTTAATTATGAATTTTGAAATTAAAGCAACTGAACCAAACAGCATTAACATTTCCAGGGAGAGACACAAAAAGCATGCTTTGTGTTGCTGAGCCCTTTGCAGTGATACCACCCAGCTAGCAACACCTGCATGCTGTCATTACCTGCTCTTCACAGACAGGAAGCGGTGACAGATGACAGAGGAAGTAGCTACCCAGAGGGAATCCATTTTACCGGCTGCAGCTTGGACTTTTGGTGGTGAGACGGAAGTCGGGAGATCATTCAGTGCTCGGGGTATCCTCAAAATAGCTACCTCTGCACTGCTTGTCAGTCGTTGCGAGTGGTTCTAAAGGAAGCAATCTCTCAGTGTGAGTGTTAGAGCAGATGAAGTTTGTGTTGTCAAAAGACACAGCCCACCTGGGACACTTTTGAATCTTAATGATCTTAATGTGCATCATTTGGTCATTTGGAAACAGTTGTGTTTTGCAGCATAGAAGTTGCGAAAGAAGACTTGGGCTTATGTGTTGTCTATGTTGCTTCACCTGCTCCCATGATGTATTATTCAGCTTTAGTCCTATGTGATGGTGCATCTGCCCTGAGGAATTCATTGACCGCCCCAAACCCCCCCCTCCCCACCCCTTACCAAAACAACACTCCCCCGGCCCCTAATGAGACCCCCTACCTCCTGCCTCTATTATGAGGGATGCATACCAATATAGAGACAGGAGAGGGGAGACAGTCTGAGGCTCAGAGACCTCTGGAGTCCTCCCTGGCCTAAACCATCAAACGCACCCCTCACAGAGAGTCAAATAATGGGCCTGATCAACATTTAACCAAGTTTTCCCCCATGTAAGCCGCAGATGATCTGTGGCTGAAGGCTCTAAATGATAGCCTTTCAAAGGGGACAGGCATGCCCCCCTCCAAAACGCTCCTTTTGTGTTTGCCACTAATCCCAGCCTGCACTTCAAGGCCCTGGCTCACTTCTGAGGCAGCTGCTATCATCTTAAAGAGGAGGGAAAGAAAGGTAGCACTTTAAAACTGCTTTAATCAAGAAGATGTAATACTATGATAAGATGATCACCCCCTTAAGCATGCAATTATACCTCAATCACTTATTAATATTTTTGCCATTCATGGCTGTCATTCTTTTAATGCCTGGAATAATTAACGTGTTGAAATATAAAAAATAAAAATACAGACCAGGTATTCTTAGACTTTTTAAAATACTTTTTTGAACTTGACTGTTGGATTCATCTACTTGTGGGATGCAGGGAAACATTTTAAAATATAGAGACACCATATACATGAAAATCAGCCTGGCTTGTGCAGCAGCAGCACAGGAAACAGATTTCACATGCTTATTTGCCAGACAAGTGTTCAAACAAACATCAGTGCGCAGCAAGTGCTGTGTGTTGACTCTGGTATTGGAGTCTATCAACCCCAAACAGTTTGTGTGTCAACTATAAACACAAGACATGCACCCTGTCTGGGGGAAACGGGCTTCCAGGCTCACCGCTGCTGCAAAAGCTCCCCACTTTTGAGCCGAGTTCACTCTGCTGCCATGACTCACGCCGTGTTTTTGTGATAAAAACAAGCAACCGTGTTGCTGAAACTCATTTAACGCAGTCTGTTCTCCTTTGTCATGTGATGGCATTCCAGCGCTGTGACATAATCCAGGATGCACAAACGTGCACCCATGCATGTTTTTATATGTGTGTGTATCCACTCCACCCTGATGCTGACAGCACTGCTCATCTACAGAAGTGTGTTGACATGCCCCCACTTGACAAAGAAGCCTTTTTTATTCACCATGAGGGAAAATAGGTTTTTACAAGCCTCAGATCATCTGAGCCACACAAAGGCATAATTAAAGATGTGAGAGTGAAGGACATTATTAAGAAATGAAGATTGTATGCTGATTACTGTGTGTGTCACTGGTGCACTCTGGTGCCTGTTACTCTTAACCTGACATCATGTATAAAACATGTTTTAAACGGGATTACAGTTGATGGAGTCAAGTCACAGTATGCATCCTTTTAAGTATGTGGCCTGCTAATCTTTGAAGGTACTTACATGGGAAAATTATGCTTTTTCAGTTATAGTTTGGTAGTTTTCATAATATCTCACAGTGGCCCTCGCAGGCAACTTGTGTTGCAAACCACTGTGGTTTAAAAATCGTTGTTTTTCTAACCACTACTGTTCTCAGCATGGAGCAGCTTTTTAAAACCTTGTCACTACAACAAGAAAGTGGTGAATGGCTCCCGAATGAAGGTCTGTCGAGGCATAGTCAAGTTTTCTTTAAGTTTTTTTTTTTTTTTCTTTTTATATTCATCTACTCCATGAGCTTCAATGGGCCATTAGAAGAATTGTTGGGGAGACACACTTTTTTATTTACCATAAACTGCCAGGGACCAACTCACTGACAGGGCCATCAAGACAGATGGGACTCCGTCTTAATTAGGTGGGTCAGGCCTTGACCAGATAGCTTTGTGCGACTGTCAGTGCCCCTCCCTATATAAATTGTGTAATTATCCCTTTCATTACACTGAGTTTTCAGGCTACCTGATAGAATTCAAAGGGAGGTGTCGCTATCTCTTATCATTATGCTAATTGGGCTTGTGACCAGCAGTTAAATCACAATAGAGGGGGGGTGAGCAGCAGCTATCAAGCTAGTCTGCTAGTCTAGTGGGCGACCCCAGTCAGGTACTTGTCTGTCTGCAGGGTGATGGGCCATGACATGTCCACAGGCCCACGGGGGATTCAAACCAGGAGGGGAGAGCTGCCTTGGGACAAATCCTGGAGGGCAAGCCCCCCTGACCTTCATCTGCATACTGGAGAGCAGCTAAGATGCCTCTTCAAGAGCCATTTGAATATGATTAGACATGAATGACCTTCACAAATGAGCAGACACAAGATGCTTTGTGTGGGTCTGTCTCAGGACTCCTCTGGTGTCTGGGGATGTGTGGTTGGATCTTGTAAATTCCCTCCTGTCCTATACCTGTCCCCAATGAGGCAGCAGGCTTCACGGCCTGTGTCAACAGTGTCAAATGTGGACCCACGGCGCTGTAGAGAGAATTTGATAAAGGGGGAGTGACAAATGGTTAATTTCCATTCTGTTAAATAAGCCAGGCACACTGCCCTCTGCGTACATGTCAACATTGGGAGCTTGTATGGGTCACACACTAATGGCTGAGTTTACAGCTTGGTGCTCGTGTCTCACAGAATGAGCAGAAGAAATACTGTAGGTTATCATCCTCAATCAGCCCCTTTTACTCAGAAGAAAGAAAGAGAAAAAGCTCATGATCACATGTGCCTTTATATCAAATAGAAGAAGTAGAATTTATCAATCCATCACTGTTTATTATTCAGTAAAGGAAAGAACCAGCAGGCTCACACGTGTTGAGCTATGTAGGGGTGGGACGACTACTACAATTAGATCAGGCCATCTTTCCAATAAATATAATGAGGATGAATCAGAGAGTTGTGATGTTTTTAATGGTGTGTAATGGTACGAGCACTGACAGAGTAATAGCCCCAGCTCTATTGACTTTTCTCATTACACAGTGGCAGAGGCCTTGTCCAACCACTATATTTAACCACCGCATGGGCAATCATCTCAGGCCCATATTACTGGCGAGCCTTTAATGAAGAGCACAATCATCAGGCATTTAGGTTTAATGAAAAGAGCCACCTGCTAAAGTGCACAATCAGACCTCAGAGACAAGCAACCGTTTTAAATGACCCTCAGATGAATCATGCTACTCATGGATGTAATGGATGCAATAATCAAATGTGCAGTTAACTGCACATGCGTGAAAGTGCCACATGCGTGTCCCACGCTTTTACTTTAAGCTGTGAAAAATTAATTTTCTTATCTACAGAGTTTGTAATAAATTAGTCAAGAGTCCCAGACAAGAAAACAAAGCTGTTTATGAGGTAATGGTGTCGGTGTAACAGCATGGTGGTGCTCTGGCTCCGGTGTGAACGGACTGATCAAGTGTTGTTTCTGATTAAAAGCCGAGCTCATGCCGGAGCCGGGGAAGCTGTCAGCGTTTGTGTAGGACAAAAGAAAGCTTGATCTCACAGACAATGCATCCTTATATGTGTTATATGATATGGACTCTGCCAAAGTCCATATCATATAACCCAACATTTTCCAACAAAGCCCAATCTACTCACTGATTCCACTGTGAAAGCCTGGGTAATAAGGTGGTATGAATGAGGAAATAAATTCCTGATGTAAGTGGATGAGAGGATAAATTGATATACTGGCACTGGCTTCACAAAATGTTCATTAGCTGATATTTCACGTTAACCAATCATTTTCAGACATCTTGCTGTCTTTCAAGTTGTCTTTGTCTCACTTCTCCTCAGCAACAGTTGGAGGGAAGCACACCTGCAGGTCAGGTCCCTCTCGTATTTACAGTCAACAACAACGACCCATCCTTCATGTGGGGTGGATCGAATTTTAAATAGTGATCACCTGTCTGGCTGATGGTCACCTTTGCTGGACTGCGATACAGCTGCAAAATACTCTTGTTATTGAGTCCTGGAGCTTTTTACTCATCTCAGTTGTCTAAAGGATTATGACCATACTCTAAGTGTGTGATTGACAGAGACTTAGATTTAGAAAACAACGAGCACTGTACTTCATGGAAATAGTGAGGTCCCTTATATTCTGCACCATCATCTGTTAATATCTTCCAGGCTTGTGATGGTATTTGGTGATATATACTGTATCTGACACAAGTAGAAAACAGTGATGGACAGTAAAACCATGACATTCAAGTCGCTCTAAATTTAAATCTAAATTGAAGTTTTGAGTTTGTATAGTGCCTTGTTTGTCAGTTTATTGTCATATAAGACAAAGTGAAGCTGAAAGTCCCCCCAGTTAGAAGAAGTTGGATCTACATGTTTGGCATTTTTACCTGAATTGTTATTTAATTTTAAAAAATCAGTTGCTGATCATTTTTGTCAACAGATGAATCAACTCCGGTCATACTAATGCAGGCATAGGTAAGAGTTGTCCATCCATCTGTGTTTTATACTCCAGCCTTTATCAACTTTGCATAGTCTGTATTTACTGACATGCTGTGACAGGAGAGTCCACTAGATAAAGAGGAGAATAAAACCAGTGTGAGTCTGGTTTTCACAGCTTGTATTTGCTGAAATGAAGTGATCCTCCTTTTACAGCAGACAGATCTTCATGAAGCAAAGCTCCAGTATGTGTGTATCCACTATACCTTTACATTTAAAGCCACTGTGCTATGACTGGATGTTTGTTTCGTCATCGACGGTCCACTGCTCTCACAGACTTGTTTTTCATTGTGTCCTGGTTGCAGACTCTGCTCAGGCTTTGTCATACATGATGGCCAGCTCTTTGAGGCCGTGCCAGGTCCTGAACACTCTGAGTTGATTATTTTGACATCTTATGGCAAGGAGAACTCTCCTCTCAGCGGGTTGTGCTTAAGCACAGCGAAGAAGCATTCCTTTGTTAAGTGTTTGTGTCACACTTAAAGGATTAGAAAGCATTTGAAAAGCACAAGGAATAATGTTTGGAATCACCTACTGAATACTTCTACTGCTCAGGTCAATGAACCACACATTTATTTATAGGGTAAAATTAGCAACCCCACCAAAATACAGTGAGACACTAGTCCCAGAATCCAGGTTTGGGCTCTGTTCCAGGAGCTGGCAGGGGTTCACTGTATGGAAGAGTGTGTGTTACCCATATGATATTTTACCCATTTGACAGTATGTACATTTATGTTCCCATATTTTAAAGTTTCTGTCAGGGTCATTTTAAATCCCCTCACCTGTATCTTACATTTAAATCTTCACATGTAGACATGTCTGAGTCTAAAGTGGGAAAGGCATGCTGGGATAAATCACTGCAGACATTTCTACCTCGATGGTTCCCATACATCTCCGATTTTATTGTGTCTCAGGATCCTCTGACTTGATGTGGTTCTGGTGTGGTGACAGGTTTTTTGTTTCTGCTCAGAGGGAGGAGAGAGGCCTCTGCTGGGCAGGTTGTGTGTGGCACGGATTATTTCAGCAAAGTACAGTAACATATTTGAATCCTACACATTTCCACACAGAAACTTTGTTGTTTTTTTTAAACATTTTCACTCTATTTTTTTCTCTGTTGCTTATAAACACTTTAGAGAATAAAACTATTTCATGCTGAGAATGTGATGAAACTCACAACTTCGAGAGAATCTGAATTTCAAGTTCACTTGAATTACAAATCTGCATATTGCCTCACTTAACCCTGGAGATGTCTTACGTTTTAAGAGAATGACCTTTAAAAGTTTCCAGAAGCTGCTGTGCTTCACCAGACTGTGTTTCATCAACAGGCAGTTTTCAGTGGCGATACCACCAGAATTATTTAGAGTAAGAAGTTTTTTTTTATGCAATTATAATAATTGAATAATTTTATTTCTAAGAGCCGTTCTTAAACATATTTGCTACCATTTTCAGGTCACGGTTTATGGTTTATTTTTAATTTTGAGATGTAAGCAAGACAGGAAAACAGTACAAAAACTACATTGCAGTAATATCATTCAAATGTAGAGTGAACCAACCCTTTGAAAGTCCCGTATTTTTTATAAAATATTTTTTTTTTAGATTGTTTAAAATATTCTGAGTGAGAGAACTCAAAGTGTCAGTCTTGTTCTCCAGTTTCAGCTCTCTGAGTGACTGAGGGGAGATGGACATCACTTAGGGATCCCCAGGGGTAGAAATTCCTCTAAGACTTAGTGTTTTTTCTCGCTGTCCCTCGCAAACAAATTCCCAAGCCATTTCCATTAAGAGACTTGGAACAGGCTTTTCTGTGAGCTGCACAAAATGTATGACAAGCCAAAGGGCAGGGTTTTGTCAGACAAACCTCTGAAGGTGTAATCCATAGTGTTAAAAACAGAGTGGCTGACCTTTGGTATGAGCTATCTGATGCCTATCTTCCTCACTCTGAAGTATGAATTTATCTCTGGTAGAGCTTTGAGTCTGATGTTCACACACTGGTGCTGTGCAGAGTTGTTGTAAATCACCAGAGGAGAAATGAGTGACACGTCTCAAATGTTTACATGCGGCCCCTATTCTTCTGCTTAGGATCTGAGAGGCAGGTTGGCAGCACAGCATTTACCCCCCCAGTGCCTTCGCAGAGGTTGTGTTACTTCGTCCATACATCACCCTGACATGGGTGCACTCATTGAAACGGCCCGGCTAGACCGCATCTCAGGATGATGACATATTTGTCATTCCACTCAGTGAGGTGTGCAAGCATCTTATGACTGTCAGAGATGAAGCAGCTCAGATCACACGCATCCTCCGTCTAATTTATTCAAATGATAATAACGCCGGATTTCACGTTTTGGTGGTTTATAGAGCTCAGTAGATGATCTAATTAGTGCAAGACCCTCAACGTTCAGTCTCCGACATCGATACTGTCCTGACCCTGCCTGGGATCCCCCTTCGGCACAGCTTCCCCTGCTCCTCCTGGGGGTAATGGAGGGAGGAAGAATGTGGAGGGAGGAAGTAAGTTTCCTCCAGGCAGATTGCTGGATGGAGAAGCTGAGAGACGGACAGATGACAATGGCGGGGAGGCCGGGGCCTGAGTGTCGCCTCAGGGAGTCCTACACCCTGCTACATGTTGGCTCCAGCCACTACGCTAAGTGCACCGAGCTGAGGCCTTCACAGCGGATTTGGCAAGGTGATCCCTTCACCCACCCCCATCCATCTCCTGCCAGCCGCTCCCCCTTCTCCCTCCTTGCCTCCACCTTACCCTTCGCTTCTCTTCCTCCCTTCGTTGACACCCAACCAGGAGGTGATGAGTTGACACAGAGGGTGAAGACAAGTCAGGAGGCTTTATCTTCACCATTACTGCTTTTATATCTTTGGTGGTGATCTAATTACTTGTGCAGTTTGGGGGATTGTCAACTGTTTATTTTTTAGGTTTTAGTTGTTTAGTTGTCATGAATGTGTGTCTATGCATGTGTATATCTATATGTATTCATTACAGTCAGTAAGTTGATTAAGAATTGTGACCAAGACACATAAAAGGCATTTTACAACAAATTGCTTTCCTCAGTCTAACTATACAACACTGATGCTGTTTCTAAATGAACTCGGATGCTCACCCTTTGTGTGCAGGACATTCCTGTTACTTATCAGCTGACATGTACATCTAATCAACCAGATTAGGTTTTTGCAGATATGGCAGATGAATGTGCATGTGTATACATGTACATCAATATGTATAAAGATGTATGTGTGTAGCTTTGGACATGTTGAGCTGCCTTTAAATGTGACAAATTCTGGTTATTGATAAACATTTTTTTTAATTATAGTCTACTGGGCAAAAAACAAAAACATCATATTTTAAATTTTATAATAAGGCTAATCTGTCAGATTAATTTGATTGATTCTTATCCCATTGGACTTTGCTATAGTGATGTCACGGTGTCTCACAACTAGACAAGTAAAACCCAAATTGTGATAAACCATAGTTATCCTCTAATGGATGGGGTGAGGCCTGTGTTGAGTTTGGGGTTATCTGTTATATGGACAAATTGTTTCATACAGATGCAAACAGGCCTGAAGCACTTCTGATCCCTCCAGTAGTCAGACACCGTGTCTCCAGGTCTGTGCTGAATGACACTGAGCATTGCCTCCTGTAGTGAGGCTGCATTGTTTCTTGCTCGGGATTTTTAAAAAGCCGATATCAAATTCTTCCCCATTTAAAGAACCTCTGTTTTATCAGAGAGACAGACAGGTGATTGCAGCTCTTAAAACCCTGCGTCATAGGGCTGAAGTGCTGCAGTGACACAGCTCAGAGGAGAGGTGGAAAACCTGATGATGAATGGAGCAGAGGCATGGAAGTATTGAATTGCAGCAACATTCCTGAAGGTAAACTTCAGTTATTGCGATGCTGTGGTAATTTGTAGTGTCATGTGTTGCGGTTCCAATCTCTGTTTTTCATTGTCATTGCTCAAGGTGTTGATAATGAGATGAACATCTTGACAGATGAAATTATACTCTTTATGACAACAGCCTCTGGGCTTTTTCTGCGGCCAGTGCCGTAAATTTCTGGCGGGTGTGACAATGATTGACGGCCTTGTGACAGAGCTTTGCAAATCCTTTAATCCGTTCATAAAGCTCAACAGAGGGCACTTGATGCACTTTATTCTGGCACCTCTCTCCATCTGGCTTCTGTAAAAGACACTCAGTGCTGTCACTTGCTCCGAGAGCCTTGATGGGAGCTGATGACATGCAACGCTGAGAGCTTTTTATGAGACGTGATCACAAAGATCTTCAGTGTACTGTATTACAGTCTCTCTTTAACCTTCACATTAACACCATTTCTTATCTTGAAACCTAAATTTTTGCCTGGTTCACCGAAATTCTTTGCCCAGAAAAGTGTTAATATTTTATTTTCTTCCAAGCAACTGTAAGGAAATACTGTACAAAGCAGACTAGAATTTATATGTGCTGTCCATGGCTGCAGACTGCTGGAACCTCTGCAGGTTTTACGGCCGTATGGTTTTGGTGAACAGCTTGCAGCCTTTGACTGAGTATCTCAGTTACAGTCTAGTGTCTGTGATCTACGGATTTGTCTCCCACTTCAGTGACAATCTGCACTCCTCCTTCACACAGAGGCCTTTCATCTCATGGACACACAGATGAACCTTGAAACCACTTAAAGATATAACCTCACATGTAAAATAAAACAGTAAACTAATCGTTCTTAGAAGCAGGAGTGTATTTATGTTGCTGTTGTTTTCAGTAAAATTACAGGCTTATATGAGATCACATGACAAGATAGTTGAGGCTTATATCTTAAGGTGTTTTAGCCTTGATTGGTAAAACAAAATCAGTACAGTACAGTTAGAGTCATTTCTAGTTATCGGGTTACAAAAACTGCAACTATCCCTGTTTGCTGCCACCTGGTGCAAAGCTTGAGCAACTTACTCTCATCTTTTACAGCCCTGAACACCATGTAGGCCTGGTGTATTTGGTGCTGCCGAGGATTCAGGCTAAACTGTGATGGTACATGTATTCCTATGAAAATAAAATGAGAATAGAATAGAATGAACATGATGCGGACCTATAAGCATACTGAATATCTTTTAACAAGTGGTTTAATGCACATTTTCCTCCACAGGCAGAGAGGCTTAGAAACCTTTCTGCAGTACAAAAGAGCTGCCCCGGCCTCGCACTGTAAACATGGTGGAGTCCATGTGGACACAAAATCAGTCATAACCTTCATCCACAGCTGCTGTGAACTGAAACATGTTCTCAGCATCACACTGTGTATTATGTTCTTTTCCCATTCACTCATTTGTTACTCACCATTGTGTGCACAGGAGAACAAGCACTGTCTGCTTTGAGGTAAGGATGATAACTTATAGGGTCTCTATCTCGACAGAAACAGGTCACAGACAGCTCTCTGCACAACACTAAGAAATCCACTGAGTCAAGATCACGTCAGCATCACTGACTTTCTGCATGGTCAGTGTTCACTACCACAAATACCTCTGAATACTCTTTTTGTATGTAGTACACATATTTATCTTTATTTTCTTCTATGAACCATCTGTCTGAAATTTACTGGGTCTGAATTAACATACACAAAAATCTATTAAATTCTCTGTTTCAGTTTTTTTTTTCCTTTACCCTGTAAGATTTATTGTTGTTGATGTCAACTGCCTTTTTTTTGTTTCCAGGTCAAATGGCGCCAATTCATTTTAACCATGTGCTGTGTCAGTAGGTTAACTGTGTGTCCCTACGTGTTGCACCCACTGATGTCTATCACAGCTGCCAATCAGGGGCACATTAATCAACAATGGTGTCAAGCGGCATGGGGCAGAGAAAGTGCTCAGCCCTCCGTCCATCCATCAATCTGCCTGTAAACCGTCATCCGACATGAGACGCAGTTCTTTTCTTTTTTCTTTATTTTTTTTAAACCACACCAACTGATTCATCAGGAAAAATCTTCATATACCTATTGGTTCAGTTTGTCTCCAATGTGTTTATGAGATCAGATTGGCTACTCCCTGTCCTTTTCTCTTTCTCTCTCTCTCCCATCCAGGTAAAGTGGAGAATTGGCTTCAGGTGATTTGGAGAAGATCTTATCTTCTGTTAACAGAGGAATGACACCATAATGGAGCAGCAGGGGTGCAATTACCTTCCAGCCCTCCCCCCCTTCTCTCCTTCCCTCCACCTTCACCTCAGCCTTCACTGACAAATTAAGATTAATGACACAGATAAATAGGGAACCTGCCCACCTTCCAGTATCACATGGTTGGATTGAATGTGAGAGCACAGTGAAGAGGTGCAGCCCATGTTAATCTCTTCTAAGACTTGTTCTGTATTATCTATTAAAGTGAAATTCAAATCTAAATTCTAAGTCAAATACAGTGCTTCCCTCTGACTTACAATAAAACTAATAAAACAGTATTAAATGTAAAGAAGCAAAAACAATATTTAAAGATGTATTGAATCATAAACAAGACATTTTCCCCTATTTGTAATTAAAGTTTATAATAGTAGACAACAGACTATAAGAAGTAAGTCCGATTTGTAAAATGAGTTAAATATCTAATCTAAACTGTCATTATCATAGCTTTGTTAAGGTGTGGTGTCATAGATGTTCATTACCTCAATAAATACAGCAAGGACACTAACATCATGAGACTCGCACCTATTTTACTGCAGATATGGGGGAAGGATAAGGTGTAGTGATAAGGTCAAAATATTGAAAGACTTGAGGCCATGATTAGAGTTTTTAAGGTTGAGAGATTCAAGTATTTTTTGAGTTTTGCTTTAATATTATTTATCTGTAACAGTGGAGCTATGAAGTCACAGGTAAGAAGCCATTTAAGGTGTTTATGAAAGTGTTAAAACAAGTGTTGTAGACACCCCTCTCACCTACACCTACATATATGCACCCACCCGTAGCTCTCAGTTGTCAATGTGAAATCAACTCCCCAAGGTGGAGGGAGACCAGACCCCCTTCCCCCCAACCCGGCCATACCCCACCAGAGTGGACTCTACATGGCTGAATGTGTGTCCCCCCTGCCCTGCAGCTGGAGGTGTCTGTTTCACAGGCCTCTGTAATGCGGGACCTGGGAGGATAAGGTTTCACAGGTACAAAAGTTTCCGCTTTAATCCTATCACACAGAGTGAGTGGTCAGGGCTCAAGGCCTCTGCATAATCCTGGGTTCATTCAGTCTGGAGAGCCAAGAGACAGTGAGTATGCCGAGAGGAAGAGATTACTGCCCATCTCTGATTTGATTCAATCAATGTTTGCACAGCAAACGGCAAGAAAGGGGGGTCTCGCAATAGCAATTCAGCTTTTCCACACCTCAGCGCACGCAGGAGAAGATCAGCAAAAGATACAGTTAAATGTCTCCTCTGGCAGCTGTTAAACAGGTTGATGCTCAGAACCAAGAGACACGACCACCATTTAAAATGCCTTTGTTCTTGCCTTTATTTCTCATCATGCCATTAGGAAAAATACGTACATTGTTTATGTGGCAACTGACTGGAAAGAATCATTTTAGACAGCAAGTCAGGATAAGTTTTGTTATTTTGTCTTTTATATTGATGATCAGCTGCAGTCTGTCACAGCTCAGGCAGAGTCAATGATAAATTTCGAAGAATGAAAAATTAAAATAAGAGGGTCTCTAATGGCTGTTAGATCTATGCTGTTTTGTGAAGAGCTTATCAGTGTCACAGCAGGCAGGTTTCATGCTGAAACAGGCTTTGACGCGGCCTCCTCTGGAGAATACAACCTGCTGCGACTTCACACTGTGTTCGAGCTTTACGGTCACACCATGACCATCCTGCATCATGTAGGTTTTTGCAGGACTGTGGTGGACAGTAAGACAATAAATACTAAAATTAAAATTGCCTGTTGTAAGTCAGTGCATTCAATAGTCGAATGGATTAATGAATAAAACTTGATTCTGACTGACTTCATATGAAACTGTTGCATTTTAGAAGACATGGTGGATTTTCTGCTTCCCCTAATAGAATTTCTGTCGGGCCTGAGATGTTTTTGAGCCATTGTAAAAAGTGGACATTTTGAGAAATTCAATACATATTCACGCTGACGACCACGAAGCAGATTGCTGCATCCTTCCACAGGTCCCTTGAAGTTCAGGACTTGAAGAAAGAGTGGTTCTTTTGAAGGCAAGTAGAAGGCGTTGCAGGGCTGAGAGGTGCTGGGAAGGGCATGTCCAAACAGACTTTAGGCCCTGAGTGATGGGACACGGGAAGCGGTAACAGGACACCTCTGCCCTGCTCTCATGTCAACACAGTCATGTGAATCACAACTGCGAGAGCGTCTGAAGATCCAGGAGACAATAGATGTTGACTCTCAGCAAGATCTTTCTCAGTTTCCACAGAATCACAAGCTTTGTTTGGATCGCTGTATTTGTCAGCATCACTTGTTTTTTTTCTTGAAATCTTTTAAGATGGATTAAACAGATCTGTGATAAATCTTTATCTCTCATCAAGACTTTTCCAAGTTGATCCCACATGGAAGCAGATACAGTTAAGATGCAATGCATCAATGAAGTTTAAAGGGCTCAACTTAAGCACTGCTTCTGTCATGAGCCATGGAGTGATGAGGGTAAGGTAATCCCTGCAGCCTATGTCAGTGAATCAGGAAGTTTCTCGGCAGTTCCCAAGAATAACACGGAAAGATTGTAGATCAACAAATGTGTAATAGAGATTCAAATTTTGATTCGAGTTTAAAAAATCATTACTTAATGGTAGTGATAAAGGTTGAAGCAGTTAACAGTTAAAAAAGTATAAATGGTTAAACACTTAACAGTTAAACAGCTGAAACAGATAAAACTTTCAATCATCACCTGAAAGTAATCGATGAATGGTTGAAACATCCAGTGCTACACTAACTGGGAGTGGTACAAATGCAAACTTGACCAAACCTTAAAACAATATCGGCTTTTGTATATAACATCTAATTTGAAATAAACGTATATTTCAAACAATACTGGTGGTGGTGTGAGCACCTTGAGTTCAACCAGCAGTTATTATGGAGGCACACGTGACAGAAAGGTTGTGGACCACGTGCAGATTAGTTAGATTTGCTTTATCGTTTGTTTTTTCTTGGTCAGAAATATATCCCACGACTAAAAGAAGAAAAACAACAATTAACAGGCCACACATGATTCTTCTTATCATCTAAAATGACTGATCAAAGAGTGGTTGAAAAGAAACATCCTTTTCTCTCCAGATCCTGTTTCAGGAAAGGTGTCCACCTCAAAACAAAACAGGCTCCTTGCATTTACAGCATGTCAGACATAGAGGGCAGCAGACATCAATGAATTCCCTCTGCCTCTTCCCGCCACACCTTTCACTTTCTATTCAAATTTAACATTAATAAAACTACTATACGTCTTGAAAGAAAGTTAAATGTTAACCATTAAAAGACAAAAACAGTGAAAAGTGTGCTGTAAAGTCATCCTTTAAAATAAATGGAGAAAACAACCTTATCTCACTTATTTATTTACATTCATTCGTTAACATTTTATGCAAACTTGTTTGCTCTGACACTTATTACACAAACAAATTCATTAGGTTTATGTACAGCTGTTGATTAGTAAAACGTGGATGTATTGAAGCTTTAGCTGCATTTGACTCTAAACCAAGAAATATTACATTGTTCAACTGTAAAATAAATAGATTTTCATAGAAATGTCAATTTAAAGTCCAAAAGATATGAACCTAAATTGATTCACATACAAATGAAGGGATTAAAACACTGAAATGATAAAACTGTAGCTAATATGAAAACATATTGTAATGGATGATTTTGTACTATGACAGACTGGCGACCTGTCCAGGGTGTATCCTGCCCAACATCAGCTGGGATTGGCTCCAGCCTCCCTGCGACCCCACATGCATAAGCAATAATGGATGGATGGTGATTTTGTACTGAATCCTACAACTTTAACCCCACCCTTCAAACATTAAAGAAGTTCTACATGTGTATTTTAATCTATATACATACAACCTCTACAATTTTCCATGACAGTTAATTACAGTCCAGAAAGTCCTGATAAGCAATTTATCAGTGTCACTGGAAACTGACTGCGTTGCCTTTAATACATCATTATCTCCTTGGGGGCATCCTCAGTAGGCCTCTGCTGTTCTCTCCTGCGTTTGTAGGCTGCGTGGTCGTACATGTATATCAAGGCAATGGCGAAGAGAGAGAGCGCTGTGTAAGGGATGATCAGGTAGTATCCCAGCAGCATCTCTGAGGACTTGTCCTTCAGCTCCACGGGAACAGCGTCAGAGAAGTTCTCTACCAAATCCTCTGCCATGCTGGTCATGTTGATGTTCACCACAAATATGATAAGGACCACAACTGACAGGCATGCTGCAGGAAGGAAAAAAAGATTTAGCACTATCTCAAATGAAAGAGTGGGACAGAATTGTACCACAATCTTCATTTAGATGTTTTCATCAGTAAGTTTCATTAGTGCAAATTTCCACTTCTGTTGCTCCCAGGTACTTGTTCTGTAACGTGTGTCACTTACCACTGATTGAGTTGCAGGTGTAGACCCCAACAGGCCCCATGTAGGTTTCATAAGGGTTACTGACACTGTTGTAGAGGGAGATAAGGATGGTGCAGGCAGAGAAGAGCAGACACAGGGCCAACAAGCACACGACTAAACCATAAAGGACGACCGGGGTAACTCCTGTTTCTATCAACTTAGGAATCACTACACACACACACACACACACACACACACAAACACACACATATTATATATCTTAAATGCATTTACAACTAGAATTACAAGCTGATGATTTGTGTTGCCCAGTCAAGTCTAAAGTGCAGTACTGGCGTCATCCATTTGAACAATAAATGCCATTGACAGAATTGAATTATTCAAAGTCAAAACCTTTTCTTTTCCAGAGGTGAGTGAGAAAATGTGTTATTTGGGTGAACTGGCCCTTTGAGAGCCTCTTAGAGTTACCTTGAAATGTATCAATGCTTCCAAACAAGGGGCAAAACGATCTGTTCAAATTCCCATTGAAGAGGTCCAAAGTTATGATAGCACTTCCGTTGAAGAGGTTGCTTCCTCCTCTTGCACATTTCATGGTCATCTTAGCCCACTGTCTTGACATGCTGAACCCCATCACCCCAACAGATGTGGCAGTGACCAGTGCGCATGATAGGAAATGTAGAGTCTTCGTACCTGAGGGCATTATCGCTGTATTCCAGTGGGACTAGTTAACTCCAAAACCCCAGGGTATTGTTCTTTAGAGCTCTTATGAAGCCTCAGAAGCAATCCAATCCAATCCTCTAAAGATTCTGTGTGTGAATAACCTAGCTGGGTGGAGTGAAAGGTGGACTGGTGGTCATAAAGTCTCTTGATTATGACTGTGACCTTTGGCTCCAGAGGGACAGGCAGGGCCGGTTGTCATGGTAGGGACACCAGATTTCCATCAACAGGTAAAACATGGGACCTGAGCCAAGTCTGGTCTCAGAGGGTTAGTATTAGGGTTAGGGTTGGAAAGAAACTCACATCTGTTGTCTGGGTGTACAGTGAGGGTTGGTAAACTCTGGAGGGCCAATGCGAACAGTGGATCCTGAACAAAGCAACTTCAAGACATGTAAAAGACACATCTGGTTCCTGTAGCTCAGTGTCCATGGCACGTTCACAGCCTTGGATTCAAAGTCCTGTTCTTGAAATTGTAGGGTCATAAAACATATTGCAGATTAATTATTTACACGTCTCACCAAAAACAAAAAACAAACAAAAATAAAAAGTTACTGGAAGAGGAATGATAAACTGATCACATGTATCAATGAAGCAGTAAAGCCATGACCGGAGTCGGTATCACGAGGATGTGTTCGGCTCATGATGAAGGAGGTTGCAGATGTGACGTTGTTGGTTTATGGCACAAAATAAAGCTGCTTTATGAGAAAAGGCAGGAAGAGTGCACTATTTTACCAGCAGCCAGTGGAGCATTAGGAATTCCTGTTGACGGCAGATGGGAGGTGATCAAGAGAATCTGTTTATCATCTGGCAAAACATTTCTTCCCATCATTCAATCAGCTTGAGTGTGATTAAAATCAGGGGAAACGATGATAATTTCAGCAGCAGTGATTTCAGTTTTCATACATTTTAATATATCATGTGATTACAGTGTAGTGGTAAATTACAGGGTAGATACAAATTATTTTCTCATACAATTATCAATTATTCCTAAAAAAGAATTAATGTAACTGCTATTTGAAATATTTCTAACATTTCTAATGTAAATATATTGTGATAACTGTCTATATAGTATCAGTGGAGGTCATAAATAGTCGTTTTGGGGCTTCATTCTCTCTAAATCCCAAACTCTTATAATTATAACATACATAATAATGTTCACAATAGTTTATTTAAATCATTAGTATCAATGTGGTTTTGTTTCCACTGGGATTAAAGGGAACAGTGTTAAAACTGTTTCTGAAGTGACTGGACGTCTCGAGAAGCACACGTGCTGTAATAAAACGTGTGGCCAGACTGTGGCTCCCTCTCTACGCCAAACAGGAAGAGGATCTGTGTGTGTGTGTGTGTGTGTGTGTGTGTGTGTGTGTTCTGTTATGTTGGAGTAAGCACAAACTCCTCCTTCCCGGTGACAGGCGGCAGCGCTGAAGCATCGCCTCGCCTTTTCCAAAGACAATCTACGCTCAGGACTTCATGTCGAGGCCGCCGAGGTGAGTGACAAGATGACTTTGCGCCTCCAGGGCGTCTTTTCAGCCGCTGACACTCGTTGTGCCGAGCGGGGAAATGTCCGATTTCCAGTCGTTTCTCTTTATTGCGGTCTCAGGCGGCGCCGCGGTACCTGGCCGTTACGCAGCGCAGCGCACGGCTCTTTTCCTTCAGAGAAACGTCCATTTCAGGTGCGCACCCTCTGCTCTGATGTGGCAGCTCTTGTGATCTCCGTGGTGTTTGTCCTGTGCTCAGATTGTGGGAGATCTTCGCTTGACAACCTGCCGCGTCTTGAGCCAAACCCGGTGCGTCAATGTGGGTTAATGGAACACGCATTTTGGAGTTTTTGTCCTCGTCTCCCCTTTAGGTCTTTATCTCCCACCCCCCGTTTATCTTTTCGGTTTGGTTCGGCATTTATCTCAGTGGGATCAACGTGTTGCCCTTTTTATTCGGTAGCTGCTTTTCTGTGTCGTCTGAGCCAGTTTCAACATGTCGGTGAACAGAGGCTATACCATGGATGGATCTGCTGAGACTGGTTACTGTTGGAGGGCTCCTCTCCAGGGGTTTGAGTTATGTCTTGAGATTTGACACTTGTTTGATATTAGGTTAAGAGCTGCAGAATAAATTGTGGCTGTGATGGAAAAATCACTGCATGTAGCATTAATCCCAATGGGGAAGGTTTCTCTCTCTCTCTCTCTCTCTTCCTGGGAAGGTCAGAGGTCAGGGTCAGCAACAGATCAGCAACTCCGGAGTAGATTGTCTGCAGCAGAAGAGGGGAAGATGTGAAGCTCCAACCCTGACATTTGTCTAATCAGACACTGGAAATGAAAAGTTAAATGAAGCAAGACACTGCTGAGATTATACTTCACTGACCATCAACAAAAGAATGGACTTTGACATCCTATAGTCCTGATAAGATTTTAATTTAGACATCATTCACACAATAAGTCTACTTTTTATCACTTGGTCTCTATGGGTCTTGTGCCGACAGATTTGTGGGGTTAAATGCTGCCCTGTCACTGTACTTTGGGGCATAACAAGACAACATGGCCGGACAACGGGCTAAGTTCATTACTGTCAGTTAGACGCTGCTAAATTACTTCAAATAGATCTTGTAGACAACCTGGCAAGTGTCAAGTATTTCAGACTGAGCCAGACTCCACCTAGGATGAATGGATGGGAAGAGAAGGTTGTTCTTTAGCTTGTTAAACTTGTCTCCCTCCTGAAAATAAGAAATGACTGTAATGATCCATCCTGCTCTGCTCACAGACACCTGATTTCCTTTCAGCTCAACTTAAATCCTCGGCACCCACATGTTGTACCTGCCAAGTGAGCAAGGGTCAGGTGTCTGTTCCTGGAGGTCATTGGCAGGTCACAATTTCATTCAACTATTGATAACGTCTTCATTAGAAACAATAAAAATAATCTTATTTCTTCATTTACCAGCTTTATATTAGCACAGCCCAGCCTTTGCATAGCAGCCACGTGCTACATCCATCTCCTTGATTTTACCATCTTTACCTTCTCTCTTGCATTTTTGCATCCTTATTTTATTCTGATCTCCATTTCACTTCCACTGCGTGGACCCCAGAAAGAACGGCAATCGCCTTGGCACAAGCTAATGAGGATGCAATGACATAAACAGTCAGTGTTCGCCAAGACAAATGGCAGGAAGCAATAACATTTGACTGATGTCTGATGAGTGCTGCTGGCAGAATGATTTGGCTTTTATCTCCTTGCTATTCATGTCTGAATCGAGTTCAATTCTGTTCTTGTTGAGAAAAAAAAAAGCAGAAACCTTCACTGGTGTAAATTTAATCCTTACTGTAAAGTGGCCTCTCAAGTCTCAAGCGTGATGATATTCTCTGTATATATCATGAACAATGACATATTCAACTGGGAGATTTAAATTATTCAAGAAACAAGGTGAGCAGGTGGGATGTTTGTACTAGTGTGCAAGTACTCAACAGGTTTACACCGTATCTATTTTCAACCTACACTGAGTTGCTGTCGAACTCAATGCCAAAATGTTGATGTCCAGTTTTTGGCATAAAATGGCATATTGGAAGGCTTGTGAAGTGTATGTCATTTGAGCGTGGGTGTGCTGTGCGAAATGAACAGATGTGGTGATTAATGAAACCCACAGCGAGGTGGAGAGGAATGAGTTGCGCATACCTGGAGCTCCTCAGCTTGTTGGGTATAAACCTCGTATTTGCAGCCCTGGAGTTAATCCCTGCAGCTTGCCCACCCTCTATCTCTCTGCCACCTCTCGCTAAGTCTTGGAAACACTCTGATTGTAACTTTGAGCTGCCACGGCGAGGCTGCACGCTGTGCCGCACTCTCTCTGAGGCTACAGCCACATTAACTGCACCCTGCTTGAAGGTATGCTCTTTTTTTTTTTTTTTTTCCTCGAATAAGCAGAGAAGGAACTAATTGGTATAAAGTCAGGACAATTAGGGATGAGTCAGGTCTGACCCAGAATGTGTCAAATATTTGCCGGTGGAAACGGCTGTAGCCAGACTCGAAGAAGGGCTCATGAATTAAGCATGGAAATTGTCGTAGTAAGATCTTCCTTTAGATACAAACAGCATTTTTATACAACCTGTTATTTTTCTGCTTGCCTTAGTGGATGCTTGCTAAAGCACATTAAGCTGCAGTATGTTGCAACCATAGACTTGTTTGTGCTTGTGGCTAGTGGTACAGAATGCAAACCCTGCAGTCTGCTTTTGGATTTTGGCATCATGCTCAAATTATTTAGTGATGATTAAAATATACTAGAAGCCATGAAGTGAGTAAATCCAAATGTAACCCTCATTTAACCAGGCAGTAGAAAACAAAAAAACAAAAAAAACATGAAGGTTGTTTTTTTGGGGGAGGCAGTGTATAGCTTATATTAGAGATAACAATGTATTTAAAGCTCCCATATTGTTTCAAGTGAGGTGGCAATGTCTCTTTTGATTAGAAAGTACATCTGGGTTCTATATTAATACTGTTAAAGTATCAAAGTGTACAGTCCACAGAGAAATGCCCACAGCCTGTATTCAGACACTGAGCCTTATAATGAGACGTCAGGACATCTGTAACTTTGTGATGTCACAACAGACCCACCATTCAACTTGTTTACCTAAAATCTGCTATATTTTTTATTTGACCGTTCAGAAAATAGCCAGCCAATCAGAAGACATGCTCAGAGCCGCTTCTCTTCTGGTTCCCCGACCTGTCGTTACTAGAGCTGCAGAGAGTGAAGAAACAAAAGACTACACTGAGATAGTTTTTGATAATAAAAACCACACATGTATATTGTCATGGATATTAAAATCTTAATAAAAATATAGAAAAGTATGAAATATGGGACCTTTTAAAAAGAAACAAGAGTAAACCACAGTTGTGAACAGTGACAACATAAGCAGGGAAAGGAGAAAGGAAGATGTGAAGGTAGTATGGTTTCCAGAGGAGCCACAAAACCCCACAACTAGAGGTGGGACCTGGGTCACACAGGGAGAGTGCATCTCCATCAGAGCAGATGCTGTTTTAAATATCGGTGTTAACGCTCAGGGCCAGTACGACTGTTGCTGCTCGAAAATAAGCTTATGATCGAGAAATGTACAAATTGAAGCTGTGCAGATTTGTGTTTGTTTACTGTCAGCTGTGTTTAAGACTCAGCTGGATCACTGCAGCGTTGAAACAGCTGGACAGAGATCAAGGTTCTCCCTTTTCAGATGCGTCACAGCTCACCCACCATCTGTTGAAAGGAGGCATTGTAAGTTCTTCTGTGATAACTGCAAGGCCGACCACATGAGAGACGAGAGAGAGAGAGAGCGAGAGAGAGAATCTTTTCAGGTGAAGTTAAAATTAAATCAATCTGTCATTTTAAAATGGTGCTACACCTCCTATAGTTCCACAGGCACCATCTGTCTGTCTTAATAGTTGTTATATCGACTGAAGAATCAACCAGATCCGCAGCTGATGATTAGTTGTGTGATTATTTTATTTTATTTTATTTTAAGAATTAGCTGCTTTTCCTGGTCTCATGTCATAGTAAATTGAATATTTGGTGGTTTGGTCTGTTGCTTAGGCAAAACAAGACAGTTTTGGTTGTTTTCAGTTCCTTAATAGAAAATGATTGGCAGATTAATGCATTTCTTGTGAATGTGTAGGAAAGAAAATGCTTGTGACCCCTCATCATGAACTGTGGCCTCAGCGTGACCCTGGGAATGTGAGCATTTCAGTCAAAGAGTGATTTTATTTATTTTTTTATTTTTTTATTTCTCTTGAGGCCTGACAAGGTGAAAGTGTCCAGATTGCAGAATAAGAGAAAGGTCAGGAAATATTAAAGGTGATTTTGTGCAGCATAAGTATTTCTGTGTTAGTGTAACCATCCTGTGACCCCTCAAATTTATCGTAGGACCCTTAGGACTTCCCGCTCTCCAGGCTGGGAGCCAGTAGGTTAAGCCCTCCTGGTTTGAATAAGAGAGTATAGCCCAGGGAAATACTGCATGATGTCACACCATGATGGCTGCCCAGTAGTAATATGGGTGGAACCCCCCCCGGCAACACATAGTTTCTCTATTGTATTTCTGTCAGTGCTACATGAGCACTTTACAAAGTAGACCACAAAGCTCTTAGAGGACAAGATTTAGGACATTGAGCTAGTGACCTTGCAGCTGTTTGATGAGCCTCAAAGGGGGAAAAATACATTGTTTAAACCATGTGATGTATGTTTTTGTCGGCATCTTGTTTGTGATAATCCTACATGGCCATACTTAACATCAGATGCTGGTGGGGGGGCAGATGCGATTGTAATATAAAAACTTTTATTGAATTGAACTTAGATTTATTTTTAATATTTTTGGCTGAAATATGGCAACCTAATTTGGTGACCTGCTCAGGGAAAGCAGGGTGGAGCCCAGAAGAGCTTAACTCCCTTTGCTATGTGGCCTGATTTTTTTTTTTTTTTTTAAGTGAAAGCAAACATCTCCAGCTCCGTCTCTAAACATGTTTCAGTCCACTTTTATTTTATCTGAATTAACCATTATGAAAAACAAATATTAGGCACAAATATTAAGTTTTCTGTGCAAAAGGGCTGGGAACATGGTTAACATCGCTTTGACAGCCAGGAGGAAAAAGATTCTGCTGGTGTTCATTTCTTCGAGGGCTCCATGTTTTAATGCGAGTGTGAGATGCAGTCATTTTATATGCACATTAGACATCACACCCACACATTTCTAGATAGCTTGATATTTATGAAAATGTATAATGTCTCTGGAGATAAACCATGATGCAGTAAGTGTGAAACTGAATTACTGATGTTTTGTAACAGTCCCCAGGCATTTATTTAGCTGTTAAATGCCAGCCTCTAAAACAGTATTGAACTATTGAAATGTTCCCTTTTGCACACAGACATGTAAAGTGGCTTTTAATTGACTCCAAAAGCAGCAGGCGTGGCTGTGTCTCACATGGTGATATAGAAGGCATGGTGCATATAGAAAGAGTGATTATCTACTTCTCATTTCTGTAGCACAGTAAACTCCCACTCTGGCTGCAGTTACATCAGGGTCTCCTGCAGTCTTGCAATTCCTGTTATCAGCCACTGCATGTAAGGTCAAGTTACTTCTTTTTTTTTTTTTTTGAGTAATATGTCATGCACATGCAATGATTTTTCCCTTGCACCTCATAAAAATGGCCCCTGTCTTCCCTGAGACTTTAAAGGTCTACTCAAAATTCTGACACCAAATACAGCAGGATTGTAAAAGTGGAAGTTCACAGGCTCTTAAGTGTTTGGCCGCTGATCATATATAGAGATTGGATGAAAGCTGGGTGTAAGAGAGAGAGTGATAGAGGAAATAACATTTGGCATCCATTTGTTGACATGGATGAGTACAGTACTTAATGAATAATGGATGCTTACTAAAGTAGCCCATTTCCTATTCATTCTTTCAAGGCTGCTTCACAGGGAGTTGTTTGTGATCATCATGTCAGTCTATATATATATATATATATATATATGTGTTTTCAGTAATATGATGCGGTTTGAAGGCACTGAGAAACCTTGAATAAACATTTTCACACAAGTACAATGGTAATTCAAAAGGGATTCTCATTTTATTTGATCGTAATGTCAAATGAATGCAGAACAACAATTTTAACACACAACCTGTTATTTGTAGATTCGCTGTGCACAAAGGAGTCTTATTTTATTCATTCAGGCTCTCTGCTCCAAGGTTCCTTTTAACATCAGCATTCCTGAGTCTTGAGGTAATTACAAGTGTGCTGATCACATCACAAAGGCCTGCAGTGACAGTGACGAGCATTAGTTCAGTGC
>CM076668.1:13895147-13954302 GCA_038496675.1 Rachycentron canadum
AGAGAGAGAGAGAGAGAGAGAGAGAGAGAGAGAGAGAGAGAGAGAGAGAGAGAGAGAGAGATTCGATCTTCTCCCTCAAGTTTACTTTTTTCATTCTTCACACATCTTTTTCACTTTTCGTGTAAACAAATTGCACAAAGCAAACTGGGTTGAGCGTATTGCCACACAGCTTGAGGGAAACTTTGGACAGTTTGTGTGGACAGTAGTTATAGAATATCACTGAGCAGTGGTATTTACTGTAGCTCCAGTCTGATTTACAGACATGAGTAAGAGGAGTGCTGCTGTTTTGGATCAGTGGAGGCTAATAACACAATCTCCGTTTATACTGTCACGATAAAGTGTGATGTGGTAAATACTGTGAAATGTCATTAAATGACACTGACGTTTATTTGCTATACAGTATTTTACGGCTGTGACAGCTCTGGATGTTTTATCACAAGACAAAGTTTAATTTCCCTAACAGGACAGCCAGCCTTACACAATGGTTGGCGTTTTGCTGCCTTCTCCATAATTTATTTGAAATCCTGATACTGCACCAGAAATGAATGAACATGTTTACAGATAAGCTATAAATAATGTACATGACCAGACAAATAAATCAATGCCCTTGAGATAAATCTCACCTGTCAATGTTGCCTGAACTCATTTATCAGTTTCATGGGCAGAATGTATCACCACAATATCACATTGAAGCCTTTAAAAAATGTGACATTATCTTGAATCAGCAAGTCTTGGTTTGTATGAGAGGAAAATCAATGGCGTCGCAGCTCGAGTGTGACTTGCCATCCATCAGTCCGTTGGCTGACTGGAGCAGCTACTGTAGATGATGTGCTGAATGGCCAATTTCCTGTTACCTGTTAAAGATGGAGTACCACATGCAGGGCTTCTCTCTTGGCTCTTCAAATCATGCATTCCCCCTGGGTTGCTGTAACACTATAGGAAATGGATTGAAATAACACACCGTGCTATTTGCATCTGTAATCTCACCCCCTGGATGAATTCTGATCCCGGTTGAAATCCCGTGTTTGATATTGTTTGAAGTGAGGCAGACAGTAATGCTATGCCCTAAAGAACAACACTCACTTCTCTCGGCCTGTGTTCGTGAAATGTGCAGCATGTCTGCGGCGAGAGATCACATTCCATCTTAACTTTAATTTTTAGAAATATCGAAACTGTGATCAGTGCATCTGGTACCAGTGCAGCAAATCTGATCCTTTTGCCCCCCAAGGTGCGGTGCTCAGTAGCCTGCTTTTGTGTAACATGTCAGATATTCATACAGCACAGTATTTACATCACTGTTTCCTGGAAGCAGAGGAGGGTGTGGGGTGCAAGTTTCCCTCTGTCTGATGACTAGATTACAGTATTTACTCGTGCGCGCAGCCCTGCCTGAAGATTAGCTAAAGTGATGCCTTTGAAGAAAGGCATCAAGAAAGAAGAAAGGTTTGAGGACTGCATTTCAGGCGTGGCTGGTCACTACTCCTGAGTGGAGTGGATGTTACCTTGTAAATCATCCATATCCTGTTGATTTAAGTCTGTCCTATGAGAACTTACTTCCTGTTTTGGGCATATTTTCCTCTGGGCAGTATTGGGGTGTTGAGCTGTAGTAGTGAGATCACAGGCCACTTGACTTTGCTGTTGTGGTATGTTAATGTGATTCATTTAAAAGATTACAGCATCTCTGTCTGTCACCTGACCATAACAGATGAGTTTTTTTGGAGTTTAAGTCCAACCACTGCTGATGGACTAGAGTAGGCCAGACCCAACCTCCAAAGTTAAATGAACAGCCATAATCAACATATTTAGATTAACAAACCCACAACACCACACCCATAATGAAAAACCCACAGAAATGTCCAAAATCTCACTGTGCTTTTCCCCTGTTTTGCATGTTTTGATTCACTCTTGATGTTCTCATAGCATATTTTTCATCGTTTTCGGCAAAAAATAGACCCAATGTTCACCAACTACCCAGCATCAAACAACAGAGAGACAAAGTTTGCTATTAGCTGGTGAAAATGGTGGAGCTTTTAGGAGCTAGAGAGTCACACTATTTCCCGAAGGAGATGATGAAATATGACTCAAAATAAATACTAATGTGGCTCTGTATCTGCTGGGTGTGTATATAGGGAACTGTGGGCACAACAAGTTAGCCATGTCAAACCTGACATGATGAGGTTATTTTTGCTGCCTCCCAAGTCTTTTCCTGCAGCTTTAAACACATGGAAACACTAAACATTTTTTCACCATGAACATCAGTAATGATGTAAGCAGACAAACTCATTCACAATCTAATCATCATTAAAAAGACAGATAATGACTTAATTAAAATCAGGATGAAGTCACCGTCTATAACACTTATTCGCATTCTGCGTTCGTTCAACATGAAACTGTGAAATATTTCAACATGTAAGTGATGGATTGCAGTGAAATTTTGTAGCTACATTCAGAGCATGAATTATAAATAATGTGATTCCGTAGACGTCCCGATCCATCTAATGTGTCGTGACAGGTGATCTCTGACTTCAGCTGTATTTTTGAGAAGCCAAGCTCTAATATATTTTTCCCTACTTTGTGTAAGGAACTAAGAAAAGCTGTCTCCCAATAAGTGTGATGGTGCAGAGCTTTTTTTTAATTTTCTTGTCACTGAGCCACTGGGCTTCGTCAGTGACCAGTCTGTGGGTTGGTATCAGCGTCTATTACAGAGTGAGTAATTTTAGAAAGCTAATATTTGTGTTATGGGTGTGAGACACGCCCATAATAAATGTTCAAGCCATGGTGTGCACATAAGCAGTTTCCTTCTCTATTCTGGCTTTACAAGTGAGCTAGCATTGATCAAAAGATGGCTTGTGTGTTAATGTAGTCAGTTCAACAGGAAGACGGTGCAGTCAGAGCTGTTCCAGCTATGACTTCAACTCTTTCTCTGTCCTGTATGTTTTTGTGTTTCTCTGTTTTATATGTGTAAGGGGTTAGCATGGCCCCTTCAATCCCTATCTCTTTCTAGTTCTCACAGTCCAGCTAATTTTATACCCCTCATGTTTGGCTGTAAAACATAGCTCACACACAGGATATGATCTAAACTGTTCCTCTTCCTGCCTGTGGACAGCGAGTCTTCTGAGTCAGCTTCATACAATGACAGAGACGTGAAGCGGCGAGAAAGCGTTTCCCTCACCAGTAGCCAAACATGTTAGACTTATCAGCACAAGAGGGACTGTTTTTATTTTTCCTTCCAGAGCCATGTTTTAAACTATTCTGTTTTTTGTTTGTTTTTTGTCATTGTGTGTTAATCATCCAAAAGACAGTCTGACCTTTCTGTAGCAATGATCTGAAGTGGATAATTATATCCATTTCTGAAAAAGAGCATCATTACATATTACTTCACAGCTTGATTTGTGTTTGATTTCTCACTCCGGTTCCTACTTTTGGCAGTTCTCTGTGAAAGAAGTGGAGGCGTTCATGGCTTTCTCTCTGACGTGTGAAACATCTCCATTCCCAGACAAGGTTGTGCAGACAGACAAGACATGTAGCCTTGGGCTGTAGCCAGATATACACACAGATAGGTTGAGCAATCCTCAGAGCGTTTACCCCCCCCTTTGTGTGGGTGTACATGTTTTTTACATGCCCATTAATGTCAGCCTCTATGTGTGGGTTTGTGCCTTTGTGTGTGTGTGTTAGAGACTGGTTTGTAACTACCATTGTGTTGAGATGTGCTTTTTTCTCACCACTTGTCTTGGAATACCACTGTTTCACTGCCATGAATATTTACCGGGTGGGGTTCATGGAGTTTAAGTGTTGCAGGGAATCCTCGGCTGGGGACTTGTTTAATCCTAACCCCATTCTGTCTGAGCTGCTCCCGGGCGCCTGGGAGAATAAGCTTTGGGAAAGGATGTGAGAGGAGGAAGGGAAGAGAGACACCACCGCTGAGGGGACGTGTATCGGATTGTGAGATGGAAGGCTGAATAATGTCTGTTTTTACATGCTGCATTTATAAGGACCTAAGGATTTTTAAGGCCTTTAGCCAGCTGTAAATCATGCCTGGGTCCTGGGACTGAGACTTGGACCTGGCTTCATGAGCTGTACAGACTGACCGCCCTTCTCATTGTTGTTCAGCTAAAGTAGTTTATAATCTAGAGCACGTTCATAAGGAAGGTGCATAGGAGAATGAGATAAAAAGCAGTGGACTCCCACACAGTCAGCACATTATTGATTTAAAAAAAAAAAAAAAAAAAAAAAAAAAAAAACACATTTCGCTCAGACCTTCATCAGACATTAAACAAACAATACAATAAACAACATCTTTACACTGTGGCTCCAGGCTGCAACACAAAAGGGCTAAAATCGCTCAGATCCCCAGAGACGACTAGACACAATTTTTATTTATTTTTATTTTTTTTAAATGAATCAAATGTATATATACTGAGCAAATAGTCAAAGTAAACTGTTAACACTGAAAACATTGCTAACTTGTTGATGCATCTCAGTTATAATATTATGTAATGTTATAAATATTAAAGTTATAATTTAAAAAAATTTTTTTTTTTCTTTAAATTAGCATCAAACCAGTTAGCATCTATTCCCCAAAAGGAATGTCATTATTTGGCAAGTATGTGGTCATAAAAATTTAAATGTTAAGGGGTCACCAAACTGATTTCCTGAGGGGGCCGTGAATGGCTGTACCAAATGTCATAGTAATCCATCCAGTAGTTGTTGAGATATTTCAATCAGGACCAACAGACAGACCAACATTCACTCTCTCGTACATCTGCTATAAGAAAGAACACAAGAAAAAAAGAGAATCTCACACTGAGCTTTAATGATGTTAACATATATGAAATAAGAAGCTCATGGGAGCTCTTTAATATAAATATAGATACTTTTTTTTTTTTTTTTTTTTTTTTTTTTTTTTTAAAAACCATCTGGTAGTCATTGCACTTGGCCTCAGCAGCTGTTTTTCACACATATTGTTGATGGATTTTGTACATTTCTTACATTACACAGGCTTATTCCATCACTCTATTGGTCATCGATCTGAGAGAGCCACGGGTAAGTATCAAATCAGGGTTTTCATTTAGCTGCCCACTAAATAAATAACACTATTGATGCAGTCTGTCACACACAGTCTGTCTGTAAATGATCTAGTCCCGCCTGGGCCCTTTAGGAAATTTCCAGATATTTGATTATAACAGTGATTGCCAAGTTTAGAAGAGCTGCTATATGATATTATCACATTCACATCCTGCTTGCTTTGGCTAAGGGCCACTCACTCCATCCTGGATGCCAAGATACACCGGCGTGCTCGGAAGTGAGGCGGACAGGCGAGGGGAGTCTCAGATAACAAAATCGCACTCCTTGTTGCCGCCTGTCCTCTCGCTCTGGAACATTAGGCGCACAATGTGTGGACAGCTCATCAGGGACGTGGCTCTATTCACATCTGATCGTAGAGGCATGAAGTCCACAGGCGTGCATTTGTTTTCCTGCATTGCCATTTGTTATCATTTCTGCTGCTGCAGTTTTCATCGAGAGGCTGATTTTGTCCCTTTCAGCTTTGCCTGTAAACACCATAAATCACAATGAGACTCCTCTCTAATACACACTTGGTGAAGGAGGTGCTAGACTGCTGCTGGTCTATTCTAATTAAAGCCTTATTATTAAATATTTAACACCACCTTGTTACTGTATATTCTATTATTTTCCATTACACAGCATTTGGGAAATGGTCATGTCCTCACATTTTCTTTCTTGGCTGAGTGTGAATCTCTCAGTGCCCCATTGAAACAGAAATAGTGTTTAATAGCATGCAGCCCCTCTTCACATACTGCATGTCTACAAGTTGTGTAAGAGCTTTTTTTTTTTTTTTTTTTTTTTTGTCCTTTTCAAATGGACTCATCTGAATAATTCCCAGGAAAAGTAAAATTAAACCAGTAAATCGATTTCTCGTGAAGGAAAAAAAGCAAAGTATAACCTCTGATATTTATCCTGCAACCCGACCCCCCCCCCCCCCCCCCCCCCGAACTTGTTTTTGGAGGCATTGTGTTTTTGGAAGCGACGTTGACAGCAGGTCAGAGAGGACTTCTGTAAACACAGTGTTATGCTGATGCTGAGGCTCGATTGCAGCTCAGTGGGTGAAGCGACATCCGTCTCTCACTCTGTGTGTGTGTGTGTGTGTGTGTGTGTGTGTGTGTGTGTGTGTGTGTGTGTGTGTGTGTGTGTGTGTGTGTGTGGCAGCAGTTGCCCTCTAAGCTTATCTCTATAAATGGATTTGTGTTGGTGCACTTGGAGATCGCAGTATGATGCTCTAATCTGATTGACCACAACCCTGGAGAGGTGGATGAGTCAAAGAGCCAAGTGTGTGTTTCTGTGTTTACGCATAGAGGTGTGTGAAGTGTCCATCTGTCTTTGAGCTGCTATTTGTCACCTTGGTACTATGTATTAACAGCTGAGCTTAGGGGCTTGTCAGGGAAATAACAGCTATGTGAGACTTTTGGTGAAACCATGCCTTTGATTGCAGCTTTTACCTGCAGGAGTCCACATGTTGTACTTGGACAGTTCATCTTGAGATGAAGCACAGAGAGGTTATACACCCGAATGTAACATGACCTGTGTGCAATGTCAACATACACACACATGCACACACACACACATAGCCCTTGCATCCTGCCCACCAGAGATCAGCTAAGTGCCAGAGCTGATTTGTCATTGCTGTGCGCTGCCTGGATCTGTTATGTTCTTGTGAAAAGGTTTGTTCATTTTCAATGTGAAGTGAGTTTTCACGTCATGCAATTAATGCAAATTTGAAGGCACAAGTGTTTTTTTTTTTTTTCAGTGTGTGTTTATTAGACACAAACAGATTTTAGACAGTAACTGTTACAAACCTGATTAATTATATTTTATCCTTCTCCAGTTTTGACTTCTTCTCTGCAAGGAAGCTCTATTTTAGTTTTGTGTATATAAAATAATATGTATTATGTGAATCTTTGTCCATTTGAGCAAACATTTTCTTAAGTTTTAATAAAACCTTGAGTCACAGCCTGTATTTTCTTTCTTTACTTGGCTAACAACATTTTTGGCTGCCTAGTCAAACATAGTGGTATTGAGTATGTGAGCATTACCCATATTTATGTGGTGTATCACATGTACTGTTGTTATCTGCCTGTGAAGAAGTGATACATAGCTGTAGACAATCATGAAAGGCTGCCTTCTTCACCACATACTGTCACTGACAGTGCTCCTGTTTCTCCGAATATAAACTCAAAAACAAACACGATAACGGCTGCACTATTGTAACGATGTAACGTTGGACGAGATAAGGGGAAAAAAATGTTATACAGCGCAACCTGGAGAAGCTTGTTTGACAAGTAAAAGCCTGTTATACCTTATTTCTTCTCATCTCCCACCACTTTCTTTTCTTACCTTTGTCAAGCGCCCAGTATCTGCAGGCTGGGCGGGACTGTCACCGTAGCAACAGGCATCAGTACGGCCCAGTCAGTGCTGTGAGAGGGCACACGCCGTGACCCTTTATAGATGGACTACAGCTTGTTCCAGACACGTAAGGGGTACAACTTGATTGTACACATAGAAATCAGACTCTGCATTCAGCAGCTTTCATGTGTTGCTGCTTTCTCTTCTGATGTTGTCTTTGCATTCGGCTGCATTACAGAAAGGTTCTTCTATTATTCAATAGTTTGCTTGATCCGATTCCATGCTGTCAGACCTCGTATTATTTATTTATGAACTTGAGATGGTATGTGATTTGAAACACTCTTTCACAGTGCTTTCCAGGAACTTGGGTGTAAATCTTAAACTATTCATAGGATTAACAACGTGATCTTTATATATTTATATATATATATATATATATAATGAAGTCTACATCTTCATTTCACTCTATCCTGCCTTTTGACTCTGTAGCTTGTGCTATTATTTGGCTGTCATGGGAATCCTCAAGCATGACACCTCATTTTCCAGGATGTCACAGAGTAAATGTTGACTGCCTGTTTTCATTGAGCTCCAGTGGGAGAGGGGTGGGGATGTGGGGAGGAGTCCTCAGAGATGTGTCCATTCATTTATCGTTACAGTCTAGAGACGGAGAAAGAGGGAGTGAGGACCCCACCTCCACCCTGCTTGGCTAGACGAGAGCGTTGTCATGGCAACCAGTCGGCAGGCTCCCTGCCGGCTACTGTCAGGTGGAAACCTTGTTTCTCCAAAATGTCAAAGTTGCCAGAGCAGGGAAATGACTTGTGAGTCTGGTGAATTTTCAGTTTTCAGAAGTGTTGTTTTTGTTTGTTTTAATTGAAACTGCCTCTGAAAGTTTTCACCCAGAATCCTTCATCTGAAGGTTAAAAACTGTACTTACGAGGCATCCATACAGAAACCCTTCCTCCAGATTATTTGGCTGCTTCGTGTTCCAGGTAGATGAATTGTGAGCCTTGTCCTGTTTTTTTTTTTTTTTTTTCCCCCTCACACTCCTTCCCTCAAAGACCTCCTTTCAGACCTCCCCTGGGTGATAGCAGGGATTATATATGAGATGCCACCAACCTGCAATTTCAACTCCAGCTTATACAGAGATGGTGTAGCAGTGCGTTCTCATATGAACAGACTAAAATAGTAAAATACAAATAATGAAAAGAGATCAAAATAAATGTTAGCAATGAGACAAAAGATGGTTTTATGTAAACCTCTACTCTGAGCTTTATTTCATCAATAGATTCAGAAATCAGATGAAACTAAATTTTTTAGTTCATAAACGAGGTTAGCCTCGACGCAAAGGGACATGCACTGTAACTGTCTGCTGGCTTTGGAAGACTAATTTGCATTGCAGGTGTGTTATAAAATGTTATCCCCCCCCCCGTCGTCCAAAAAAAAAAAAAAAAACTCATTGAACCCTTCTTACTAATTTAAAAGTCCTTTCTTCACCATGGTTACATTTTGTGACCATCTGCATATCACCCTCAGGCACCTTCTTAGACACCACTTCCACCGTTACCACACAGAGGAGGAAAATGTTCATACTTCATACTGAATTTCCCTCAAAGCTAAGTGGCACCGTCATGTTTGAAGGGCAACTTATAGAGGAGATATATATATATATTTCACAGTCTTTCTTTGGGGAAGCTGTCTTCTCTTCACTTCTCTCTTCTTCTTCTTGCTACATACTGTTACTGGTTTAACACAGGAACTGTATCACACCTTCCCCATCCTACAGCTTCTCCTCCATATGTGTTACTTTGTCTTTTTTGTGTTATTAATTGTCTAACATGCTATCTGCCCTTCTCACTCTCTGTTTAACTAAATGTAGTGAGCAGCATCCCTTTAAGACTCGCAGCCTCGCGCTACAGAAAATCAGGCTGACCTGCTGGAGGTGAAGCACTGACGCCCACAACTCACTGTTGCCTGGATCCAGGAATCGGCTCTCCTCGCTGGGCTGTGAGAGCAGACTTCACCCCTCCTCACCTCCACCTTATGTCCAACTTCTGACTGAACGATGTGACCACTGGACTCAGTCAGCACCATGTGACCTGCTGTGATGGATCTGAGAATCAGCATACATTGAATCAACACTCATCCAGGTAACACTGCAGCACACACACATAAATACTACATCAATGTATTCACAGGATAGTACACTTGCAATTAGTCTTAAGGATCTTTTTCAGGCTTACTGTTGGACACTTTTTCACCTGCACTGATCTGATAGCTCTTAGCACATTTTTGTGGCTATTCAATCACTTCCTCAGTCTAGAGTTTCATGGCTCCAGTTTGTCGTCTGTTAGCTGGTAAAAAAAGGACTATGAAACAGGAAGTGTGCCAGTGGTTTAGTGAGAACAGACAACTGCACAAAGTAGTCTAACCTTGAAAGCTGCAGCTAACTCATACCAGCCATAATGTTTGAAATATGATTTACATTTACACTGTGTAACTGATATTAGATTGTTATTCTTTCCCTATAAGAAGGCTTTCTATATTCTGACTCTTGAGACTTTGAGCCTGAACTTGTGACTTTGCCATTCCCTTGATGTCACACTTCCTACTTTTGTTGACATTACAGAAGCAGATTTCTGTACTTAAAAGTATATTTTGAAATTAAATGGTCACTATATTAGTTGTGATGGGAAAGGAAAGGCAAACAGGTGATAGTGCCTGAAGACATTATTCTGTTATTACAACCTATGCTCGGTGGCTTATAGGAATTTCACTGAATTCATGTCACATTTAGTGGTTTTGTTGCTGCAAAACCCTCTCAACACCCATGCTTTTTACTTCTCCTAACAATCCCATGCATTGTTACACTGCACACACAATTCAAATATTTTAGTCTCCTCCTGGCTGTTTAATGATTTGTGGAGGTGTGTGACCATGATAAAATGAGGACAAAGGGAACATACAGTAAATGGAGGAATGGAAAACAAAGCCCAAAGTCTAAGACAGGAAGGAAAGAGAAAGGAGAGGAGACTATTTGTGAGCGTGTTTGTGTTAAAATGTGTGGCCAAATCGTTGTCTGTCCAGCTGTGTCTGCATGTGTCTACGTATCTTATCCAGGGGTATTATTTTTATTGTCAGGAGTGTGTGTGTGTGGTAGTCTCGCTCCCATTTCCCCTCTGGAAGCAGAGCAGTACAGGAAGGCTGGCTGGTTGGCTGGCTACACAGGAAAGGAAACAGTCTCTATCTAACAGCAGATGGAGGACAGCATGTGCTTACACTGCAGAAACACACACATAGGCATGCACACATTGAGTCCTACACACAAGAAACTATGTGCGAGTACGGTAGCTTTTCTTAGGAGTGCGACCCAGATTGCACATCACAAATGTCAGCTGTGGAGAATCAGAAGCTTTTGTAGCATTTGAGCTGAATGAGGCAGATAGAGGACACTTCAATGTTTCAAATGAACTTTTGAAATGTTGTCATAATAGCAAGGACATCTCTTGCTAGAATGTTGTTTTGCCTTTCTCTTTTTTTTTTTTCTCCTCCCTCGTTGTATTTATACTTACACATATATACTTACTTACACATATTGCTGCAGACCCCTGTAGATCTATCTAAGCTTCAAATTTCTAATTACCACTGAAAAACAGGCCTTGGTCAAAATTTGATTGCAGTTTTCACTTGCAGTGGCGTGTTTTCTGGATTTTGTTCACTAAACTGAAAACAAAAAAAAGTTTATGTGAGGTATGAAAATGACTTTCAAACACTGAAAACTTTTTTTTTGCAGTGACCCCAATCTGTCGGGACTTTATGAAAAACAGTCAAGTGTTAAAGATGTAGCTCTGTAGTTTAGTTTAGTTTAGTTTTTTGACCCTTGTTTTACCTCTCCGACTTGCAGGTCAAACACATTTGTCTGTTGTTGAGATTTAGTGATGTGACATGTTGCCTGGTGTGTATGTCCATGATTTTTGATGTCCTGTCATGCCGCCATGCCTCCATGCCTCTGTCAAGAGCTATTAGGGACGGGACAGGCCTCCCCCAGCATGTGGGCCTGTCTCACAGCAGTGTTTGAAGACTGGATGTTTTGCTTCCTTTTGCCCAAGAGGGCAGCGAGTTCTTCAACAGGCCTTCAACTTAAGCTAGTCATTTGCTCTCTGTATTGTCTGTGTATGTGTGTGTGTGTTCTTTCTCATTCTTGTAATAAGCCTGCCTAGGAGGGAGGACAATAAGGCTCACTATGGTACCCAAGGCCTCACTGAATGACTCATATTCCTATAGAATTCAGGCAGAGAGAGCAAACAACAAGGTTACACAAGCTTAATCAACAAAGTGCTGCTCATAATGTGCTCTGCAGGGGCCGTGATCCTGTGACAGGATTGTAAAAATGTGTCAGGTTAAGGTTTGGGTTTGGGTAACATAATTACTGTGCTTCCACATCCAGTTTCTCCGAGAAGGCAGGCTGCTGTTTAAATCAGCAATCACTGTGCTCTCCTCTGCAAATCTGGACTGTGCCATGAAAATAGCAGTTGTTTTTGTTTTTCTACTTCTGTGTCAAACCTGTTGTTGCCAGGTGTGTGATAAGGCAGCGTAAAGGGGCTGTTATGGTGGAAAATGAAGTGTGTTGGCAAGGTTTTGCTATGGCAACCGGAGCTGTGCGACAGTTAAAATCTTCCTCCCTTGCAGACGAGCTGGGGACATTTAAGGAACCTGACATAGGCCTTGTATCCCTTTTTTTTTTTTTTTTTTTTTTTTTTTTTTTTTAAAAAAAAAGACTGATAGGATTGCTTTATAGTGTGCGTCTGCACTGTCTGCACAGGTCTGCTCTATCTCTGCATAACAGCAGAACCAGCGTGGGCCACTCACTCTTCTTTCCTAGTCCCACATCTCCTCTCTTCTTTTCCTCCTTCTCTTTTCCTCCCTCAGAGTCAAGTGGCTTTTTGTTCTCCCGCAGCAGTGCTTATCACTTGTTTCTCCACCGCTGTCTCCCTCCTCCTCCTCCTCCTCCTCCCCATCCTTCACTCAGGGAATGAAAGGATATTTTGGGGGATAGATCTTGTCTATCCTGCGCAGACCCCAAAGGAGTGTGGTTATCTTTGTCCTTCTCCTTGTCTTTAAAGGGGGGGGGGGGCTTCTATGCAAGATCCCCCCCCCCTCCCTTTCTGTCTCCCTCTCTCTCTCTGGGGGGTTGGTTTTTCTATGAGATTGTTTAGCTCCTGTTCTAGCATCAGCACTGATGTTAAATAAATCTAACGCCAGTAGAAAAACTTTGTGTATTGTCATCATAACAGACACTACGGTTTATTTTCATTCATTCCAGTGAAGTGGGTTGTCTTTGTCCCCCAGGATTTTCTCATTTGCCTGTTATTTCCCCACTTGAATGACATGACATTAAAAAGGGGCCATACACTCTCAGGGGAGACAGTCTGGTTGGTTGTAGTGTGCTCTCAAAATCAAGCTTCCAGATGGATTCTGAGTCAGCTGTTGTGATTCTGCATAGAACTACATTTTAATATGTTTAATCCATTTTAATTAACTATAAAACTAAAAGAAAACCTCTGACAAATTTATGGTCATTTTAAAGAGGTGATTTACCCATTTTGTTGACCACCAGTCAGTTTATTTATTGTTCAGAAGTATGAAATGTGAATGTGTGAAAAGTCGATTTGATTCCTGGTGGTGAATGCGCTATTACTGTAAATGTAACCCATGTTTGTTTTTTTTTTTTTTTTTTTTTTTTTTTTTTTTTTTAAAGGCTCATTTTCATATTTTCGTCTATAATGATAATAACAATTTTTACCTATATAGCACTGATCAGGGCACAGAATAGTTCATCAGAGTGGCAAGTGCACTAATTTGCTTTCTTGTCAGAGAATTGTTTAGAGTTAGATGAGAAGATCAATACCACTCTTTGGTCAGTGAGCTATAAACACAGCCAATCTCCCAAAGCCATGACTACAACCTGCCATGAACTAGAGTTAGCACACACATCCTCATAAAGAAACCACGTCTTGTTGGTTTTACATTTCAGTTTTTCTAAATAAACAAGATAAAATGTTTTAATTACTGAGTTTGAGAGAAGGCTGTTTGCAGCAATGAAAACAAGACGATGGTTTGCGTGTGCGAACTCTAAAATGCAAAAATACAAACATTTAAGCTTTTTAACTGACTGCCACTATACAATAAAGGTAGCACAGCATTTGTGCATAATTACTTACAGCTACAGGCATTTCCAGAGAACTGTTTCTTTTATTTGTTTGCAGATTTTGTTTGAGTCAAGAAGAGTTTGGAGAAAAAAACTCCAATAGTTGTAATGGACAAAAACATGAGAGAAGACCACAGATGCACATTGTCCTTTTATGTAAAGAATGCAGGTCAAGCTCATCACATATACATGAGTCTAAGAAGTGGTTATTTTACCACCATACTCTGTGTTGTCCTCCTCTTAATGGCCCCACAAGTTGAGCAGTACATGTCCGATATGTCACCTCATTGACAGGTTCACAGTTTTGTACACAGTCCTTTAGTCATCTTCTCCCTCTTTTTCTCAACATGTATCTCACACCAGTACCTGTTCATTGCAGAGTGCCGGTAATCACAGAAGGCTGGGTGATAATGAGAAGTGTCACTACACTGGTTTCGTCACTTTCAGCCCAGCTGCCGCTCATTACGCCGGCCATCGACGCCTCTGATTCCAAGCCATAATTGCTCTGCCTCTGAATAATTGAAAGAGAGGACGAGGTAAATCCCAGAGGTGTCAGGGTGGTAGAAAGATGGATGCATCTGAGTTCACCCCTGTCAGGTTGGGAGGTGTAAGGGGCCAGGAGGACATGATGAGACCCTCACTGAGAGATTGCCTCCTCACACACACGCACACACATGCACATGTTGTGGATGATGGACCACTAGCAGAATGATTTCTGGCATGGTGGTCCTCAAACAGGCCCTGGCACATGTATTTCCCAAGGATCCCTGCTGTAGCGTTTGTCGATTTGTTCGTATGCATTTGTCCTCGTGTGTGCATTTTTCATTCCAAGCAGCCAGGCAGTACAGCGTTGCATGCCAGAACTTAGCAGATTTGGTGCAGAAACGTATGCATGTTGTGTGTCTGTGCAGGCGTGTAAATCTGTGGATCAGAAGTGATTAAAAGACCTACTGGCTCCTTGGAAAAATATTAACTGTGACTGTGAAGTGTGTGTGTGTGTGTGTGTGTGTGTGTGTGTGTGTGTGTGTGTGTGTGTGTGTGAGAGTGTGAGACACTTACACATACACAGCCGTGCGCTCACAGACTAAATGACACTCAAACAAGCCGACCGAGTGTAAGATCAGATGTGATGCTCGTGCAAACCAGACTGGAGTAAATATTTACTGCCAATTACACTCTTCATTTCCATGCCTCACTAGAATGTGATGTTAGCTTCTAAATGCATTAAAAGACATTAAGTTTTATGCTAAATGAGAGCTGCTCTCAAATGTTACAGTTATGGCTGGAATGTTTTTAAGAGGATTATCAATAATCGCTTCTCATCTAGTACCGTGTTATTTTTAACTAATGTGCAGCAGCTAAAAGCTCCTTTTTCCAGTGACTAGTACTAATGGCAGTGCTCTTAGGGTCAGACACAGTGGCCGCCATATCGCAGTCAACAGGATGTTGTGGACTGAACCTGGCAACCAAGCTCAGTTTTTTTGTTTTGTTTTTTTCCCTGGCAGTGGCTAATGTGGTTCTTTTATATAGTGAGGGTCCTCCCCCTGCATGCAAACGAAACAACATGCAGTAAGCACATATACATTTCCTCACATGTTCAACTGAGATCTCAGTGGGAGATGCTAAATTTTGTTCCCATAGAGGTGGAGGGCTGACGCTGCAGAGCGGAGCCAGCGGGTCTCCAAGGTCATTACCACTGCCACAGCGTCTGGGCGCCCCAGGAAGGAGGCAGGAATTGATTAATGACAATGCTAGGAGCGCAGGAGGGGAGGAACCCAGAGTGGCAAGAAAGTAGTGCTGCAGAGTTGGTTACTGGAAAATGGTGCTATAGACAGTGCTAGAGCTAGATACTGCAGAGGGTGACACACTACTACAAAGTCTCCTGATGATAATAATAATTATAGTTATAATAGGACTCTTTATTACTCACCCATGGTAAGATTTTGAAAGTTCAGACAGCCCCAGTGATTCAGTATGAACAGACTACTGAAATGACCACAGTACAGGTGGTTAGATTACTCATTTCAATAGTTATTTTTACTCAGACCTGCTCCTTTAAAGGTGCCAACAGCCCCACAGCTTCAACATATTCGGCAGAAAGAATTACAGATGTTAAAGTAAAACAAAACCCAGCGTTAACAGTTACTACAGTCAATTACGCTCATTGCAGAGCTAGACACTTTTTGCATCTGTTTTCACGTGGTAACAAACTGCTACAGATCTGTTAACACAACAACAGCAGTTAATTTAGGATATTTTATTTTGTGTGGCTGCATTGTTAGCGCCACTTGTCACCACAATGCATGAATGTGCCCCCCTTTTCATCCCACTCTGCCCACATTGCATGAATAAAGCATAGGATTATTTGAAGTTCTGTCCACCGCAGTAACAGAACAGGTGCAAAAAGTTGCATCTTACAAACTTAATTTCTTATTCCTTATAATATGTAATCTTTGTTTTTCCTACAATTTGCAGTTGGCACATAAAGCACAGTCCTAGTTATAACTATAACTAATTTAACATAATCCAGTTGTCGAGCATATACGAAGAAGTATTATGTACATCTTCACATTGTTATAAATGGCAACAGCATGAACAGTTTACTTGTTTAACTGGCTCCAGGTTTGTTCAACATGATGCCTTTTTTCCCCCACAGTCTACAGAGAAGCTGAAAAGGTTGGATCATGTCAGATTTCAGTCTGTTACAGTTTTTTTTTCTCTTCTTTTAAACTAAGGAAACTTATTCAACATCCCACAGGTGCCACGTTGATGGCCAGGTTACTATGGGAACACATTGTGAGGAGCGGTCTTGGGATTCCTGGGATTTCATTTTTAATATTAAAAATATATGCACGGTCTGCAGTGTGATACAGTCTGAATGTAGATTATTGATGTTATCTGCAGACCAGAATCTACAGGAATGGAAGAGCAACACTGAGCACCTTGTCCAACTAGGTTACATTACATAGGAAGTGGTCGAACATCTGTGTGAGCAGATGGACACTCCGGCTTCATTTCAACAGTTGAGGCTGTAAATGTAGTGCACTGTCCTTTAAATAGCTAACCCGACCCAGGTTTACACACTGCAGCTCCCCAAAGGCACAGACAGAGACAGAGATGCAGTGACACGAGGACGACCTGCTCGAGTAGAAAGCATGAACTTACTGCATTTTCTTCTCAAAACTGACTGATTTCTGAACTTCTTTTAGAGGATCCAATGACATCATTCACATTTGACACCCAAATACATAGATAATAAGATTCAGAAGAGACAGAATTGAAAAATATTTTCAGAATCTGACTAATGGTCTAATTTGTCACCTAATATAACTTGATAAGACCTTTTAATAATTGTGAAGGACTGAACATTTCTTGTGATCTGTGTGAAATTCATCAGCCAGAGAAAATAATCACCATCCACCTCATACATCTTCCTTATCCTGTACACTTTGAACTTAATATTTAATATTACAAGTCAAATTTCCCACTTGCTACTGTAGTTACACAAAGAGACAAACAAATAGCATAAACCAATAGCATTCAACCAACAAATGACTCGGTATCACGCAGATCCTCTCTCTCATAGCTTTGTTCTTTTATGAACAAGGCTTCTATGGTTGCACAATTATGATAGAGCAGCTCGCAGTCAGGAAGCTGTGTGATCACCTTCTAAAATTAAGAACATGAGACTGAGCATATTAAACCTAAAGAGGTGGTAGAAAATTACTCAGTGTTATATGTTGCAACCCACAGCACGACACAAAGACTGTTATCTCTACAACTGCATTGGACATGTAAGAAGTCACTTTGGTTGTTCATCTTTCACTTGAATCATTTAGGTTGCTGTTATTCACTTATGCTGTTTACAATATCAATGTTTACATGAAAGATTTGTTTGTCAGCAGAGTCATTTTGTGCGAGAAACCTAACAGTTGTCAATATGATTGATATGATTTGAAATGAACTGAATTATGCATTATTCAGTATTTGAGGCTAATAATTGATCATTGGAAATACTATAAGGATATTTAACACACTAACATTAATGTTAATAACATGCGTAAATATTTTTGATGAGGATCCCTAACATTTGGTTATTAAAGGACCAAGAAAGCGAGTTAGAGTTAGACCTGTCACCGTTGATTTATAGACTTGTCAGTGTCCACGTAATGATAACATTGTTTATAAGTGACTGCAAACATACAGCAATTTGTAGCAGGCATTTACAGTAACTAATATATGTCACAAGCTAATATTTGTTACATAAAATCCTGTTTCTATTTAGTGTATTAAGTTGTTTAAAAGATTTAGGGAATTAAGCTTCTTCGCTTTCTTGTGATGGGAGATGGGAGATGGGAGAATTGAAACCAATGTTAAATCTGTCTTTTGCATGTGAAACTACACCAGGAGCTAGTTATCTTATTTTAGAATAAAGATTGGAAGTAGGGAAAACTGATAACTGTGACATTTTACACTTTTCCTATGGATTAAAGAAGATATAAGTTGTTAATTAGTGATCTTTAAAGGTGCTGATAGGCAGTTTTGTTTTTTTGTTTTTTTTTTTGCACAGGTTAGTTGTCTATTTCCAGTCATGCTAAACTAAACTAAGCTATTTGTCTGAGTGGTATTAAGTTTTTCATCAAATTTTCTGCAAGAAAGCAACAACCTTACTTTCTCAAATATCAATATTTCTAAATAAAAGTAACATAATTTAAACTGTATCTGTTTCTGAATTGTAAACGCTTAATTATGTTGATCAGGTTTAGGCAGGGATATATTTTGAGCAGTGAGGAAATGCACAGACGTCTTCAGGCTATTGTTTGTTTTTATCTTCAAATAAATCATCATGCAAGTTTCAGTTATAATAAAACAAAACAAAACAAAATGCTGCTGCCTAAAGGGTAAACAGTCTGGCAGCTTTTTGCTCAGAGGACACAATGTACCTACTGCCCGTTCACCCTGTCACATCGCCCCTACACCCACTACCCATTTTCCAAATTCCCCAGTTGATGTATTTGAAGAGACAGAGAGACTCTGTGCCCAGAGAAACCATGTTCAGTGGAACTGACAGCACTCTGTGTATAGGAAGACATGATGCCAGGGAACACCAGGTTTCCTGTCAGAGGCAAAGACAGCCAATTTCTCTATCTTATCTTCTATTTGTAACAAGCTTGTCCTTTCTGATGGTTAGGTGTCTGGGGCTAATTAGGGAGACAATTGTGGAGAACTGCAGGGGTAACTTTATGTCACCTCAGGGTTTTTTTTTTTAAACCCAGGCTAAAAGAATGACAGAGCAGTGAAGCACGCTACAGGGAAAACACAAATCCACAGAGAGGGATAGCTCATCCTCCAAAACAAAACAATGTCAGGAAGAAAAATGATCAACCTCTTGGTTTGGGAGTATCAACAACACAGTTCACCATGAGTCACAATTCCCACTGCTTTTTTTTTTTTTTTCTCTTTTTTCCTCATATTTGGAGCAGGGATGAAGAAGCAAAGAGCCTGCGTGTCGTCTCTCTTGCCTGTTTGTGTACTGTGGCATGACCATTTCCAAGCAAGTACGTCTCCACATTTTTGTTTGTGTGCTGCGAGGTATGCGGGTATTCATAGGTGGCAGGTTGTAATCAGTGGAAAGAGATCTGTGAATCACAGAGTGCACACCAGGTGCTGAAGGTCTCTGACAGCACATAACAGTGGCTGTGTGTAGGTGGAAACAGTCAGGCATGGTTGAAATCAGTTTCATAATATTAAAAACAGATCAAATAGATTTTTTAAAATTTAGGTTTCTACATGAAGAACCTTAAAACAACCTTGGAGAAAATTGCTTAAAAAATATTATGTTTTTCAGCTTATTGAATAATGCTAACATGAGTTGTTCAAAGTCAATGGCTCGTGTGTGGCGTGAAATCCTGTCCCCCTGGTTCTTACTCCGTGTATCTACATAACCTAGCAGATTTGATACTTCTGGCTTATGCAAAGACGGGGGATAAACATGAAGGGCAATTAATTATGAAATGTAAATATCTTTTGGTCACTGACATCATCTTAAAATAAAACACAGGACATATGATATACTGATCAAATAGGTGCCTGTATCTAAATTATAAACAAGTTCATTTCAGTTGGACTTTTTATCGTGCATAGACAAATATCTGAATATCTAATCTAAATTTTGTTTTAATATTGTTCATTTTCAATTATAGTTTGCTTGCGATCTTGTACTTCCATGACAAAATTGTTTTGTTTTTAAAAAAAAAAAAAAAAAAGGTTAATCATATCATGACTTGTGATCCATTATATGTAAATGTTTTTTTGTTTTTATTTTTTTGCCAAACCTGAGCAGGTGTAATCAGATGTAAATTTAATCTTTGCTTTCAAGTAGAGGATACATTTAGTCCTGCTTGACAGTAAACACTGACCAATAACTGATTCAGTGTAATGTCTTGTGCTTGTGGCAAAGTTGAGAATCATTCATATTCCCTACTGTATTCATAGTACTGGAGCTGCGGTTCAGGACACTGATCCACCATGAGACGAGTAACCCTATGCCTTAGTAACTCAGAACACAAATAGCACTGAAAACGCTGGCTGGTCAGGACAATACCCTTCTCCGAGGCTACTTGCAAATGTCTCCTATTGGAAAATAAGGATTCCTCTGAACCTCCCTTGAGCTGACATCTCCCATGACCTATTTTCATTATGGCTGATGGTTGGTGACTAGCTGTGGAGTGCTAAATTGAGGAAGGACAATAAACAGATGAGAGAATACACAATGTGATGATGGCTGTTTGCCCAGAGTCTGACCCTAGCTAAATGATGACAAACGCTAATAGTCTAATTTGAGACTTGTGTTCTGGGTTACTTTTTGCTGAGTGAGGAGGAGTAGAGAAAAAGAGATTAGATACCCGGAGGAATAGGGAGCAGTGTTATTTATAGTTATAGAAGGGACATTTCCACATAAAGACAGAGGAAAGGATGTTGTTGATCTCCTCTGAGATGCTACAGGGGTCAGGCTGGACAGCATAGTCACTGACAAGCAGGGAAAAGCGGGAGAGCTGGGGATGAACAGACTGTGATCCCCCGGGAGCAGTTGAGCAGGGGTTGGAGGCTAAATCGTGACAGGGTGACATCTCTGGTGGTGATGTGGAGCCTGGAACTGGGAGACATTTCAAGTCCAAAGCAACACTTTACCACAAGGTACAGCCGTAGGGCTAGCTGTGAGCAGTCTGCTCGGTTTCCCTGTTACGCAGTCATGCACACACAAACAAATAAACAAAGCATACATAAAATTCAATGCAGCTTGTGCAGCGGAAAGTCCCAAATGGCACCATGAGCGTATTTCATCACAAAAACCTCAAGTCTCGTACACAGAGACTTACTCTAAGGATTCATACACTGCACTAACTCAGCTCAATATCCTCCCCCTCGCCCAAGCTTGTGACATTTGCAGAGGGAGCCTTAAAGAGGGGAATAAAGAGGAAGGAGAGCTGGGGGAAAGGAGGGAGGGGTTCTTCCTCTCTTTTCCTCTCTCATTAGAATTCTCTCATCAGTCTTCCCCGCGGAGCAGTGGCTTGACATGTCAGGGTTTATTAATCGCTCCAGGAAATATTATTGACCTGGACCTTCTGCTCGCTCTCTCCCTGCTGCAGTCAGTGTCTCTGCTCTGCCGCCTCCACATTCCTCCGGTGTCCTGCCTGGACACATTACAGGACACTGCGGCACAGCGTGGAGGCTTCAACACACAGTGTCTTCATTGACTATGCGCTTGGCCTAGGCTCTCTTTTCACTGCAGCTGCAAAGCACCACACACACACACACACACACACACACACACACCCACACACACCTGCAGCCTTGGGTAGACAAAGCACGCTCTGCACTGCTTCATTACGGGGTGAGCAGCTCTGTGCAGGCATGCTTTGCTGAGATTCCAACTTTTTAGAGTGCTTTGTTGAGAAACACCTTTAAAACTGCAAACATCCCAAGGCCTATTGGTTTTCAAATCTAACCAATAGCTTGAAATAGAATAGAGATGCTCAAATCAGAGTGATGTGAGACCCCTTCTGAATGCTCAAGCACAGGAATCGATCAGAGATGCTCCTTTACACCCCCTCTTCTGCATTCTTCTACAAGGAGAAAATAAGGGGATGATAGAGTCGATCAGCTGAGACTCCTGGATGTTGTCGTGTGTAGGTGCTCTTTGCATTGGAGTGATGTTATCAAAGAGGAGTGGGAGAGAGGGCAAAGAGCAGAGCATGAGGGTGTAGTGTTAAGCCACTTGCTGCCTGAGTCTACATTTTAACTCACCCCAATCTGATACAGTCTAGTGTGGCTTAAACAATCATTTGTAGATCGGTGTCAGCTGACATCCAAGCCTTTAGTTTGGCATGCCTGCCATATGCCTGACTGTCTGTGTTGCGATTCCTAACATATAGCACACTAATATCTTCTACATGCTATATCCTGGAAATTCACACATTACACAATGACATTACCACGGAAGTAGCTGAAGCAAAACAGCTGTTATCAGCTGTAAGTGGCATTTACTCAAGTTCTCTTTCCTTGATCTGAAAGACAGATTAAAGTGTCAGCATGTGTTTAGGGTAGTTAGCAGTATAGCATTGAGTTGGGATTGTTGTTTGTGGGGACATGTGTAACCATAGCCCAAACCACACATGATCCTTTTTCTTTTGATATAGTTTTCAATTAGACATTTAAAAATGCTTTCCCCTCCCTTGTCTGCATGTTGTCTTTGCAATATTTTTCTCAATGGATTTGATGAGGAAATTGACTTGTTTTTGAAAGAATGGTGTATTGTGCCTCCATGTGGACACATTGGACATTACACTAAGGGCTTCATGACAGGACTCAAGAATGACCAGGATATGAATGTGTTGTTCCATTGTGTCCCTGTGAACTTTGCACCGATGAGCACATTCCTGCAAGCCACAGTCATGAATAAAGTAATATGCCTCAGATCTGTCAATAGTTTTTGTCTTTCCTGAATGGTGATATTATCCAGCGGTCATGTTCTCATGAATCTTGACTTAGTGCAAACATGTCTGGCACTAAATTTAATATCCGCCTTTATTTTGTTTTTCTGCAGTCACAATGGTCCTGCTCCTGTTCTTTGTGGCAACCACGACAACATCCAATTCCACTGGCAATGGCAACCACACACAAGGTAAGAACAATAATAAGGTCACTGCACCTCGACATGTGAGACTGAATAACCCTGAACAATTTGCGATCGTAACAAAATACCATTGCTACCCACTGCAGTCATCACTTTTCCCTAAGATATGATTATTGTGTATCTTCTGCAGCGCATGCATCTGCTTGATAATAGCCTTTTCTACAGCCTTGTTATTACCAGATCACAATGAACTTCTTCAGCCCTGGACAGCAATTTACGGCTTATTGTCTGTCTTTATAAACACAGCTAATAGCTGCCTGTGTGGCTGTGACTCTTGGCTGAGTCTCCATTCTTAGAGCTTCTCATTTTCTGTTAGACATGCCGACAGGACAAAATGGGCTGATACTTATCTCTGTAGACAAAATACAGCTGAAGCCAGTTATTAAATCAGTCCTGCAGCCAGAGGAGAACATGGGAGTTGTGTTGCTGTGCCAAGTATTGATTTAGTTTTATCACTTCATGCAATAGACGCATGGTTTAAACCTATGAGTACAGCCAAGAATTAGTGCACACAACCATATGCCCCCCCCCTTCCTGCTTCTTTGTTGACATTGCTCCCTGACCCCCTTGCTCTGCCTCTCCTTCTTCCTCAGAAGACGTTACATCCTCCAGCCAACACATCCTCCCCACCGTGCTGGTCCTGTTGGTGCTGCTCCTCATCTTCGCGCTGCTCGCCTGGTACTTCCTCAGGTAAAAATAAATAAATAAATCTCACCCTGCAAAGAGTCATCCGCCTGACCTCACCCCCTTCCCTCGACATCACTGAATGGCTATGAGCCAGCCCTGGAGGCAGAGCCCAGGGTGACAAACACTTCCTCCTTTAGTCACTGAGGCGGAGCCCTGTCAGGAAGTACTGCTAGCTGACTGCCTTTCATGCTTAGTGAGAAGAGAACAGGCTGTGACAGTGGACGTAGACAGGCAACACAGTAGCGTGAAGAAGAAAATCTGAACCCCATTTGGACTAGAGTGCTGTCTTCCCAAGACATCAGCTAATGAGAAAGAATAGCTTCTCAAGCTTCAAATGGTAGGATGTAAAACTTTTTGTTTATAGCTGCCTATGATATTGAGAGATGGTGAAGTTATTTACCAGGACATCATCTAATCTAATCTTATATTTTGTACCATTGATTTGTTGTTTTTTTTTTTTTTTGTTTGTTTGTTTGTTTTTCATCTTATTGTATATATTTTCCTGGCAGGTTAAAAAACCAGAAAAAGCCAGTTGTCACAACAGTTGACAAGAAGATACCAAATGGCATCCTGGAGGAACAAGGTAACGTGGTTGTGAACTGAACATTATTACAGACAGTGATGCAACAGATTGTAGAGTCAAAAAAGGCGTGGTGAGATGGCAGAGGATAGGTACAGAAATATGAGGTGAAAACAGACGGTGGGAGGTGAGACACATCAGCTTTATATTTGAAAATGTACATGCAGGTCCTCCTATCATTGTCATGTGGTGTCATGTCTTAGACTTCCTGTGGTTGATGTGAAGAACTTATCATCGCCCCTGTTTATAGCTGTTTGATACTGCATGAAAAGTTAGTATAGACCATTACTAGTGTAAAGATCAGAGTGGTTGTCACTGATGTGTTTGATGCATTATGGCACCTGATGAACCTTACAGGAAGCAACATGTCTTGGGACATGTGCACGAATCTAACCTTGTACTGACAAGGCTAAATAATATGGGAAATATAACAGGAAAGACACCGACACAAAAGCAGCTCTCACTCTATTTGATTACCAGGAGGGTAAAGCATTTCAGAATTTATATTTAATTTAAATCAGTTTGGGCAGTTTTCTCAGCTCAGTTTGAAACAGTTAAGTCTTAAATGAGTTATAAATTAAATAGTATAAAAAGATTTACATCCTGACACAGATTTATTGAAAGTGTAATGTGCTAATCATGACTCTTGTGACATTTTTAACTGATGAAACAGAGTTGCATGGCATCAAAATGGATCAAATGCTAGTTTTAATGACAGTATTTTTGTTCTCTGACTACATGTGTACGTGTGCTGTCTGTGATTTGGCTTGTGTTGTGTTTTTAGAGTTTGGATACAGTACTGAGTCGTTATACACCACTGTGCCCCCAGGTCAGGTATACAGGGTGGTGGTACCAGGAATCACATGTAACTAACTCTCTCTGATTGTGAGCACTAACATTTTGCTTAGCCGGGTGCCTAAGAGAGGTTTCCATTGGAAAGCCTCCCTACAGGGTGCTGTAAGACACTTTCCCCTGGGGTCCTGCTGTTCTCTAACACCCGCTGATGTTTGGTGATCATTGAACTCTTCCTTAAGTTAATCACTGAGGTAGTGTAAAACACCCGCCAACATGTCGTACGAGTTTGGTGATCATTTTGGTCTTTGATGAGCTGTTTTTAAATTTCTTGCAGAGTAGTTCAATCAGCTAACTGTCTAACTGACTGATTCCCGATCAGAGGTACTTGTGTCCCATGGTGTGAAGCTCCCAGGGGGCATGTAGTAAATATTACAATTTGATAACAATATATATGTATATATTGTTAAACGTAATGGATAAATTAAAACTTAAAGGAGGGGATAAAATGGTTTAATTGGTTTAGTAAGAGTAATGAATAAATGATTGAAATGCACAGCTAATGAATAAACAGTTCACATTTCACCAGTTAAAATTGAAATTAATGGTTAAAGAATTGAAACAGTTAGCTAATAGTTAGCTAAAAGTCATGGATAAAATGTTTGACATAATTAAAGCAGAGACTAATAAGACATCCAGCTTCTTTCACTCCAAGTGGCAGTAAAAAAGAAAACTTTACCCAACCAGTGTAAATACTGAGAATATGGTATTTTACCAATGTCTGTCTCGACCTCTTTGGACAGGGCTTTGTAGGTACGTCTGATTAAAAAGGTCTAATTAAACCCAATCCTGTTTTATAATCGGTTTCTCTGTTAACACAGCAAGACATCAATATGACATGAACTTTATTTATTAGTAGTAAGTAGTAGTAAGCTGATTTGTTTAATCTGTAATTTCCTTGAACACAACAAATAGTTTACAATCACTCCATTAAACTTGAGCAGTGCAACAGGGATGATAAACCCACTGACTGTTCTCCTTACAGAGCAACAGACGGTCGTCCTTCTGCCCAGATCCCCATCGGCATCGAAGACCTTCTTCCCCATCCTAGTGGACAACCTCGAGGAGGAGTACAGGCTGCGCTCTGCTGATGATGGCAAGCTCTTCAGGGAGGAGTATAATGTAAGCATCCCCCCTCTCGTCTCCTCCTGGAGATTAGAGTAACAGGTGGCCATAAGGCAGAGTCCTCTGTAAGTGCAGAATATAGTCTTTAAATCAGGCAACAAAGGGCGAAAGCACTGTGGTGCATTCACTCTCAAATGACGTATAGGATTACTTGCTACTCATTTGAGACACGTATTATTTAAACTTGTATTTGACTACGCAAGTTGAGAAATGTTACATTTTCATCGACTATTACTGCAAACAATAAATGACCAAATTCAAAAGCGTACATTTTTGCCTGAAGACATTATTTAAAATTACATTATACAGGTCAGAGCTTCATTTGCCTTTAACTGTGTCACAAAAAGAAAACAAAAAGACATGTAAAAAATATCTAAATTTGGAATTAAAGGGTTTTCCCACAACAGCCACAATGATCTATGTGTTCTGAAGAAGGCAGAAGATTTAAACCATGACTAATGCATGAATGTTTTATTAAGGAAAACTACTTATAGTTATGTGTCACGTTGACAGTGATACATACTGTACACATATACACCCACATGCATGAAAAATACCCTTGTGCCTATTTATGACTGTGATTAAGAAACTGTGTCAAAATAAAGCATATGACTCACTGTGCATGAAACGCATAAAACTATGATTTTATTCAGCTCAGACAGAGGAAGTCAAAGTTTTCTGCTTTTAATGGACGACTGTTTACTGTAGGTAGCAGAGGAAGTGCGAAGGCTGAACAAAGCCACAATACATTTTAAACAACATATTGTTGTGAGCTCGAGTGAATATTTTTCAGTGTTGAAGTTATGTCAAAACGGTTCCAATTTGCAGTCATTGCCAGGGGGTAATGCCCAAGGGACGTACGAAGAGGCCAACAAGGACGACAACAAGGAGAAGAACCGATACCCCAACATCCTTCCCTGTGAGTGTACTTTCTGTTCTGCAGGAACTAAGATTTCATTTGACTCACAACCTGAGTGCACAGTTTCCTGTATGTGTGTGCACGTGTCTGTGTGTCTTCAAGAGTCTGTTTTAACAGATAGTATGTATTTGATGGCTCATATTAAAACATCACTTCATTGCTCATTTTCCTAACCCTCCTTCATTTTTACAGCTAACTTCTGATCACTTGTCTGTCTGTCTTTATTAATAATTCATCATGATCACTAAAGGAATAGTTCAACATTTTGGAAATTATGCTTATTTGCTGTCTTGCTAAGAGCTAAATGATGAAAAGAAGGATACCTTCAAGTCTACTGTGAATCTAAAGCCTGAAAACTGGCTTGAAAAGGTAACAAAATCCACATATCAGTTTCTCTAAAACTCTTTCATTAACATAACTATATCTTAATTACTTGAATTATACAAAAATCCAAGCATAAAGATGACAGCTCGCCATTTTATAGGGATTTAGAAGTGCTGACGGCATATTGAGTGTCAGGTTTACTAACCTGATTGCCAGCAAGAAAGCAATAAAGAAATAATTCTCCAAAATGTGAAACTATTCCTTAATAGCTCTGTAATTAACCTGCAGTCTCCAAGTCATGTAGCAGTGGCAGACTGGTGTATTATTTTTCCACTGTAACCCTCTGAACTTTCCAACTCCAACAGATGATCATTCCAGAGTGGTGTTGACTCAGCTGGATGGAAATCCCTGTTCAGACTATGTGAATGCCTCTTACATTGATGTGAGTTATGCTTCAAGTCTTGTGATTTTTCAACAATCACATTGGCATTGCACATTCACTTGTGCATTGGCAATGCTAACTGTACCAAAATTACAATTAATTCTCATGAACCCTTTGCTCCTCTGTTTCAAAAATCCACTTAATATTTGTATTAATTGGTAGATAGCAATCTCATTACAGTAACTGGTCTGGGGCTTTTAATCATATCACACAATTGAAGAATTATTGTGGAATTACAGATGTACAAATGAGCAGTTTACGGACCTATCATCTGTGTAGGCTTTAAAGTTAAGATTCAAAGTCTCTTTTTGATCTCCAAAGCAGTTGACACAACAAACTCACCAAATGCATCAGTCAGTGTCTGGAGGTTTAGATTCATTCTCTTGACTAAATTAATGGTCTTTTTCTAACAGGGTTACACGGAAAAGAACAAATTCATAGCAGCACAAGGTAAGAAATTGTATTTATACATTTACATTAAATAAAAAAAATCTTATGTATCTTATAATATTTTCTCTCTCTCTTTTCTCTCAGGACCCAAAGAAGACACTCTAGCAGATTTCTGGAGGATGATATGGGAGCAGAAAGTAGCGACCGTTGTCATGTTGACAAATCTGAAAGAAAGGAAAGAAGTGAGTCATTTCCAGATGCAGTTATTTCTTAAAAGTGTCTCAGCTCTCCTGCTTAAGTGTCCATGAACAAGATATAATGCATTCCTGCAAACTCCAGGGTTTCTTCTCCTGCCAAGTCTCTGCTCGAACTTTCCAGTTAAGGGGTCAAGAGAGAAGGCAGATTTCTCTGTAGAGGTTAATAGGGCGCCACAAGATCTGAGAAAGAAATGTGTCTTCAAATAGGTTGTGGTCAAAGGTGACACAGAGGAGACTGATTTAAACTATTAATTTCACACCTTAATCTCCCCATTGACATCTGATTCTGGCTGTCTCTATTGTGACCCCGAGCTCCTTCATTGAACAAGGAGAGAGGGAGAAAGGCTAAAAAAAGATCAATAAGAAGAGAACTGGTGAAGATTTAAATCAGCGTGTGGACGGGCCGAAATCAATTGCTCCATAATGTGTAATAAAGTCCTCTAAGGCAGGATCATAATCACCCAGCAAAGTCTTTTATTGAGTGGTTTCACCCCTCTTACTTATATTAATCTGGACTGACTGGTGTGAAATTGAAGCATGTGTGTCATGCATGTGAACGACTTTGTCTCTTGAAAGGAAAAGTCCTTGAATACATTCCAGGAGAACCGCTTTCTTCTGTGTTTAATTTATTGAACCGTGGCTGTTATTTCTCCCCAGGACAAGTGTTGTCAGTACTGGCCAGACCAGGGCTGTTGGACCTATGGGAATGTGAGGGTGGCAGTCGAAGACTTCACTGTGCTGGTTGACTACACCATACGCAAGTTCTGTGTACAATATGTAAGTTTTGAGTAGTGCTTCTGTGTTTATTATGCTTCATACATACTCCATGGTGTGTCTCATAGAGTTCAGTACCTTTTTCACAGTAATACAACTAGAAAATTACTACATTCTAGTAGCTTCTAAATAATAAAAGATTTAGTTTTAGGGTGTTGACAATGCATCCAGATCGTTGACGAAAGGCCGTTGCTACTGCCTTGATAATGGTTACTGTTGAAGCAGATTCATAAAAACACTGCCCTGGGTCCGGACCAGGTCTGTTGTGTACAATGTTGGCATCTTTATCACCCTTAACTCTATGCTTATGTATCTATGTAGCAAGCCAGCGATGCTGCTAAGACCCCCCGCCTGGTGACCCAGCTCCACTTCACCAGCTGGCCTGATTTTGGAGTTCCCTTCTCCCCCATAGGCATGCTCAAGTTCCTCAAAAAGGTCAAGGCAGTGAATCCGCCCTTCTCTGGGCCGATTGTGGTTCACTGCAGGTACAAGAAAGCTGAGTTAAATCATTTTGTTGTTTTTTTGAATCCTACATTTCTTGTAGTGGTTTTAATTATCCAATTTGTTTCTATGGAGATAAAAATATTTGGGCTTGAATATCCTCTGTGTGTGTCAGCGGGAAAACAAAGTTTCAGCAAACATTTTGTGTGACTATAGCAATACATGTGTTTACAAGCACAGATGTGGCTTTGTTTCCTGCCTGTTGTCCATTAACATGCATGAGGATTGTGGTTCATCCCGTGTGTGGTTTGCTTTGTGTCTGTGCAGCGCTGGCGTAGGGAGGACGGGAACCTTCATCGTAATAGATGCCATGATCGACATGATGTATGCAGAGCAGAAAGTTGATGTGTTCGGGTTCGTCTCTAAGATACGAGAACAGCGCTCACAGCTCATCCAGACAGATGTGGGTTGGAGACAGAAAGTGTTTTCACTTCTGTCACTTAGGATATAAACATCACATTATCACTTGACAGTTATTGATGTGAGACTTGCCAATGATGTTCCATTTCTCCTTTCAATCATCCTTAATTGTTTTGTGGTTAATGTTTTTGCGTATTCTCACTCCAGATGCAGTACTCATTCATCTACCAGGCCCTGCTTGAATACTACCTCTATGGAGACACAGAGCTGGATGTGTCATCTCTGGAAGGACATCTGAACAAACTGCACAACACCTTCACAAACGGTGACCGGGTCGGCCTAGAGGAAGAGTTTAAGGTAAGACATCTTATTTCAAATTCTGGCCTTAAAAGTTCATACTCAAAAATAATAACACATAATAATAATAATAATAATAATAATGATAATAACTACACTACTGTAAGGAACAGAGAAATTATCAACTAGCTTTGCTAAGATCTAACTTTATCCAAATTTAGCCAGATTTAAAAAAAAAAAAAAAATATATATATATATATATATATATATATATAAATAGAAATTTTTCAACAAAATTCACACATTAGAGACACAAAACATGGACCACAATACTGAAATTGGAGGAAATACTAATGCAACAGGTTTTGTCATCTTCTCCAGGATTTTGAGATAAAACTAATAAACTTAAACACAGTAAAACTGAGCAGCCACTCCAGTTCTCGATCATCTCCACAGCCGATGTCGTGTACAACACAACAGAAAATGGGGCTCACTTTCCACTTCTCCCAAATCGCACAGCTCACACCATCTGTTTTCCTCCTGAATATTTGAATCCTCAGTAGCCCAAGGAAGAAAAGCGACCGTGTGCCTAAAGATCTGTGGCTTCTAGATAAACTATTTTTTTATGCTATGCCTATTTAATGATGGGATTCCACCAACAGATTATTTCAGTTAGTTTGCCCTGATCGTGTCACGCAGCTCATTTTACCCTACATTTGAACAGCTGCTTAGAAATCACGTGTTAATTCTCTATAATTATATATATAAGACACAGAGTGAACCACAAGATGTGAGGTATTTTAGCGTCAAAGTATTTTAGTCAAAGTCACAAAATTTAAATAATTTGTTACTTTTTCTTTGTTGAGGTTTGGGACTATAATATCCCAATTTTGATGTATAAGCAAAAGTACTGTGAACATTTGCAGATCTGTTATGTTTGAACTTTACTTGCTTGTTTTTCAGAAACTGACCAACATGAGAATAATGAAGGAGAACATGCGAACGGGTAACCTTCCTGCCAACATGAAGAAGAACAGAGTCCTGCAAATTATTCCATGTAAGGAAGAAGGGAAACAGGAGTATAAAATATTTCTCCTGCAGCATTCAATAACTGGTTCTGCTTCTCAGGGAACCTTTTCTACCTCAAGCTCTGTGAACATACGAGCTGCTCTATTCTAACTAGTCCTATTCCCATTTCAGATGACTTTAACAGAGTTATTCTCTCAATGAGAAGAGGTCAGGAGTTTACCGATTACATCAATGCATCTTTCATAGATGTAAGTAGATTCTATTATTGAGTACCTTCCTTCTTGCACATACATCTACTATAGTGTTTCCAGTGTATTAATGCCAATAATTGGAGCTACAAAGCTGAAGAAGTGTGTGTTTTTGGTGTGACCCAGGGCTACAGACAGAAGGACTACTTCATTGCCACCCAGGGCCCTCTGCCGCACACAGTGGAGGATTTCTGGAGAATGGTGTGGGAATGGAAATGTCACTCCATTGTCATGCTCACTGAACTCCAGGAGAGGGAGCAGGTGAGCTGCAGTAGCTGATGACCACAAGCAAACTATGATTCACAGCTTCAATAACTAGTACAAAAGTGCCACATAAACCATAACTTTACGATTTAGTGTTTTTGTCTGTATATGTGTGTCAGTTAATGATCATGTATTTCATTTTTTGAACCAAAACTACTTTAGAATATTTACATTTTCTACATTAACCTGGAGCTGTTTTGTTTTTTGTTTTTTTGTTTTTTGTTTCTTTTGTAGGACAAATGTTGCCAGTACTGGCCCACAGAGGACTCAGTCACCTATGGAGATTACACAGTAGAGCTTAAGGGAGACACTTTGTGTGACACCTTCAGTCTACGAGACTTGGTACTCACCTTTGTCCCGGTAAGCAAATTGACCTTGCAGTAATAATAATACATCTTACATTTGCCTGTCAACATCTTGATAAATATTTAACTGATATGTAAGATAATTCACTTGCACTGAAAAATAATAAAACATATGAAAACTTTGCCAGTATCATTGTTTCAAAATACAATCCCTCATTTTTTTCATTTCATCTCAATGAATAAATTATAATGGCCTCCAGTGATGGTGAAGTATTCACATCATTAAATGTGGTAAAAGCACAATGTAAGATGTAGAGGTTAAATTATTAAATTATAGTAAAAGTACTCGGTCTGTGGTCCTTGTGAGAGATGTATAAATCATAAAATTGTCATAAATAGCATTTCACTGCTGTAGTTAGTAGAAGTGGAACTTGTTTACATACAGTAATCTTGTCTAGTGTTTCCCTAATTTGATCATTTTAATATAACTTAAACCATCTGAATAGTTGACAAATGTGTCTCTTGAAGTGACCAGAAACATGCCAAGGAGACTATTCAAATATTAAACTTAATGCCTGAAAAAAGTAGAGAGCATATTTTTAATAAGCGTTTATGAATTATGAAAAGTATGTCTTATTTGGAAAAGTTACTGGATCAAACATAATTGTCTTAAAACAGAACAGCATCCAAAGTGAATGCATAACACTCTTGACAGCCAGAGGAAATGTGGTGGGCAGGATGTGTTAAAGATTTTCAAGTGGGGGCCTTCCATCTCATATATTTCATTAACTTCGACCCACATCACCTCTCAGAGGCTCCACAGCACGTTCCTGCCTTCAGTCCACTACTCGTATACTGCACGCTTAACCTACACTGACATTGCACCTGCCAGTATGCTTTCATATAATAATAAATCATATTTGAAGGGTGCTATGATCTTTCATTTGCCTGTGCATTTCCTCTCAAAGGAGAAGCAGATGAGGGTGATCCGGCACTTCCACTTCCACGGCTGGCCGGAGATCGGCATCCCGGCCGAGGGGAAAGGCATGATTGACATCATCGCCTCGGTGCAGAGACAGCAACAGCAGTCTGGGAACCATCCCATCGTTGTGCACTGCAGGTAACGCCAAATTGCTATTTGAGACACAAATTCAGACATTTCGTTGTTTCCCGTTTGAGTTCCGCGTAAGACAGTGTTTTTTTGTGTTTTTGCAGTGCTGGTGCAGGGCGAACAGGTACGTTCATTGCACTGAGCAATATCCTGGAGCGAGTCAAGGCAGAGGGCCTCCTGGACGTGTTCCAAACTGTGAAGAGTTTACGCATGCAGAGGCCTCATATGGTCCAAACTGTGGTAAGTATCAGCAGAAGTTTAAAGGAAAAAAGTTGAAAATATAAAATCTCCAGTTTTTTTGCTTTATCTCGACGTTAAGTGTTGATTCAATTCCAATACTAGTATTAAAAATGCCTGCAATACCGACTAAAATACCGGCTCTGGAATCAGCAAGTACTCAAGTCTATGCCATATAAAGTTGACATACTATAACCTCCCACTCAAGAAAAATGTGCCTTTACTCAGAAATGAATTGCTATAAACCACAGCCTACACAGGAAGTTATGGTACTGTCATAGAGCAGTAAAGAAGAAAGGTCAAATGAATGTACTGCCATCTGCGTCCAGACCTGATACTGTCCTATCCAGACCCAGACATATAACCTATAAATTATTGACAAATAAATAAATAATACAATAAATAATAATGAATTAGTGACGGCCATAGTGTTTGTAGCTCTTATAGCTTTGATTCGGTGATGCTACTCCAGTCCACTCTATTTATTTTTTTTAATGCATTGATTTTGAATTAGTATTGGAACATCTCTAATCCTGACTGGATCCATCCACCTCATCCATGCTTTCCTGCATCTCTGTCTTTTTTTCCATAGGAACAATATGACTTCTGCTACAGGGTGGTACAAGACTTTGTCGACATTTTCTCAGACTATGCCAATTTTAAATGACGAGATTTGCCTTAAACATGGTTTTTAATGTTGTTTTCTAAAGCTGATTTGTCAGTTTTATGTGTTTCTTTAACTTCAAGTCAAATGATCTTCTATTTTGCTATGCACTTGTCCAACCATTAACTCAAAACTCCATCCTCGCTGTAATATAGTGTATGTCAGTGAATGAAAATTGTAAATGAAAAAAGTTAGATTAATAATGTATATTTCACATCATGTATGATAATTATTTTGTCATGAAGTGTTTCAAACATGGTCTCTTATGTCAGTTTTGTTGTATAATATTGTACCTTAAATGTTTATCTAAGTGTTATTTTGAATTGACCACGTAATATTTTTAAAAGATGTTGTTATTGTAAATGTATTTATGTATTGGCAATGACATTCCACTCTTGCATTTGGAGAACACAACAGGAATGTTAAGATTTGGGTTTGTTTTGTTTTTTTTGTTGTTGTCATCGATGTTTTTAAATACATCTTTCATTTATTGATGACTTCTATCCGAGATTAGAGGCGTTATGGAAACTATTTTTCATTATCCTCAAGCTACATGCCCATCACGAATGTGATACTTTTCTAATGGAAGTATTGTCAGAAAAGGACAGAATCACTTCAGCCATAATGCAGAAAACAAGGTTATGCAACATTGGCTGAGGTGATGACATTGAGGTCGATTTCCAATATAGATTCAGGCAATTTCACAGATAGATGTATCACAGGGTCATAGAAGACCTTTAAACCAGTTTTGTACCTCAAAATGTGGTATGCAACTACATTTAACATGGATGTAATGTTACTACAGTCTGCCTTTTATCTGTAGACAACAAAAGGTATTTTGCTAAAAAAAAAAAGACTGCACATGAAAAAGCACATATACTTAAGCCTTTTGCCAAGAATCTGCAATATTTATTGCTTTATTTGTATTATAGATTAGAGATTTTTCACAAATCAGTGCCAATGTACCTTTTTTCAAAGACATGGAAAAGTAGAACAACCCTAAATTGAAGGTCAAGCATTCACAGGTGATCCTATAGGAAAAGGTAAGTGTGGTCGCTAAATGCTAAATAGAGTCAGTACAATTTCATGACAACCTGTGTGATTTGTACAGTTAACACATGGGATTGTATTAAGAATTAACATCAGACGAGTCTTGCATTTGCAAAAACCACAGTACGCAAATGTGGTGCTTCAGTGCCTGCTTAATGCCAGAGCAACAAAAAAAAAAAACACCAAACTAACAACGTTTTCAGTTCCTCTGTTTTAGATTAAATGGGTTCAGGAAAATGTGGAATCTAAATGTGAAATGACTTTTCTGTGCATTTCCTCTGAGGCAGTATCTACCATCCATCTGGTACTCCAACATTAAACCAAACACTTGGAATAATCTGACCCAGCTCTGCTTTAATCCTCAATGAAGTGTGTAATTTTGTTGATGCTGTATGTAAATACTACATGACAAAGTGCTAACATTGTGAACGTCGCCGAGCAGCAAGGAACTGTCAAGTGATTGGTCATATTTTCTGTGCTATGTGTCTGTGGGGGATGTGAGGCGCAGCACAAGAAGAAACTGAAACTTAACAAAACAACCTAGTCTATTTTCCCAACGGCTTCTATTCTGTCTATTAAGACTATTGAGGAGGGTCTGTTTAGACTGCAGCTCTTTGCCTTTGCGCTCTCTCTCTCTCTCTCTCTCTCTCTGTGGGTGTTCTATCCCTTTTTGGATTCTCAATGTCTTTGAAATGCAAGTTGCAATATTAAATTCATCTGAAAATGCTTTGTTGGTCAGTGAAAGTTTCTTTCAGGCATCTCTGCTACAAGCAACAGCTTAGATACAGTGTGTTTCATTTCAACCTCAGGGGAGACATGCTGGAGATGGCTCAAGCTACTGCAACTATAGTCTTCATCAGTGACAACCAGGTTTCACAATGCAATGAGATTAAAGTGAACGATACATTACACCCTAAATAATTAAGACGTTCCACAAAATGATAGAAAATAAAAAATGCTTGTCACAATTCCCCAGCATCCAAGCTTCAAATGTCCTGTTGTAGCTGACCAACAAATGTAAATTATAACCTAAAGATATTGTGTTTACTACCCTAGACAACTGACAAAGCCTGAAAATTCGCAGTTAGCAGAACAAAACCATTTTGTCTCCATTTTTCTATTAATGACAAGATCAACAGTTTCAGTTTAAATCAAAATAAATGAGGTTGGATTTGGACACTACACTAGGAGCTGTCACATGCAGAGTATCTAGATCAGCTCAGACCACAAGACCATCAGTGTTAATCTGAATCTACTTAGTGTTATTCTACATTAGACCTGCAGCTAGTTTAAAATCATTTAATGATTTGCTCTATAAAAATGTCATTAGATTCTAAATTTAATATATTTAATTTAATATATTTAAAATAAGATGAACAGCCAATAGGCTAATGTTCAGTTTAAAGATCACATACAATTTGGAGAAAATGCTCACTATGAACAGGCTAGAATTACAGAAAATTTTGCATATTTGGTTGAAAAATGAATGAATGAAAATGTTGAAAAATTTCTGTGTAAGTTGCTTAAATTTTGATGAAATGTCTTTTTGTCAATGCTGCAGAAGTGGACCAAGAATAAGACTGAGCAAGCGTATGAAAACATGATCTTATATTAAGAAAGTGGATCTAAAATAAACTGAATGCACCACAACTAATTGAAAGGTGGTTAAAAAAAAAACAACAGACAACTGTGGAAAAACCCCAAACTAATTCAAAACATGCTCAATAACACGAAGGCTCAGTTTTTCATGTCTCCAACACATTACTATCTGCAATGAAAAACAAAACTTGAAGTCACCACTGAGGATAAATTTAGTATCATCCTCTGCTTGAACAACCATAAAACTACACTTGAAATCAGCCAACAGCAACATTTCTTGACCTGTGTGAGTAATAATTTGAACCAACAGGGGGCAATGTACCTCAATCTATATGTACGTTAGAAACTCTCGTTCAACTGATAATACAATATCAATTTAATTAATATCATTCAACTCATTCATAATTCAGTCTGTCCTTAAACCGATGTCTAAGAGGTGCTGATGAAAACATGATTCAGATTATAGATATGAAAAAAATGAAAGGTCGTTCACTTTTACTTTACCAAAATGGCACGTCACATGACAATGGTTCAAATGAATGTGTCATCACTTTGAGTGAGTTCGTCCTGCATATTTCTGGAATAATTTCTTGTATTTCTTAATAATCTCATTTAAAAAATATTTAAATCCAAAAAATGTCGTCTGCAGGAGAAACTGCTTTCCACTAAATTTTTCTTCAGAAACACATACAGGTTTACAGCTTTACAGGCACATATGTCAACACCGGCAAGACCGAGTCTCCTTCAGATTATTGCATCATGTGTGATTAAGACAAAAAAAACAATTTGATCTCCTACTTCCACATATAAATAAAGTCTTCATCCACGTGATTGCCATTAGTTAATAACAGGGAGGAGTAAATCCGAACTATTTTTGCCAAACAATCATGTTTTTTATTTTGCAGAAAAACCCAAGTAACAAAAACCCTCTTTGTTAACGATTTCCACTTCCTCTGGGACCCGGTGCCATGGTAACACTCCTCAGCGGGAGGGGCTGCGGCCCAAAAAAAGGTCAGCATGAGTGAAGAGGTCATATGAATTATGTATTAACCCTAACCGACTCCCATATTTTGATTGACCCCAAACTAATTCTATTTTGTCTTTCACAATGCTTACCATTTTCTTTCTAATGTATTATGGACCATGAGCCCTTTATAGGCAGTGTGGCCCGAGCTGTGACCCCGATGATGAAATGCTTTCATGTGTGGCTTGGAAACTAATTTCTGATTACACACTGAATGTCAAACAAAGTCCTCTCGCTCGCTCAGTAACTCAGTCATTTTATCCAGTCCTTTCACTGTTTCTTGTATGAAATAAGAATTAAAAACCACAAAACAGAAACATGTAGTATTAAAGTACTTTTTTTTCAAATTCTGCAAAATATAATACACATATAATATATTAGACATGTTTTTCATGATACAAGACACATCTGCAGTCATACTAGCTGCTCTGTGAGGCTGTTTAGGCACAATGGTGCTTTGAGCTAAATGTTAAGCTTAGCATGCTAACATGTCCACAATCCCAATGTTTACAAGCATAGACTGTATATAAACATAACAATAGACACCACAATGATGGTCCCATTTAGAGGAAAATAGGTGATAAAGCAGGGTATGTATAAGGGCGTGGCTACTGTGTGATTGACAGACCATACCACACACAGCAACCTGCCGGAGAAAGAGCAGGTCAGATCCACCTTCTCCTAGAAATATGGCTTCTTCTGGTTTCAAAAAACCAACATGACGACAGACAATTTAACAAACTCGAGGCTTCAAAACGGCAGCTCACAAACCAATAGGTGATGTGAAGCCGATGTTAAGCAAGTAAAAAGTTTACCATGTTCACTATCATGGTAGTTTGCCTTCTTATAAAGTGTATGCTAATTAGAATTAAACACAAAGTCAAGCTGAGGTTGACAGTAACATCATTTGCTTTAAAGTTGAGTTGTCGAGCGATCAAGTGATTGCCCATTGTTTGGGCAACATGGGGGATCCACCAATAGTTAGACTATAGTCCCATGCTGCTAACATTGCTAAAAAGCTAAATAACTCCCTTTATGTGAAAAAAGTAAGACAAAAGAAATAAAAGACAAGAGTCTGAGTCTTTTAAATTCTGTGTGTTACAAAAGCATTTTTTACGATGTCAGCCCAACCATGTGAGCACATGCTCTTCTCATGCCTCTGTGTGGTTGTGGCTGATAAAAAGAGACAGGCACAGTGTAGAACATGGAGCGCACCATTAATATCCTGAGAGCAACCGGAGATCCTGTCTGTCTTTCTGCCTCTGTCCGTCTAGATGTCTGCTTCACATCTGTGGATCCTCACTGGCTTGATAATGACTCCTTGTTAGATTTGTTCTCTTCCTCTTGCTGTCTCTCTTTCACAGCGCAGCATCTTGCTACTCTGAAAAACATTCTCAACAGACGCTTTAGGACTTAACATAACTTAATCATTCAGCTCTTACTGGAATGTTAATGTGACACCAGAATCCTCAAAATGCATTACAAGTGTTATCTTATTCCTCCCTTGTTCCATAAGGCTAATATGCTTTTCAAGCTTCTTTCTCAGTAAATCCAGTGGATGCTCTGATGAAGCAAGTGCTTGGTTTGGATCAAACATCAGAAATAAAACATAGATGGAGTGGAAGAGTAAAAAGACATTACAATGAAACCCTAGCTGGCATGTGTGTTATTCATGGAGTATATGATAAGCTGCTTATTTTTATGCTGCATCATAATAAGCCTGATGATATTCTTTGTTTTTCTTGTTGTTATGAGACTTAATGATAAGAATAAAACCATTAAACGCATTAGTCCATCTCTAAATGCTTTTCAGCTTCCCTGGCCCATTTATGGCTCTAAGCCACAATCTTATCAATTACTGCTGGGGACATTAATCTTTAACTTGTGTCAAAAACATTTCATTTTGAAAGTTTGATGTTGTTTCCTGAATCAGATGGGCTTTGTTTCCTTCCATAGTAGGACATAAATGGCACCACATTATTTAGAAAGCCATCCAATAGTTGTCGTGACATTAGACTCTTGCCAGCACAAGAGGAAAAGGCAGGGGATTGTCAAAGTTCATTAATTATTCGAAGCTCAAAATTTCGTGCCAATCTATCTAGTAAAGATATTTTGTTGAGATATTTAACTCAATAGGTAAAAAATTGGACCAGCTGGTGGTCCCAGAGGAAAAGTCAGAGGATTGACACAATAGATATCTGTACTAAAGTTAATGGAAACCTATTAAATATTTGTCAGTATATTTCACCCCAGATCAAAGTGATGGGCCTGTTTGAACATTTATTAACATTCATATTGGAACAAGTTTTTGAAAAGTTGCAAATTCATTTAGCTTCACCAAACAATTTACTTGTTTGGTGACAATGGTATGAATATATTTTTGTGTGTTTGTTATTTAAAAATAAATAAATGATACTACTTCTTGTTAGTAGCGCTGTGATCCCTTGATAACAAAGTAATTTTAAGAGTAAAGTAAGACGAATTGTAGATGGTTGTAAAACTGACCCTGTGGCACCCCACCCTTATTTTTCTGATTTAAAGAAGGCTCTACTTTCACAATTTCACATAATTGGTTTATGTTGGCTACATATTAGTAAGCTGACTGTAGTACAGTTTAAATGCAAACCTGACTGAAGACCCAATTAAAGCAAACAAACAATAAGAACACATTTATTAAAAAACTGCGAAAACAGAATCAAAACACACAAGAAGCGATTAACAACATTACACTCACAACACTCATCAACACATCTGAGAGACACAGTTGTGTTACAGTATATACTGCAGCTGATATTAATCTGTTTGCTTCCACACAGTGAGTTGATTTAGATACACAGCTGTGTGGAACATTTTGCCTATTGATTTTAAGTGCACTATGAATCAAATTTGTTTTAGCATGAAAGTTGTTTCTAATATTGTTTTGTTTGATTCTCTGGGTTGCTACTACCTGTTACTATAATTGTACATGCGTATTGTTATAACCATGTGTTATTCTTCCTGTTTATATATCGAAGACCACAATGGAAATGGAGCCTAATACTGACCTAAAATAAAAAAAACCACAGAGTGAATTTTCTCGTTCATTATCTGAGTGCTTACTGGTAGTCATGAAGGGTTCATTGTACATATGGATTTAACAGTATCAGGGTATCGACTATAAGGCTGGGATCTGACACCACAGAGTCAGAGGTTTTTCACCAGAAAGGAAGAATTGAAAAAGGTCAGCGTGTCTATTTGATGCATATGTCATAAAAGGAAGGAAACCAATGCTAAGATGCTTTACGAACGACCCTCTCCAGCTCTCTGCTGTGTTGTCATTCCTGCTCATGAGGAGCAGCATGTGTAGTAAAAGTGAATGAAAACTAACCCACACTGAACAATTTAAACCACAGGCAAATATTACCTTTGATGTGCTTTTGAAGTAGTTGGCTTCCTGGGACGAAACAACATTCTCCACTAATTGGTCTCTTATAAATCTTTCATTGAAAACCTGCCTTTTTTTTTTTTTTTAAATTAATTATTTACAATTATATACAATTTACAACAAACATTTTTATCATACCTAATGTCTATTTAGTTAAAAACAGAAAACTCAGTAAACAAAATGAAACAGGAGAGAGCACATTCCCTGACTATGCAGCTTGTTGACATCTGTCATTATTAGAGTGCCACTATATAATGTATGACCTGATTAATGTGCAGGGTTACTCCTTAAGAGATCAGCATAGGACACACACATAAAAATGAAATATTGTTGTTATGGCTCCATTTCATCAATCAACTTCTCCATAACTAAAAGCCGAGCTGAAAGCTGAGAGGTCTTAGAATTAAAAGTCTGATTTATGATTGTCATGTATCAGCAGTTGTTGACCGAGTCTTGCCTGGTGACCCTAAGCCCTTTCCCCTGCTCTGTCTGTCTGTCTGTCTGTCTGTCTGTCTGTCCATTTGCCTTCCTATTGTTCTGAGGAACTGTTAGAGGTTTCCTCAGTAAGCAATCTGTAAAATGGGGAAACGACATTTGTGAAAGGCCTTACAAAACAGTCAGACTGCTTCAACTGTAGTATTTCTGAACACTCTTACCCCACTATTGTGTTATTAATTGTGCCGATCTATACCCTGTCTGAACAAAATAACCAATACATTTCATGCTGCTAGTACAACTTGAAACTACTAACTATTAAGATGCTCAGCAGACCTTTGGTATTAGCTTTTAAAGACCCAAAAGGGTGAGTCCTGCAAAGTAAATATCTTTTAAGCTCCAGCAATGATTAATTGGCATCTTAATTCTGCTTCAGCTCACCATTCAAACATATTAAATCCTACAAGAGGCATCAAAGCCTACAAGAACTCCATATGCTAGACCCTGATGAAACATTAGATCATCCTTTTGTTTGGTAAGGATGAAAGGGTGAGGTTTTCTGTAAATGAGTGTCAACAGCTCAGACAGTTCAGAACATCCAGATGAGGTGAACATTTTGTGAGGAGGATGTAAATGTAAAGTGGTTTGGATTGGACTGATATGTGCAGGTCTGTCTTAAGTCTTGATGTGTGTCCCATCATGGGAGACTTGTTTGAGTTTCAGAATTACAACAATTTACAGTGTGTACATAATGGAGATAATGACATAATGATGTCCTAAGCCAGTTCTAGTGGTTAAAATTAAGATGATTGCTCACATGACTGATTTTTTTCAGACGGTTTGTCAAAACTCACAGGAAAGAATTCATGGTTTGTCTGTTCTCATTAGCTAAGACCAAAAAAAGTCAAGGTGTCGTTCTGAGCTCAGAGGAAGATTGTTCATGAGGCAGAAGAAGAAGCGTCACTCCATGACTCCACTGTCTTGTAGAGCTGTGAGTGGACTGTTTCCGTAGTCCCAGCAAATCCAACAGTGAGTGATTTGTCTTCTCTCCAACTGATTGCTTTACCTTAAATACAGGCATCGTCTTCATCCAGTGTAAACTTTTCCTTGTATCATATCAATAATTTAAGCTTATTTACTTCATAGAACCTTCGGTACTTTGCAAAAATGTGGGTGTAGCAACACCTGTCATTTCAATGTGTCAAATGCGTCTGTGCACGCCACCGTGCGAAGGCACACCTTTTCGGCCCTACAATCACAGCAGATGGCTGCTTGGTTTTTGCTGACAAGAGAACATTCAAAGGAATAGTTTGATATTTTGAAAGATATGCTGATTTACTTTCCTGCTAGAGTTAGACTCCCACGTCTGTACAGTAAGTATGAGGCTACAGCCAGCAGCTGGTTATCTTGGATTAGTGTAAAGACTGGAAACACAGGAAACAGTTAGACTGGTTGTTTCCAAAGGTCAGCCTACCAACACCTCGGGAGTTCACAAATAACATGTTAACGAGTAAAACGAGTGTTTCGGTTTATGACCGGGAAACATTTTGGTGCAGAACTAGCCATAAAATATTTAGTATTAATATTGATCCTAAGCTAACTGGCTGATGGTTGAAGTTAAGACTGTGATAAAAAAAAATTCAATGGCGTGTTTTGACATGAAGTAGCCTAGTTTCCCCTTTGATCCAGGAAAGGGCATGTAAAAAAATATAGACAAGATGCCAAACCTTTAGATCACAGAGAACATGAACCCTGTAAAGTTCCCAAGTGGCTAAAAAAAACTCACCAGCTTCTTATTTACAGGACTGATATTTATCTTCTCATCTAAGTCTCGGCATGAAGGTGAATTGCAATCCCTAAAATGTTTAACTATTTCTTTAAGAAACCAGATGGGTGCTTAAGAGCTACAAGGACCAAAGAATAGGGGGGCAATTGTGCAGACCAGAAAGACTCTTGAGCTCCTCAGAGTTGCCTTTGGACCAATCAAATCAGACACTCGGACCATCTAGAGCTGTGATTCTACCAAGAAGACGGACACTATGGCCAACTAGAGGGGTAGGGGTACTTAGACTCAGGCACTCAGAGCTTAAGTGGCAGAGGCAGTAACTGCTCTGCCAGCTCACTGTGCACACCACTGGATAGATAGATATTTATCCTAACTAATGATGATTTTCATATTTAGTGACAGACTGATGGAGCGTTTACAGATTCAAGCGGCGCAGTAGGACACTACCGCCATCTTGAAGGAGATATTCTGGATGTCGTTTAGAATATCAATCTGTGAGAATTATCGTTGTCATAATAATGTGTGTTTTTCTTCCATCGCTGCACAAAGCACTGGGAGAGGACAAAATACTACCTCTGTCTGCAGTCCCATCATTAAAAAAAAAAAAAAAAACATTCCTCAACACCACTTGTACTGATTATGCTACACACATTAGCATGAATACTGGTCTTACCCATATATCAACTGTTTTCTGCTGATGGTGACAGATTTTTCTCATACATGTAGCAGTGCTGAGGAGTGGTGGTTTATCGTACCCTGGTGTTTGTGGACTCAACGCCCTCTGTTACCATGATTTAAAAACAGACAGGACAGGACTGTTTTTCAGCCTTGGCAAATGTGTGTAACACACACAACACAAAGGTGGCAGTGTCGATGTCATGGCCCTGGGCTCAAGGTTTCTTTATCATCATGAGCTGGAAGCTTCCTGTTGCAACTGCTCTGTATGTAATACCCTTACATAATGCCTCTTAGAGTTAACTTTATAGGCTTGCACTTGAAGTTAAAGACTTCACTAGAGCCATTAAGAAGCCAGTGCTTTTTCCACTGAGTGAAGATTACATCTATAAAAACGAGGGTGCTGGGTATCAAGGATTTAAGCAGGAGGCTGACTTCACCCCCTGCTTTCTCGCTAATATCCCTCCAGCTTCAGCTCCAGCTCCCATCTAGATCTAACACTGCTTTCATGTTTGACCCACTTTACAAGACAGAGACAATGACAAAGAGAGAGAGAGGCAGACGGAAAATGGTAAAGAAGACATTGGTGGAGAAGGAGTGGGGGTGTAATGGCATAGAGAGAGTGAGAGATTAAGAGGGAGATGCAGAAAGTGGGAAAAACGCAGGAGGAGTGAGTAAAAGAGTGACAGCGACAGAGAGAATGACAAAGGTGTAGAGTGAGAGAGAGAAAGGAAGGAAGAGAAAAGGGGGCGAATAGAAGGAACGGTTAAAGGCATCTAGGAAGGAGGGGAGTAGGCTGAGCAGGAAGGAGGAGGGAAGCTGCTTCTCCTAATAAAGCGAGTGTATGTGAAAGGAGTTGCTGACAAACCTTACACTAAGCAGAGAGGCTGTTTTACCAGAGAGAGAGAGAGAGAGAGTGAGAGAGCAAGAGGGGGAGACAGACAGAGGGGCAAGGAATAGAAAGAGCATTGTGTTGCTGCTGAGAAAGAACCCATGTCCGCACAAAGAGGTAGGTGTACTGCTATGACTGGCACAAACACACACACATTCACACACACACACACACACACACACACACACACACACACACACACACACACATACACACACAAACACACACACAAACACACACAAATGCATGTGCATGGGAGAAGAGAGACAATCATTACCATCCAGTGTATCCAGTGGTAGGATGTACAATATTTGTTAAATATCAGGTGAGTGTGTGTTCTGTTTCAACTGTGTGACTTGCTTTACTGCGTGTAGCAGTTGTGTAGCAGTGTGGGGCAGGTGTGTGACTTTTCCATAGCATGTGCCCAAGTGTGCATACAGACGGTGTGAGCAGGTGCCTGTGTGTGTGTGTGTGTGTGTGTGTGTGTGTGTGTGTGTGTGTGTGTTTTGTACGTGGGATTTATCGGAGGGTTAAGGGTCTGTGTGTTAACTTCACTGAGGATAAATATGATATGTCATGCTTCCACAAGATCATACAAGGTTTTACAGTTGTTGGTCAGGCAAAGCACACGTCCCTGAGGGTAACTGTGCGTTATCTGAATAATTGACATGATTCGATAGGGATTGGTTAAAGTTTAATTGTATATATATTTGCTAGTGTGATCCAATATTTGTATTGATGGTGCCAAGAGGAAATTACTGTTTCAGCCCTTATATTTCATGCTCACTATGAACCAGACCCATTGACAAAACAGACACAATAAGAGCTGAGATTTCAACTGAGTACCTAAAAAGTTTGTTTTAGCCTACTAAAGGTACCAGTGCATTCAAGAATGGTTTAAATTGTATACAGAAGTCACATTTTATCATGCCTGGTGACTGGTAACAGATCTGATTGTTTACACCTGAAAGGTTTTTTGAGTGCTGTTCAGGTATGCAACAAAATCACAAATTAAAACACACCTTGGCTAATTTACAATATATATATATATATATATAACATATATACATACAGAGACACACAAACAACCATCCATGCTCACACTCAGACCTACGGGCAGTTTGGAATCACCATTTAACCTAAACGCGCATGTGGAAGGAAGCCACACAGATGCAGGGAGAACATGCTAACTAAACACTCCATTTTGTTTGACATTTTATGTTTGCATAACTGACTAACTAATTGGTGAGGAGGCAAATGTTATAGATATCTCAATGGACACCATTCTTTGGTTTTGTAATTTGGGTAACTTGACCTTTGAACATCAACTAAAGCCAACAGTGTTTGCACCTAAGAAGGTTTATTTTAGACTATTTGGTTATCAGTGAATTGAACAATGTTTGGATAAAAAGACAAATTTACTTATGTTAAGTGATTGATTCCTTATCTAAAAAGACAGTTAAGACAGCAGCTGGCTCTCTCTATGTAGATGAAATCAAACACCAAGGCCCCAATGTGGTAATTGAATTAAATCTGTAACTATTATCTGTAGCTAGAGGTGTTCAGCAACAGAACATTGCATTAAAACAGCAAATGCTATTTTTATTTTCTGCTGGAGGTCAGGGCAGACACAGGGTTAGTGTCAGTCAGTCTTGTGGGTGAGGTCAGATGGACTGAGCACCAGAGACAATGGACCACTTCCCTGTGACACAGAGATACTTCCTTTTTTATCATATCACGCCACAAGAGGTTCCCTCGTTTGAGGAAGTGGCACTGTGCTGTTCTGTTTAACAACTGCCCAAAGAATTAGTATTTTTAAATCTGCAGAAATAAGGAAAACACTAAAGCAAGAAGCCCACTGATGTTTCAAGTGTGCTTTGATTTTTGTGGGCTTCTATGCAAATGTGTTAGTAAAATACCACAGTCCATTTACTCTCAAGTACATAATTAAATTCAAGGATTTAATGAAGGAGTCACCTCATAGTGCTTTACTATTTACTACTACTATTTATTGAAAAATTCGTCCTTAGTCACTGTATTATCCCCTGCAGGTTCAAACATGTGAGCAACCCAATGGACATGATTAAACACAATTCCCAGGCTCTAACTTCTGACAACATCTGCATTGTATAATTTATATTGCACCACACAACATTTATTTGACAGCTGTAATTTGTAATTCCTGGGTTACATCAACTACAGTAGCTCATAAAATATCATATAATATTTATAAACTTTGGCATATAAATATTATCCTCTCATTGTTCCTTATTTTCTTCCATCTTTCTTTCTGTCCTTGTTTCTGACCCTTCATCATTACTTTCCCTATTAAATTGCACTTTAAGTATGAAAATCCAGCTCTAGAACAATGAGAACTTACTTGGTTAAATCTTATAGGTGATAATAAATTATACCAAAAATGTTGTCTGTCACCACTACATCTATTTTCTTTTTTTATCAAGCAAAATGACTTAAATGCTTGTGAAACAACATATTGTGATTGGCGAGTTGTGGTGACTAACATTTATTACGTACATGTGTCCCCACAAAGGCTTATGATTTGTTGGTGCATAACCACCAGAGCTGCACAACAAATTTGAGACCTGCCCTTACAGCGACGTTGTTGTCTCGGATCTCCATCATTATGAAACCACACAGCTGATCCCCAACGGTGTCACGCTTTGACTCATCACTGAATGCAAAGAAAATACTCGCTGATTCAATATAGCGTGGCTTCCTCCTTCTAGTTGTTCTTTCTCTTCCTCTCTTTTACTATTGCATCTCTTTTGCTGAGCTTTAGAGTTTCCAATCAGCGTGGGTGAAGATTTTGTCATGTCATAGGTCTTAAAGCTTCAACAAGGACTGGGCTTCAACATAACTCAATATTAAAGTCCACATTGTGTACCTCTTTGTGTGAGGAGTATTAAACCCCATTATAAAATATATGTATCTGGGCATATTCTGTACTTGTGAAACCACGTTTAACTTTATACTTGGTTTTGCTAAATTAAATCATTCTAACAAACTAGTTTAATTTAGAATCGGGACTTTCATAGTTTATCATTCATGGTTGGGTTTAGGTAAACACTACAATGAGTGAGGATTGAATTTAACTTTAAGGATTACAGACTTACTGGTCATTGTGACACAAGAAGAAAAAAATGGCCTTATGCCAGTGAATGTTATTTTATGTGTTGTGTATGAGTTGTTGAACATTGTTTTCGTAGGTAAATGTAAATCTGAATACTGTTCATCTAAATACTTGTTTCTACTCCAGGCAATAGAAGTTCTTGAGTCTCTCTGCTACAGTGCTTTTTTAACCTTGTTCTTTCTCATAACTAAAAGTTTTTAGCAGAGAGATACACTATGTAATGGCAGATGTTTTGTCTTCCACATCTATTACACTGAGCTCTCCTTTTTCCCACTACTCTGTCTTTCCTCGTGTCGCAGCCTGAGCAATCATGGCTTCACCTTAACAACATTTTTCTTTTCTAAAGTTTACTAAAGAGCCAGAGAAGGAAAAACTGCGGTGTGCATGATTTGAATTGTGTGTCCGTGTTGACATGTGGATCTGTAGATTTGTGTTTGTGTGTGTATGTGCATGTGTGGGCCTTTGTATGAGGAGAGTCATGTGTTTGGCCCTCCTTACTTCATGTGGCTGTTTGAAGAGTGCACCTTAGGGTTATAGGGATAGACTAAGGGCTGGGTTTAGGCTTGTAGCTGGGATCTTTAGGGAATACATTATGTCAATTCCTCACGCGTATGAATGCAACCCCATGTCTACCTGGAAGTCTCAGTCTGTGATGACGTTCCAAGAGAGTTTCTTGATTTGCTTTGCCGCTCAGGTAAGCCCCGTCCTGTCACAACATGTGTTTGTGGTTATGTGTCTGTATCTGTTTAGTCGGCTGCCAACAACATTGACATCTGTAAGTGATTAAAGGGGATGTAGCACAGTCTGAGAGCAAACCAAATGATTTTGATTTTGATTTTGATTTTTGGAAACTGAATGTTCCATGTTTTTACAGCCTCTGCACTAAACTGTCTTTAAAGTGCAATGAGGTGTCTTTAAATCACTTCCTTCACTGGCTTTGATGTGCTATAAAAGACAGCAGGCCTTTTGTAATTGGAGTCAGCTGCCATTATATAATAATATCACAATGATAATAGTAAAGCTAGTTGTTTACTTTTAGTACTAGACAGTTAACAGATGTTCCAAAATGTTTTATATGTACTGGACAAAGAGCATGTGAAGATGATGTATTACAAGTATACATACAGTATGGGGAAATCATATGGTTTCATTCTTGCCACGTGCCTTTGAGGAACTGTCTGATGAACAACACGTAAACAACATGCTGCTTTTGTGGTGTAGCCCAGACTGTAAAACAGTCTGGGTTAGTGGTCAGACCCCCACTGTGGTTGGCACCATTTCAGCTTTCTCACACCAAATGAAGAAACTTGTATATTGAAGCTGTGTCTTGTATTTCAGTTATTTTTATTATCATACCACATTTTTTACAATGCATGTCTTACACCTTTAAGAATAAGGCCACTCGCGAACCCTTGGGCATTAAAACACATATCTGATCAGAGCACTCTCTGTAATCTGTACACTTGAACGTACTGACTACTGCCTCTGCGCTACTGACATCAACTCATATACACTACAATGCCCATGTTACATGTTACCATGTCTAAAAACCCCTGTTCACTACTTACTCACTTTTACAAGGCCTCCAGGTAAGTATTGGCGAAATACCATAAACCACTCTTGCACAACAGTCACGAACATAACATGACATAATTAATAGCGTAAACAATTGCAAGAATGTCTCATTCACTCTTTTTAATCAGTTTTTAAAAATGATATGTATTATGACGTTTTTTTTTTTTTTTTTAGAAATTACAATAAACACATTTTAACACAGGGTCTCATGAAACCTTTTACTATGAAAACACCATGAAAGTCTCTTTTCAACCTAATGACCAGGAGGTCATTAGGTCAACTGACTGTTGCGTTAGTATATTAGGGTAGGTTTTTTTATAGTTTATTACAGTCAGCTTAACTGTTAGAAACATGAAAACATATCTGATCAGGGGCGCTCTCTGTAGTGTGTACACTTGAACTCACTCATCACGTACTGACTACTGCCTCTGTGCTACTGGCATCAGCTACTGACTCTCTGCTACCTTACAGTTCCTCTGCACCAGAGATAGCTGACCTAATTCATCATAACTCGGTGCAACAGGTTGCTGTCTAAGTCTCTGGGGTTGTTGTCTTACCGCTTGTTGCTTACCATTGTTCCGGGCTAGAGGATCTGTCCCTAACTCACCATGCTCAGGCCTGTCAGTACTCAGGTCAGGTCCCACATCATCTTCGCTCTGTAGTGGCACATCATTTTCTTGGTGTTGAGGACTGGAAAGACTCAGACCAGATGATTCACTGCCAGATAAGATCTGGTGATCACCAGTTCTTCTCAGCGAGAAGTTCTGCAGCGTTGGACACTATCTTGGTCCATATCGATCTTTAGCCACTGCTTCAGCAGTATGACTACAGCAGGGTGCTCTGCTCTCGTTTCAGTTCTACTTGGCCTCCTGTTCTGGGACATATACCAGAGGGCTCTTGACAGGATTTTGTCCTCTTCTTGAGCCTTGAGTCTAACCACTCCAATGCCCTGGCAAGGGTCTTTCCTTTCCACTGTTACACTCTCCATAGATGCACCTCTGGGAGGTGTTGGAGATCCATAGGGGGATCCCATGATGTTGGTCTCCTTATGTTATGGTGGTATCCTTATTCATCTCCACAAGATTCTCAGGCTTAAAAATAAGGTTTGGGAGCATATTTGTTTGAATGGGTTCATCCAAGCTCAGCTACACCCTAGTTTCCTCTGCCTTACAAGGATTTAATTTCATTATGTTAACACTGGAGACAATCAATTTAGAAGCCCAAGAATGATCTCAAAACACACATTTTCGTATCTTATAGGTCTATGTCATATAAATTTAGTGGTCCAAGTGTCAGAGCTCCTTTGCGCCTTAAGCAGTCAGAGATCTATCACATGCATATGGACATGTCTCTTTCAATTTGTACATTTTAGGACTGATGCAAGATGCGGATGCTTTAAAAAATGTTTGCCATATAATTATGTTTTGTGTAATTTGATGATATTGCAAAGAAATATCGGTCTGACTGTAATTTCCATACAATACATACTACATACACATACATACATATACACTGGCTATTACAAAAAAGACAGAGAATTTCAGAAGGGAGAAAAAATTATGCTCACTTCAAGACTTCACAGTGGATAAGTAAACTGCCAGAGCTCCTCTGGTTTAGACAGTTTCAGGTCAAGGTTTTGAAAAATAACAATGAACTTTGGCTGTTTGCTCAAAATTAAGTCAAACAGTTACAAAATACTTCGTAGAGGCTGTGTGTGTGTGAGGGAGAAAGAGTGCAAGAGTTTTCCTAGTGTGGGAGGCTTTGTGTTAATCAACTTTTGCCAAGAATTAAGTTTAAGGGAATGATAAGTGATGAATGACAAGTTAAGAGCAATGTTCTAGAGCTTGTTTAAACATAAGTATTTGTGTATTTTTGTGAGTGAAGCAAGAGAAGAAAATAACAGAACAGATCTGTGAATGGATCAAGAAATTTGCAGGCAGGTCATGTTTTGTGTCTGCACACACACTACTTCTCTAGCAACCCCCATTCTTCTCACTCACACAAGCACACACACACACAGATACACACACTCACAAGCCTTCAGAGAAAAGCAGGGGATCCCGATCCGTCACAGAGATGACATCACAGCCTGGAAGTAATAAAAAAGCTCAACAAGGGAGTCCCCACTTCCCCTCCCTGCTACACATCCCACAGAATGAACAGAGGGAGTAGTGCTGGGGCGAGTGACTCTCATTAGTTCACAGAGAGCGAGAGGGAGAGAGAGGGAGATTCTTTTAAGGGATTCACATACACACAAAAGTGGACTGACATACACACAAACACACTTTAGTTGTGTCTCCATAGTGACCAGTTTGGGGAGGAAATGCCAAACTCACTGCTTCAGAGCCGCTCCACCAGAAAACACACACACACACAGAGCTTTATTCTGATCCTCTATCTGGCCACAACGGAAAAAACATCATCTTATCATTCTGCTACCTTCCTTCTGTTCCTTCTCTCTTCTTCCTACTCTCCCATTTTCCTCTCCTTTCCAGTTCCATTCCGGCTTCCCCTCCCCCTCTACCCCCTCCCCCATCTTGTGCTCTCTCTCTCTCTCTCTCTCTCTCTCTCTCTCTCTCTCTCTCTCTCTCTCTCACTGTCTCTCTCCCACTCACCATCTCTGTCTCCCTCCCCTGTCAGTCATTAGTTCATTGAAGTGGACAACAGAGGTAAGTGCTCTCTTTTCCGCTCTGTTCACCACTGGTTAGCTACATTAATGTGCTTTAAGGTTCAGGTGTTCAATGTTTTCCCACAGTTGACAAAGGTTAGGTTTACTATCACTGCCAATATAATGCAGCAGTCAAACAGCTGTGTGTGTCTGTCCTCATGAATTGTGTACTGTACTCTACAGTCAGCCTAGTTTCAACAGTGTGTATTTACTTTGCCAGCTATCATGCGCACCTAGATACTATCTATTCATTTACTTACCTTGGTAATGAACAGCTATGGGTGTGTGTGTGCGTGTGTATGTGTGTGTGTGAGGGAGAAAGAGTGCGACAGTGCTTTTGTGTACTTTACAATTCAGGCCAGTATCTTGTTCATCTCACTTTTCCATCACAATAGCCTTGTGGATGCAGGCAGTCTGCTAAACCCTCGTTTGTCCTTTTATAAAACTGTGTGTGTGTGTGTGTGTGTGTGTGTGTGTGTGTGTGTGTGTGTGTGTGTGTGTATAGTTTAAATCCCATTAGTAAACAGTGGAAACTCAATGAGTACTTAGGAAGGAATGGGAACCCAACAAAGTAGTGACAGACACAGTGGCCAAACATATAAAGGATTAAAATAACGCCTTTAACAGGATGTTGAAGATATTACTTTTTGCCAGCACTGACTCATTGCTATAGCTTTAATCATAACAGGTCAACATATCCACAATATGTTGATTAAAGCCAACTATTGTCTTGCCTTGTATAAACGACTGGTTTCCTTTTATTCATTTTTTTTTTGTGGGAAGCGTGTTGATATTTCAGCATTAACAAAGTACTTTTGTGTTGTTGGGAGGAAGACCTTGCTAATGTGATGTCACTGAAATAACAACCTACACTTAGAACAGCAGCAACATTGAACAGCTTGTTCTGACACCAAATCAGAAAATTCATCTGTAGCCCTTGGTTACAAAATAATAACACTTGCTGCAACCCCCCTGGTGGACTCTCTCTCACGTACAGACACACATGCTGTGACATCAAACACATCTGGTTGTAAAACTTCACTGACACACACCCCCTTTTCTGTTTCCAATGTGTCCCCATTTTCCACTCTCTACCTCCGGCAACCCTCTCGTCTCTCCTTCCTGTCTGTCTGTCTTTTCCACCCCCGCTCTCAGAGATGAAAGAGAAGAACCCCTGGCACATGCCTGTGACCATCATCATCACTGTGATTGGTGTCATAGCGATTGTTGCCTTGGTGACGGTGGCAGTTTTGCAGAACAGGCCTCTCACCCAAAAGTACAAGGTATGGTAGGGGGAAATAGTAAAATATAGTAGCATGCTCCCTGTGTAGGAGCCCATTGCATTACACTGGGATCAGAGCCCAAAGTCCACAAGCCAAATATGGTATTTTGTCAATATGACCTCAACTTGTGGTTGTAGAAACACATCACCAAATATGGCTAGTGGCTGTTGATAAGGATGTTAAATCACCATTTCTTTTGGCCAGAAATAAAAGCTCACTATGAATCGCACAATTATTTTAGTCATTACAGTCCCTTGAATGCTGTTTTCCTAAATAGTCAAACTACTCTTATTATGTCTGCAGAGATAATCATATGTGACATACAGTAGTCCTGAAGTTTGTCATTGGTATGTTCAGCCATTACAGTAATGGAGATTATCCTTTATCCCAGGGTGTATATCATGCTTCGTACAACACAGACAAGCACAAACAGAAGATGGAGACAGAGGATGGAGGATAAACTCCATCACATTTAGACTAACTGTATGTCTGGACTGAAGTCATCCTGAGTTAACATCACTGAGTGCTCAGCTGGAATTTCTCCCCCTGTCTCCACCACAGTATGGGATTGTGCTGGACGCTGGATCTTCCCACACGGCTCTGTATATCTACAAGTGGCCAGCAGAGAAAGATAACAATACTGGGAGAGTGGAGCAAATACATTCCTGCAGAGTCAAAGGTAGAGCACAGTGCACCATGTGTTACACAGACACACATAGCCCCCACTTTCAGGTGTACAACCTCTAATACAAATATAGAAGTGAGACGACACATTTATAGATTCCACTTTTAGCAAATGTTAATTTTGCTACACTAATAATTTGACAATATATGTTTAAATGCATAAATACTGACATAATAATACATACCACCCATTAATAAGACATTCTTTCTGAAGGGTTAATTAGATGTATATAATCGATCTATTAATGGTCAATAACTCAGATCAGTAATATAAACAACTGAGCTATGATATAAACAATGTTTCAATTACAACAGACACAGAAATCCAGCATTATTTGCTTTGTTTTATAATATAAAGGATAGTAACTAAATATTCTCTGGATTAATTGAATGACTGATGTGTGAAATACTAGAAATTTTCAATACCCATTACAACTCCAGTAAGCCCCAGGTGACATCTTCAAGATGTCTTCAGTCCGACCAACAATCTCAAACCGTTCAATCTCAAAGAAGCAGTCATTTTTATTTAGCTTGATAAATCAATTAATCAAATATCGTAATACTTGGATAACGTTTTTGTCACTCAATTAATTGTCTGATCATTCCAGCTCTGAACAGTTAACCTTGTGTACATGAGTTTCAGGGCATCTGCAGCCAAAATTTATTTCACAAAACTCATTAACATTTACAACTCCAGACCTGGCGGATTATCATATTGGAATAACCTTTTATTAACGATTTACTTGCTTCAGATGTTACTTATTCACTTGGTGCTAAACTGGATGAAAAGCGTTGGGGTTTTGCTATTCTAATTAAGTCATCAGGTCTGCAGTTGTAAATATAGATAAATTCCTAATAAATGAAATTTGGTTGAGATGTTTTTTCTCACAATTCACTGGATGATTGTTCATGATGTATTACGAGCTGACCAATGAGATAAACCAAATTATGCTGGAGGTGTATGTACAACAAACAAACCCAACACCAAAGGTTTTCTGGATATGAAGTTAGAGCGAAGTGGCAACTAGCCTACTTTAGCTTAGCTGTACCTGTCAGTCTCACATTGTCAATAAGATTCCAGGAAGTTCCTGCTCTGAGCCAACAAAACAGTTCCTGTATCAGTGAAACCACATTGTGGCTGTTATGTATTAAACAAACAACAGATAACATGTTAATTTGTGAACTTTAGAGGCACTGATAGATGAACTAGAGCCAAGCTTGTCATTTCCAACCGCTTCCAGTCTCCGTTTCTCCTCTATATGCAAAACTTTTTTACCATATACCATGTTGTATGTAACATCTTTATTGAATCCAAATGTGTCTGAAGTAGCTCAGCCAAAATGGGGCCTTCTCATGCAACCAACTGCTCTTGCTAATTTATTAAAGCACACTAGGCCTGTCAGGCATGTCAGAAAAACTCCCACTGTTAGCGTCTCATCTGTAGACTGATTTAACTATTGCTTTTGCATCTATGAAAACACCGTCCGTGTGTGATGGCCTCATTCATCATGTAAACTACATCAGTTATCAAAGCTTAAGGCAGAACGTTTTCATAGATAATGGATTGTGGCTTCTTGCAGACAATGGGATCGACACACGTCTCTCAGTACAGGTATTTCACTAGGCTTTTTTTAATTAAACAATATATTTGTGAGCTGTTTTTGAAGATTTATGTCATCAGTAGAAACCAGTCTCCACGATGAGTGCCACAGACAGGGAAGAAAGTAATGTGAGATGCACTCAAGCATTGCTGGATTTTGTATTTTCATGGGATTTGCGAATTACAGAAAAACATAGAAGAAGACCAGTTATCCAAAACTCCAATAGAGCAAAGAGATGTTTTTTCTTGCCAGTTCATGAATTTCTACAGATGACCTTTACTTCCAAGGAAGGCTAGCATCTCTAAACCCAAGGGTCACATTATGATTTATTGTCACTAAATTCAGGCTCAATGACTTCACCTTCCCACTGACATTTTGTTAATCTTGCAGGTCCAGGTATTTCCAGCTACGCATCTGTTCCAGTGAAGGCAGGGGAGTCTCTGAGAGGCTGCATGCAGGAAGCAAAGCAGATAGTCCCTGGAAAAAGACATCATGAGACCCCTCTCTATCTGGGGGCTACTGCAGGAATGAGACTGCTCAGGTATAGTACACATCTACACGTAATCAAACATTAGATATGCATCCAAAATCCAAAAACAAACAAAAACACAATATGCCATTTCCTAATGACAATAATGGGACCATATCCTCAACTATGGAATTGTTTTTGCAGTCCATGTATTTCTATCTGTAGCCTTTTCCATCTTGCTATTTTGTGATTTATCTCTACATAAACTTTATTGCCAGAGCAGCGAGTATGTTACTGTCAAATCCTTTGTATTCAGTGCAGTGTATTATTTATGTGCTGCTGTATTGATTGAAATTATGGATGTGAATCAATCTAATGAATTTCTGTTGTGTGTGCATGCAGTATGGAAGACGACTTGGCATCAGAAAAGGTCTTTCGGGCTGTGGTAGAAACCCTGCAAAAGTCCCCCTTTTCCTTTCAGGGAGCGAGAATCCTAAGTGGCCAGGAAGAGGGTGCATTTGGCTGGGTCACAGTCAACTACCTGGATGATCGACTCAAACAGGTTTGCTCACATACCAGATGCGTGGCTGTGCACGTTTGTCCACTCTTGATGTGCTTTGTGTGGGTCAGTCAGTGTGCTCCTGCCGTGCTCTGATTTCAATGCCTTTTTTGTTTCTGCTACAGGGCCTGGAAACCACAGGTGCTCTTGACCTTGGCGGGGCCTCCACTCAGATTAGCTTTGTATCCGATAATTTTGATGGGTCTGAGTCACCCGATGACGCTGTGGCTTTCAGACTCTACGGAAATGACTATAACCTATACACTCACAGCTTCCTGTGTTACGGGAAAGACCAAGCTCTACGACAGACACTGGCACAACAGACTCAGGTAAACTTCTGGCTGACTTTTCTCTGTTAACATCAAAGTAAACAGAATCAAATCCCAGATGATTCAAGACTTATGTGTGAAGCAAAAATACTGACATTAAATTCAATTAACTCTCTCCTAGTCAGGTCCAAGAACAATATTAGATCCCTGTTTCCATCCTGGATACAATGAGACAAAGAACTACTCAGTCATCTATGATAGCCCCTGTGTATCAGGCAGGAAACCCCAGGAAGTGCCTGCAACCTTTATTCACTTGGGGAAAGGAAACTTCTCACAATGCCAGGATGTTGTCAAAAGTATTTTCAACTTTACACACTGCAAATACAACCAATGCTCTTTCAATGGGATCTTCCAGCCGGCTTTGCAAGGGCCATATGGGGTATGGTAACCCGGTTATCACTGTTTATTTATCAGCATTTACCAGTGCCAAATGAGATGCTGTGTGCTGTTTGGACACAAAGATGGTATCATGGTAACAACGTACAGATCTATGTGGTGTAATCTTTAAATCTCACAGTCCAGAGAGTCACCTCTGTTTTCGGCATGACTTATCATGCTACTTGTTGCAGAATATAAAAAAAACTGAGTGTGAATTGACCCAAATCTAAAACAATTTTGTCCCTTGTCTTTTGCCACGCAAATGCTTTTGACTTTAGCTTTTTAGTTTTCTGCCATCACACCAATATAAAGTAGGTGAATGGCATTTTGTTTTTGTGGTGCACACAGCACACAGTGTCTCTGAGTTATTCTGAATAATCCATACCTCACTCTGTGAACAATTTTAGTAGAAACTACTTTCAAGACAAATTACATCTGAGACACTGATGCCAGAAAAAAAAAACACAAGTCAAATAATTATCTTAGAAGTATTTATATAAATGGGTTACTTCATTTGCTAAAGTTAAAAATACCAAGATAAGAGTTTTTTTCCTTTTGCTTCATCTCTTCCTCTTCCTCCTTCTCATTGTAGGCTTTTTCCGCTTACTACTTTGTGATGAACTTTCTCAATCTGACTAATACATCCATTTCTTTGGAAGCCATCAGAAAAAAGCTAACAAGCTACTGTGTAACCCCTTGGGATCAGGTAGGAGAATATTTATTCATCAGTTACACACAGAATAAAGTGTTCTGCGATATTTATCAATTTCCTGCCCATAGTCAAGACCCATGTTATCATTTTTGCTTGAACAGATAAAGCAGCGTTATCATGATGTACAATTAAAGTACCTGGCTGAGTACTGTTTCTCTGGAACATACATCCTCACCCTGCTGACAGAAGGATACACCTTTACCTCTGAGACTTACCCAAATATAAAATTTATCAAGAAGGTCAGTAGATCACTGTCCACTCCTTTTCTATCTCCTTCTGTGTGTTTGTGTATGTGTGTGTGTGTTCATTTGTTAACGTTCAGACACTGAGTGTGAAAACTCAGCATTAGGGGCATTAGATTACTGGAGCTACAGAGCCAGATTATTAGGTTAAAATATAGTCAGACCATTACCAAGCAAAAAAACATCAGTAAAAATGAATAAAAGCACAAGTGGCGCAGGAGCAGGTATATTTCCTTAGACCCAGGATTAATGACAAGAGGAAACAGGTGAGTAGTTCTTCAACGAGGCGGTGGTTTTCGAGCTGAACAGAAGCTGTACTAGTAGCCCACAGTCTTGACTAGTCAGGTGGTACCTGAGCAGTGTGACAGTGACTTATGTCTCTCCTCAATTCTTATATATATATATATATATATATATATATACTGTCTCTTATACA